>JAJMVL010000150.1:0-76310 GCA_023082095.1 Dothiorella sarmentorum
CCCCCCCCCCCCCCCCCCCCCCCCCCCCCCCCCCCCCCCCCCCCCCCCCCCCCCCCCGCCCCCCCCCCCCCCCCCCCAGGAAACGCTCAGGAGGTGTTGGGTCCGTTGGTTGCGGACATGTCCGAAAAGCAGTGCGGACCGGCGTGCCGCAGTGACGCCGCAGCTTCTGATATTGGGGCGCACATATGACTACGTATTATTGTGTACTTACCGGCAACATGGAAGTGAGCTATCGACAAAGACTGGGCCCTAGCAAGCCGCACACGTCGCCGTGAAGTTCTCGCGGGGCGGCAGACCGACGGGCTGATTGTCAGGGTCCACATGGTACTTGCATGAGATACTGATCCGTACGCGCGAAAAGCTCTTTTTGTTAGTGTACCGCCCAACCTTGAAGCTCTATGACGGTGCCTGGCCGAGAGTGACGGGCCCAGAACCCGGGGGCCCAGAACGGCTTTCCCTTTGCGACATCAACGGCTCGTTTCTGCCAATTAGCAGCCCCCGGCGGCAGCGCCTTGCACGCCCGGCGCATCATCAGAGTGTCCACGGCCCACTCTCTTAGTGCGGGCGGCGGCTGGCTCCCGCGGTCTGCAGGCGTTACCCACTCGAAGATCCTCCATGTCTCCCCCAACGGTTGCAGCGATCGCGAGAGCCGTGCAAACAGATCTGCCGGGAACTGGCCGCCGCGCTCGTAGGCGCCGAGGGTGCTGGAATGGAGCGTGTCCGTGGACACAGGGGAACCGCGTGCAGCGCCCTGCTCTGTCGCTCATAAAGATGAGACGAGCGTGTTTATACTGGGGCGCCCCGGGTTGTTTCGCATGCGTCGTTTCTCAGCCCAAAGTGGTGTCTCTCCGGCAAGATTGCAAGGGCCCCCCGGCTCCAGCACCAATTAGCAGTCCGCACCCTCGGCGCGATCTTGTGGCCCTGTGCCGCGCCCACTGATTCATTGGCCGCTCTGCCTAGCCTTTTCACCTTCGGTCGCCCTGCCCGGCGCTTCTCGTGCTCCCTCATATCTCTGGCCTCCTCCCTCTCTGCCCACCGCCCTCCGTTCTCTTTTTCGTCAATCACCTGGCCGTGACCTGTTGCTTCGCTCCTTAGACACCAGGCTCTGCTCCCTTCACTCCTTGTCTTCTACCTTCTTGACTTTTACTTTCCCACGATCACCACCACCACCATCACTGTTTCGCTGCAAGCCAGCAAACGCACCACCAAAACCACCGCGTCTCACCGCAGGCCGACCGCGCGACTACAACCCTTCAACCCCCACCATTTCCATTTCTGGAACCGTTACAACTATCTTCTGACCTTGCCGCCGTTGCACGGCTGACCTGGACCACTCACTTGACCTACCCCACTGCAAGGCCCGCACCACTAGCCTCACCTGTGATCGCAAACCGTCTCAATATCTGGACCCGACTGCTTCATATTCGCGCCCGTTCCTTCCGCACTGTCCGCGGATCTATCACTTACTACCTTTCGGCCTGTTGTGTGACATCAACTCTTAAAAAGTCACCCAGCTGCCTTCACCATGACTGACTTCATCTCCCGGTCGCTCACCACTCGGCGTGCGAAGAAGCCCGAGAAGGTCAACACGGCACCTTCTCGTTCGTTCAGCATGAAGAAGTCATCCAACACCATCAACCGCATTCAGATCTCCGGCCCGGTCAACCTCATTTCAACCACCAACATGCTGTCCTACAACGCTCCCGATATCGCTGGCACGCGCCAAGTCTCCGCCGAGTCTCACTCGACCTCGCACTCCGAAGAGTCGGATCGCAGCTCCACCTCCAGTGGCTCGCGCGGCGTCTCCACGGATGCATCTTCGGTCGATTCTCTTCCGACTTCCCCCGAGACCAATCCATCGACTGGATTTTTCGACTCGCGGTCCAGCAAGGAGCGGTCTCACACTCCCCGATCTGCATCTAGCTCAACTTGGAACTCCAAGCCGCCATCGGCTCGCCCCAGCATGGAACAGGTCGCACGACCTCTGGAATCGAAGCGCTCTATGGATAACCTGCAGTCGAAGCGTTCCCAGGACCTCGGCCAGGCGAAGCGCACCCTCGAGAGCAAACGATCCATGGACAGCATTCGGGCGGCTCAGGAAGCTGGCCGGAGGGCGCAAGAGTCAATTCCCGATGTTCCGCAGCGGGCGCGCTCGCACAGCAAGGAGGCGCACGAGGTCATGGCGCGCAAGAGATCTATCCGCAACATGGGCCCTCCCAGCAGTCTTCACAGCCGCGGCTCGTCACTCCAGGAGCAGCGCTCGTCGGTCGACATGTTCAACATCAACAGCGGAGGTTCCGTCGAGCCACCCCACCCGTTCGGACGGGAGTTGGAGCAGCTGAACGAGGTTGTTGAGGAGCTCGGTGGCGTGATCCGCGACGTCGAGATGGACGAGGATTCCAAGTTCATGCTGAGGAAGGGCCTGCAGAAGTTCTGCGCGGCCGACTACCTGGCTGAAATCGCACCATACAAGGCGGCAGCGTACGAGAGGCGACCAGCGGTGCCACCTCCGACACTCAGCACGACCTGGATCTAGGCCGATCGGAAGATGGGGAATTGCAGGAGTTTCTTTCTTTCCTCCGCGCTCCACGCACGTGCCTTATTACAGGCAGATGGCGGACCCCACAATGGAGTCTGGCTCGCCAGGATGTTGAGACAGCTCCCTGCGCGTCGGAGAGACGCCATATTCGTTCTTGTTCATATTCTTTAATCACGTTCTCTACTTTCCTTTATACATACTTGAAACGCAGCGGCGTTCTGGCCGGGGGAAGGACGTCCGCACTGAATGGTGGCGGACGACTGGCGATTATACCCGCCCTTCACCTACACCCACACACACACTCATTTTTACGAACATTCACGACACTTCAATTGAGATTGATTGAGCAGATGGCTTGGAGCGGAAGGCTAAGGCGACAGATTTGCGGAGGAGAGACGTAGCTGGCATCTGAGAGTATGCAGATACATAGGAATTCATGTACATATATGAATCAACTGAGATTGGCACAAAGTACAAAACAGTCTTTTTTGCTCGGTGACGTCGTGTTGGAGCTGGTGGTTGTCTTTTCCCCGATCGTCGTGGAACAGCGTGAGCGTGCAGGTGAAAGAAACGGCGGCCCGCGTGGAACCTCAAGGCTTACCTTTAGGGCCGTGCGCAGGTCAAAACTTCGCCGCTCCGCGAACCAAGTGACGGCACCCTGAAGCCGCTGAGCCACCTGTCGCATCCACCACTCGCCTGTTGCCCAACGCCAGTTCTCACCCGCCGTGGTTGCGCCGCGCTCTCAAAAGCCTGTGCATTCTACCCGACCCGACGCGCCGCGCTCCTGACGCCGTCCCCGCTACCCCTCCGTCGCTACACCGTCAACATCGCGCTTCCGCCCCTCGATTGCGCCCTCACCACCGCGATTGCGACCGCGCCCAGAACAACCACAAACAAGCTGCTACACGCCGCCCCCAGCCGCCCGCCCCTAGACCCGTCGCGCACACGGCGCCTCCGCCCAGCCATCAACAACAACACAACGCGCCACCATGGACATGGGAATTGATGTAACGCGCCGCAACAAGAAGCCGCGGCCCTTGTCCGAGTCGGAGAAGGACAAGCTGGATGAGTTCGTCGAGAGCATCCATTATTCGGCCAGGTGCGCTCGCCTTTCCCCTTTGCTGGCGCGCCGGCTGGCGCAGCCTTTCCGCGCGTTGCCCAGCCCGAGGCCCGCAGTCGCATGCTGATCGCGCATTCGCACAGATACTCGGACAGTGAATACGAGTACCGCCACGTCCAGCTACCTAAACAGATGCTCAAGGTCATACCGAAGGAGTACTTTGACGGCTCCAGGGGAACGCTGAAGCTGCTGTGGGAGGAGGAGTGGAGAGCGCTGGGCATCACTCAGGTAGGCCCGCCGCGTCAACGAGAGTCGGCGCAAGGCTAACGCGACATCCGTCTACCAGAGCTTGGGATGGGAGCATTACGAGGTCCATGAGCCGGAGCCTCACATACTTCTCTTCAAGTAGGTATCCCATCGGACGTCTCAATGGTCATCTCGCGCTGACCTCTATACTGACGGGGCGTGTAGGCGACCGATCAACTACCAGCCGCCGATGCATTGAGCGAGGTTCCGCGCTTCCTCTCCCAGCGGATCGACACGAAGCATGAGTGCCACACCCACACATCCGGATCTGGACGGCGCCTCGATACTGGCTGTCCCACCGTACAGAGCCTCTCTCACCGCCACTTGTCATTGACTTGCAAAGTTCCGGAACGATGGGTAAAAAGAAAAGGCGCCCTCCTAGACGTTTTTGCTCTTGCTTCATCTTGTTGACTGCTCTCTTCTTCTCTGTCTGTTCCACGTCGGCTGCTCTTTTCCGGGTCTCTTTCTCAAAGCGGGACCAGCGTGCTTGATCGAAACCTCTCCAGTCCCTCGAATCACCACTCTACATCCGAACGACGACAGATGGAGGGGAGAAGAGAGCTTCTCTCCGTTGCATGAAATGAGACTCTAGCCTGTTTATTCATCGTTTTTTCTCCTTATTCGGCTCTCTCTATCTCTCTGGGATATGGGTTCACACAAAAGAAAATCAAATTAATGGGTGCCTTGGGAGCTTTGGGCTATTGCGAGTTGGGAGTCTTGCGGTCCTTTTCTTTTATTGCTTCGTTGTTGTTTGTGTGTTTCTATCCGCAAAGCTTTCCTATTAGAGTGTAAATACGGAGAAGGAAGAAACGAAAAAAACGTCTAAAAATCCAGGCATGGCGCATCTGTGTGTATGTCCCGAGGTGAAGATGTTGACGTGCTAGCCAATCTGAGCAGGGACATGTGCTGGAGCTGTTGCCGATGGGGAGCTTTTTTTTGTGAAGTGTAAACTCACTTTTTTTTCTGGCGAAAGCCGGGTGATCCCAGAAGGGACCGTCATATCGGCAGGCATGGGGGCCAATGATGGATGAAAATCCGTCAGGAACAGGAAGCACGAGCGGAGGAGCGGGCGGGAGATCTACAGCAACCCCTTCCCCGAGTCACGACGTCAGCCACTCACGGGTCCCCAACCATGACATGCGCCCAACCGAGGAAGGCATTAGCTTGGACTTTTTTTTTTTTTGATGATGTTGTCGGCAGGGGTTTGTCAGTGCGCCACCACGGATTCTTGTATGGGTGTCGCAGGCGTGTTGGTCTTGTCGTGTATGATGGGGTCGTATTCTTTCGAATCTGGAATCAAACCGTAAACTCTAATTCGATACTGGAGTGTTCGTGAAGCTCGTGAGGAACTAGGCAACTGCCTCAAAGGAGAAACGGTTGTGCGGTCGTCCTTCCCCTGCTCATATTAGCCTCGCCCGGTATACCATCCAAAAGTGAGTTCAAGGTATAGCAGCATCGATGGAGATTAAACCTCTGGTATACCAATGTTAAGTGGTGAAACTGCAGTGTAATCCCCATATCCAGGTTGTGAAGCGTGTAGAAAGCGTAATGCCCTTGTGGGCTGGGTATCAATTCATTATCAAGTGCAAACATGCTGTATCCTACTCCCCCTGCCTTCCCCTCCCCGATCCATTCAACCCTCACAATCACGCCATCAACGCCGCAAACGCCATACAAGCCCCCAGCACCAAACTCACTGCCGTCCCCATTGTCATCCTCGTCTGCTGATGGCTCGCCGTGCTCGGCGTCGGCGCCGCCCCGCTGCCTCCCGCCGCCCCTCCAGTAGCGACAACAACATCGGCACAATCCGTCACGTCGCCCGCTCCGTTGCTGCTGCCGTCGTCGCTCAATCGCCGCCCCAGCACGCCCATGGCATCGGCGTCGCGCGCCCGGAACCACCGCTCGGCGGCGCTGACGTTGGTCGCGCAGAAGGTGGCGGTCAGGTTGAACGTGGTTGCGGCGCCGCCGCACGAGCTGGCCGCGCGCGTGCCGTCGTGGGCCGAGTAGAGGCCGAAGGTGCCGTTGGGCGCGTCGTCGTCGGACTGTGTAGACAAGGAGTTGGTGGGGGGAAGGATGTCGTCCGGGTCGAGGGGGTGGTGGAGCGGGGCGATGCTGTGGACCTCGAGGTAGTGCTGGTCGCCATTGGCATTGGAATGGCTGGGCAGCGTGTATTCGACGAGGGTTTCGACGACGGTGGCGCCGTCGGCGAGGGTGTAGGTGCGGGCGGTGCCGGGCTCGTTGTTGGTGCCGTTGAGGGCGACGGAGGCGGAGACAGCGTCGTCGTGGAGCTGGGCGCCGGTCCAGGATATGTCGGCGAAGGAGGAGATGAGCGGCAGGATGGACGTGAGGTTGTACGGCAGCGTGTAGGTGGAGTGGCGGGTGCCGGGGGTGTAGCCGGTTATGCACGTGGCGCCGGCGGGCGGGATGACGGTTGGGGTGCTGATGGGCGGGTACGACGTGCCTGCCTGTGCGCATTCGGTGACGCCGAGGGCTTGTTGGTCGGCCAACATGGTAAAGAGTGCTGCTGTTACGGATGCGGCGGCTGCGGATGCTATGGCGAATGGGGTGGTGAGATGGGTGTGGTGTTTGCGTTGGGGTTGCGAGTTTGAGAAAAAGGAAGCCCGGGCGGACACATGAAAGAGAGGAAGGAGAGGAGGAGCGATGGACGAGATAAACAGTAGGAAGGCACCTAGGTAGGTGGAGATCATGTGCACGGTGCCTGGTGATGGGCGGTGGGCACAGCTGGAGCAGTTGGGGATCGACAAGCCATCCATCTGCATCTGCGGGGGCCCCGGTCCGTCTCCCGCCGTCTCTTCCTCCATCTTCCGGTTTCGCATTGGTACATATTGTCCGTCCCCTTTGATTTCCCCACGGTGCGCCTGCGCCTGACCCGGCCGCTTCGTCGACCTTTCGAGTTGCGACTTTTCTGCGACGGCGTGGGCCTTATTCAGCTGGTTTCTGATTTTTGGACGATCTCCAACGTGGCAGCGTCCCATGTATCTTTCAGCTTTCGCGGCCGGTGGATCAACCTCAGATCAGTCTCCACTCTCATGTTGTCACTGGCTTTTCACCCCCAAAATCTATGACGATCCGTCGTGATGACGTCTTCCCCATACGCAACCTTCTTTCAACCAACACACCAGTCCCTTGCAACCCATGCACCAGCACATCATGCTCCGCACACTCCGCCTCTTCTCCCGCTCCGCTCCTTCCGTCAGAAACGCCTTTTCAGCTCGCACCATGGCCACCACCAGCAACACAGACACCGCCAACTTTGACCGGTCAAAGCTGTTCGATGTCTCTCACGTCACAGCTATCGTGACCGGTGGGGGCACCGGCATTGGCCTGATGATCACCCAGGCCCTGGTCGCCAATGGGGCAAAGGTCTACATCACTGGCCGGAGGAAGGACGCGCTGGCGAAGACTGTCGATCTATACAACCACGGCCCCGGCCAGATTGTAGCGTGGGCGACCCCAGCCATCTCCATTCCACTCTCCATTGCTGACATGTGCTACCCAGCCTACCCGGCGATGTGAGCTCCAAATCAGAAGTCCAACGACTCGCCAAAGAGATCACCGAGAAGGAGCCAAACGGTATCCAGCTTCTTGTCAACAACGCCGGCATTGCTCGTGACAACAACACGAAATTCTCTGCCAAGGGTGGTCCACCTGACTTCTCTAACGCGACCGCCATCTCCGAGCACTTCATGGCTTCTGAACCCGAGAATTGGGATGAGACCTTCCGAACCAACGTGACCGGCCTCTATTTCATGTCTGTGGCCTTCCTCCCCCTCCTCGCCACTGGCGGTTCTGCCATTCCTGGCTACTCTTCCAGCGTGGTCAACGTGAGCAGTATTTCGGGTTGCATGAAGGGGAGCAGCGCGGGACAGCCTGCCTACGCTGCGAGCAAAGCTGCCGCAACCCATGTCAGCCGCATTCTTGCCACAACATTTATCAAGTGCGGTGTCAGGGTGAACACCATTGCGCCGGGAGTCTTCCCCAGTGAGGTAAGTTGATTTACCTTGGTAAATGACCAAAGGAGGAGCGATGGCTAACTTGAAGATTCAACAGATGACGGCTGGATCGTCAGGCGAGGACAACAAGTCCAAGTTGGAGTCGAGCGCTTCGAACCCGTCTGGTAAGTTTGTTGTTCAAACCTCATGACGAGAGATGAGAATTAAGTGCTGACTATGCTCACCTTGTGCAGGCCGATTTGGAAGCGAATCCGACATGGCCGCCACTATCCTGTTCCTTGCTGGTCGTGGAGGAACCTTCTACAACGAGCAGATCATGTATCCGGACGGAGGTACGTTGCACCCGGAGTAAAATGCTTCGCAAACTTTTACTGACATACTCTTACAGGCAATACTATTGTCCAACCCGCAACCAAATAAAGGAGTGTACCGTAAGACATGGTCTGCGGGCCCTCTGATTAGAATCTGCAGTGTACATACACACTGTGTACCTTCAATCATGTGCGAGTTCTTGGAATTAGACAATAAATTGAAGGAGACATGTACTTACCTGATACTAACGGTGACATTCTTAGACCGTTTCCCTTGATTGCCGACGCTAACATGTTCCACTGACCAAGAACGTAGCTAACGGGCTCCTGAGAGACATTGTCTTAGTTCGTTAATCCAACATCCTTGTAGAACATTAGTAGAAGACAACTTCAGATGTTCGTTCGCATTGTTCTGTTCTGCCATTCCATCATTAACGTCAAGAACACACCACTCCTCTTGAATCACTGACTCAAAACAGCACGTTGAAATACAAGGGTTGATATGTTAGTAGACACGCTTTCATCATTCCAGTATCCACCCACTCAAAAACCCCATCCATCGACGTATTAAAGAGGCGAAAACAATAGCATCTTTCACACCAACTTTTACCAAACCAAAAACACCATTGGCACTAGTAACACCAGGAGACCATCGCTGTTTCTCCAACCACCATGGCACCCCACCCAACTCCCCAAACTCGGCCCAGCTCCCCAGTAGAAGAAGAACTGCCCTTGATAGCCTTCATTGCAATAGCGCTGTTCGTTATCCCCTTTCTCGTCATAGCCTTCTTCACGATCAAGCGGTATATCACACCCTGCTCTCCTTCTTCGCCTCTGCCTCCGCCGTTGAAAGATTATTTGGAAGAACGCTCAACGGTTCGCCAGGCTCTCGAGGCTGACACTTGACAACATCAAGAGAGAAAAGGATGGGCACACGCTGCGAAGACACCGAGCAGGGCCCCGACGAAAGGAGATTACCAGGTCTGCTGCAAGGAGGAGGAGGGGAAAACCGCTGCGGGGCGAAGCCCCGACGCAGGAAGACGGGGGAGGGGGTGCTCGGCGGCTGGTGGATAATGACGAAAGGGAGATGGGGCGTTTCCTGGGGAAGAAGTGTGGGCGATTTCGCTTGCTGGGCGCTAGTGGGGCGGGAGATAAGTCGCATGGGCGGTTTGTTTGTTCTTCATGATTTCGCGGGGCTGTGTGATTGAAGGAGAGGAGAGGGTAGGGGGATGATGTTGATTTGAGTACGTGAGTTGTCTTGTCTGTTTTGGGAGTCCTTCCTGAACTGTCTCAGAATCGATCTCAATTCAAATTATCATTGGTGTGGTTTTTTGTTGTGTACATGTTGAGGACTTCAATTTGCGCATTTAATAAGCGCCGATTACACACTGTCTGATGGTGGATTTGCTTCGGTGCTCAAGCCCCGCTCCCCGCTCTCCGCCATTTCTCTCACTGCTTGCACTCTTGTCAGGCCGACATTCTGGTATTGAGAGCTGGGCTGCTGCTACCTGGCGTTTCGGCCTCGCAGGCCAAGGTAATTACAACCATGTCTTCGCGTGTAGAAAAGTCTAGGGATACGGCATGACCTGCCGAGTCGAAGTGACTGTTGATACTGTGCCGAAATCCAGTCTAGGATCTTTCCCATAGTCTGGCGCCCAGCAACACAGGCTTTGGGGTATTTCGTGCCCAAAGGAAAGTTCCACACGCTTTCCCCAAATACAATCTGTCAGCAACCAATCTGTGATGACTGCCCCCTGCCATCAATCGGAGATCGACCAGATCCTGCAGTGGCAGCTTCCTTAGCCAGAGTCCGCATCTGAAATTGCGGGTTTCATCTGGCGTGAGAGGAGGTTTGGGGGCACTTTCGTAGATGTGAAGGCCCATTTCTGGGGCCCAAATTTCTTGAATTTGAGCAGAGCAGCGGGAATCGGTATTGGTAAGTATCTCAGATATGGCCGGTATTCGTTTTCTGATAGTCCTCGTAAGAATGAGTTCCACGGTTTTGCGGACAACGTTCACAGCTCGTCGAGTACGTGCAGCCTTTCATCCTCATTGGTGGCGTCCGACGTGAGAGGTAGCGGGGTGTTGACGCTGGTGGAGGAGCTTCGCACGCTCTCGAGGATCTCGCGCACCGGCGGCGGGACGACGACGTTGTCCAGGTCGATGGAGTGGTGAGCCTTCGTAACATTCGCCTGGGCCATGGATTCCGGCAGCTTGTGGGTGCGCATGCCGTAGATGATGTAGACCACAAGGAAGAACACGGTCAGCGCGCCCAAGACGCTCCAGAAAATGCGCAGGCGGCCTGGGATCCAACCGTTAGCCGTTTGCAATATATGAGGGCTAAAAAAGGGGGTGCTGCTCACGGTTCACGCTCGCCCGCCATTCCTCCTCAAGCTTCTCCCGCCCTTCGACTCTCTTCCGCGCCGTCTCCAGGCGCTCGTTCAACCGCGCGGCTTTTTCCTTGCCCGCGGTTATGCGCGCCTCGAAGTCCTCCAGCAGGCGCGCTTGCGACTCGAAATCCCCGATGCTGTCGAGCGAGTTGTTGACCTCGTCGACGAGCTCGTCCCCGTCGGACGCAAACTCGTCGCCCAGCTTCTTGGTCAGCGTCAACAGCTCCTGCAGCCCGTCGATGGTGCTGTGCAGGTGCGACACCTTCTCCAGGATCGAGTAGTACGTATCGTCGAGGCGGCGGGTGGTCGACATGGACTGCTCGGACAGGGCGTGGAGCGCGAGGCGGAGTTGTCTGGTTGCAGGGCAAGGCGAGGTACGGTCAGCAAACGACATCTCAAGAGACATGTCTGACGTCTGACACGGTTGGGTGCGACGTGGTACGAGCAAAAAACGTACTCTTCGCGCTGCTTCTGGCGCGCGCGCTCTCTGGCCACGTCCTCGGGCCTCACGACGCGCGATCCCACGCGGCGCAGGGCGGCTTCGTACTCTGGCGCGGCGGAGGGGCTCCCGCTGCCGCTGCCGCTGGTGCTGCTGGTGGCGTTGTTTGCGCTGGGCCTCACCAGGTCGCCGAACGAGGTGCGCGACGACGGCAGCACGGCCGACTTAATCTCCTTGTCGTCGGGGCCATATTTAGAAGAGCGGCCGGCATGGGCGGCGTGGTGGTGTCTGTGGTGGGAGTGGTGGTGGTGCTTGTGGCCGTGTAGCGACAGGTGCGAGCGTCTTGTTGGTTGGTCGGGCTTGCCGGGGTTGAGCGAGTCCTTGAGGGTTGAGCTGCGGCCGGTCTGGGCTAGTTTGGCGATGGTGGTGGAGTCGGAGCGGTGCATGGTGGCGGCAGCATGGTTTGAGGACAAGGTGACGATGAGTCCCCTGTGGGTGCCATGTGGGGAGCTCCTGAAGCGAAGGACGTCATCGGCTCCGCGCTCGACGCCAAGGGAACCTCACAATTAATATTTCAAGTCAATCATTTTGTATTCTGCATCGTGGACACTGTGTATCCGAAGGGGTATCTCTCCCTGAACTCCGTTTCCCCGCCCCCAATAATGTCATGCCTGTCGTGACCTCATCCAAGAAGTGCCCAAAGGACTGCGTCCATTACTTCTCGAGACGCTCAGGTCCGCTGATGCTGGTCTCGGTCATTGGGCCCGTCGACGTGGCATGCTTCCAAGTCAGCGCATCCACATCCTCACTGCTTTCGCCCACCACCTCGATGGTAACTTCGGCGCGGATGTCTCCAGGGTTGAGCGCCATCTCGGAGCTCGCCATGCTCTTTAGGCCAAGCTCGGGATCATCCTTGGTCGACATGGTGAAGGGGTTATTGATGTTGCGGAGCGTGGACTGGCGCTTGGCACCTCCCATGCTCTGCAGTTCGATGCCATTCTCCTGGCGACCAGACGGCCTCATGCCGTTCGGGTAGCTTGGCTTGTTGCTCGAGAGGTTGCGCAGGTACGGGATCCACTCGCGGACAAGAGGCCAGATCAAGGGCAGGTTGGCCACGTAGACGGCGACCGACGCTTCGCGCGCGTACCAAAGCATGTACGACGTGTCGTAGACATTCGAAAGGTTGAACACCTTTGTGAGAACGGCCGCGATGATCTACAGAGGGGTGCTTCTTAACAGCTTTTCATTGCGCAACACGCCGGACTGGGGGAAAACTCACCACGAATGTGCCCATGCCGAACACAAGTGCGAGAATGATCTTCTGCTTAATTGGCAGCTTCAGCTTGCGTACCATGGGCATCGGGATGTAGAGGATGGCCAAGTCGGTGGAGAGGTTGAAGCAGGCCTGGACGACGGCATAGATCTGCAGAGTGGCGCATTGAGGGCTCGGAGGCGGGATTGCCCAGTATCCCGCAAACGGCCTGCAAGACGTGAGGAAGGCAATCTGAGTCGCGAAGTAGCCCACGATCACGCAGTACCACAAGACCTCGACCATCTTGTTCAGCGTCGAGCCCAGCATGAAGCGGCCGTACATGGTCAGGACGCACATCTTGAGCATGTAAATGAGGTTGAGCATGCTCTGCGCTACGTTAGTCGACGGCATACAAGACAAAGTGCTGTTGGAATAGGCCTTACCTGCTCCGAGATGACGGTGATCTTGGAACCAGGGATGCGGCGAGCCATGTCTTCCTTGCTCATGCCCTTGAGTTCGTCAGGGGGAATGAGGTTGCTTCCACCACCAGACGCAATGAGGTTCAGGCAGACAATGAGCGTCGTGTACCAGACCTGTGGCCAGTTAGTGGGACTTGAGTTTTCTGGGGAGTGTACTTGCCATGGCTACGATCATGAAGTAGTCATCCAAAGCCCACTGCTTGTATCCGTTGCGGCGGCCGCGGGCGTACCTAAGCGAACCTTGTTAGTAACAGCTCCTTCAAGAACTGCCTGCGTTAGGTACGTACATGCGAATGGCGAAGAGCATGATGCCAATGGCGAGCAGCGTCCATGATTCAACGCTGAGCTTATGCTGGAAGCGGTCATCAAAGACAGCCATGGTGAATGAGTGGATAGTAAGACAAGCCGTCAGTAGAAGGTTGTAGGGATCGGCGGGCTGCGCTAAGCCAAAAGGCAAAGACAATCCAGCTGAGGCGAAAGCGTCGAAAGTGCTGAAGTGATTCGAGCGCAGGCCGAAGAACTTGTCAAGGGTTGCACCGAAGTGGCCCAGGATCGCTGCGGACGAGGCGGGTTTGTCAGCGGCTGGAGGAAGCTGGCGATGTCACAAATTGCTGGAGTGCGCAGGAAGAGAGTGATATAGCTGTGGAGGCGCAGGTGGCCAGGATTAAGCGACGAGCTAAGCCTAATGCGGAGCACAATGAGTGAAAGTGAATGCGAAGGTCAAGGTCAGCCAGGGCCCCGTCCGCCCAACGTCAAAAGCGCAAAAAGGCTTCAGATATTGTTATATTGGCAAGTGGAGCCTTGGCAAGCGTTCGGGGAGAAGTGCGTGCGTCCGAACAGCCTGCAAGGCGTCTCAACGTTTATTGACGCAGTCGGGAGACATCGCAATGAAATAGCTGGGTGCTTGGGCCACAACAGGAGAGCTGAGGAGAAAGGGCCGAGTGGTATCATGACATGGTTTGTAGGCGGATCCTCCAGAGCCGGAGAGATGCCTTGTATGGACCTGGATCCTGGCCGACCACGTTCCTTGTTGCTCGCCCCTGCAGCTGAGCAGTAAATAATGCCTGCGCACTTCCTGCCGTATTAACAAAAACGATGGGTAAAAGCACACATGCTCCGCCTGCAAGACAATATACGCACATCATGGCCAGGGCGTGGATTGCCTGTCTCAGTGGCGGAATTGCTAAGGGCTTGAAAGTGGAACAGCGACGCAATAATGTTCCTAAAGAGCTCAGCTCGAACTGGCGATTGGATGGTCAAGGAAGATAGAGTTGAGGGTGGACAAGGGAAATGCCGAATGGTGGTGAGCGGAATGGTCGGGATGGCGGTTGGATTTGCCTCTAGTCTGTGCCAGCGAGTCATTCTATCGATGGAATAGCGCTATAGTTCTGAGCTAGTCCTTCATCAAGCAAGCGTCCATGGAGAGACAAGAAAGATAAGAGACTGGACCAACCTGGAGCTTAGCTGGCTGACGAGGTAACGCCTAGCTCAGGGGAGGGGGAAAGAAAGGGAAGGCTAAGCCGGCGTCAAGCTGCAAGCCACGTTCCAACGCTAGCGACGGAGAGTGGAGGTGGGGGAGGAGAGGGTTAGCTTAAGCGTCGTTTACAGCGACTAACCGAATAAGGCAACGAGCTGCTGTACTACACTTCTGTTTGACGTCTCTCCATTGATCACCATGCTTTTTCATTCGATCCATTTGTGACCATCTCTCCGCATCGAGCCTATCCATCCAGACTTCACACGCGTACGTCAATGTCGGGGCTGATACGACCCGGGATATCGAGCTTATCTAGAATCACTCCACTGAGTCCGAGTGGCTTCACCTCTTCGCGTCTTGCTCTTCTTCCCGTTGTTTCTGTTCCTGCCGTTGCTTCTTGTCCTCTTCCTCCCGTTGCTTCTTTGCCTGGAAAGCAAGGTAGTTCCGTTTCCAGTTCGCGTAGTTGGCGCGGTCTTGGTCCGTTGGTGCCTTCTCTTCGCCTCTGTCGACACGCCTCTGGTATCTACGCCGAAGGTCAGTACACCCAACGTCTTCTGTTTCGCGTCGAGCCGTGTATACATACTCTCGCGCCACTTCATACGCTGCCATGGCAGCAGGGCTGAGGTTCCGACTGTTAGTGGCGACGTCGCCTTCATGCAAGAGGCTGCTGGGTGCGGTGTGATAGCTGAGGCTGCTATTTTCGCTGGCGGTGTTACTCTTCTGGGTTCCTTCTTTGCCGTCATTGGGATGACTGCGCTGGTCTTCGTCATCCATTAGTGCTGCGTGAGGACCTTCGTTGGCCACCTCTCGGTTGGTGCTAAGCTTGTCGTGGGTCGTGTGTCCTTCTGGCACCAGAGCTGACAGATTGGGCGTCATCTCTCCGTTACCCTTCCCTTTCTTTTCGACTTCACCCTCACTCTCAACCGTTTTCATTTCGTCGCGGAGCTGTGTTGGTATCACGATCTCGTTGCTTAGGAAGCTCCGGCGCTGGAATTCCACCTTCTTGCGTGGTTGAGGTGCTGGCGTTGTGGGGTGCGTCGCTGAGGGTGAAGGGTGTTTGGCGGAGCTGGTGCCCGAACTGTCGTCGGATTGCGTATGCCATTGCTTGGTGATGATTTCCGTGGGCTTGTCGATGAGACCCTCTTTGAGCTTGATTCCGGAGCGCTTGAGGAATGAAGGTATGGTGCCGCGCTTCTTGTGGGCGTCGGATTCGTCGGATGATGACATGTGGGAAGTCGCTATAAGAAAGACGGTGCTAAGAGATTGGGAGAATAGCGTGCAACAACTACGCTTTCTATTTGACGAGTTAGTAATATTGCCATCTGATGGCTGAAGTGGCTTGTTTGGGTCCGTTGTCAAAGTGTTTGGGCTGCTTTCGCGACCGTCGCGACTTCCTGCCATGGTGAGCCTTTGGTATTGCGTGGGAAGAGAGAGCGAGCTCCTTCAATATATGTGATGAACATCTCGATATTCACGCCTTGCATGTCTCACTCCTCATTGTCTGTGGGTTGCTTCTATCACCAGTCTAGAAAGTCCGAAGCACAAAGATGCCCGTTTGCTACAAGTATCCTGCACCGTTTGTCGTGTTTCAACTGCCACATCGAGTGAAACAATCCTTTCCGGATTCTGGGAAACAAAGAAGCCAAGTTCCAGACTACTGCTGGCAAAATCCCTTACCACCATCGCTCTCGTCGGAGCGTTTGCCTAACACGTAGGTCGCTCGTGGGTTGACCGTCACCGTCGTGCAGCTCGCGTACAAAGTCGTCAAGGTCGTGCTCGTGACGAGCCACGGATCTTCTCCTGCACCTGCTCGAAGTCCCATAAGCATGGAAGTGCAGCGGGGCGACGGTGTACATACCTTGGTTCTCCATGCTATCCGTCAATTCACACTTGACGCTTGAGATCCGGTTATTCCAATCTCCTTCTTCATCCTCCAGATCACTAACTCCCGGATACTGGTAGCTCTTCACTTCGCCGTCGCAGTTGCTGTCTCTATTTCCATCGTTAGGCAAATCACCTTCAACGCTTTTGGGGGATACGCACATGTAGACCTGGCAAGTATATCCCGGATCAGGCCCGACGGAGGATATCCTGTCAGCCCAGAGCAACTCGAAGTTGAGGCATTCGCCCATGGGCATCTGAAACCACTGGCATCTGCCACCCCAATTTGCCTCGTCGCAGGCATAGAAACTTGAACGTGAGGGGTCCACTCTCTTGACGAGTGTGGTCGTAGGAACGGGCGCTATCTCCGCGCCTACCACCCGTGGTTTCAGGAGCGCGGTACTGAGCCCAGCGAGGGCTATCAGTAGGAACATGGTTGTTCGCAGAACAGGCATCGTTTCCGATGAAGTTTGAAGTCCTATGGGTTAATGGGAGTTGAAGGTGAAAACCATGTTGGAGGTAGTAGCAGTGCGAATAGAGGATTGATGTGGTATTTATGGCTGTTGTCGACATGCTTCTTCGTACACTCGTGGCCTGTCTTTTGGTTGGGGGCATTTGACGCTGACCTCGTGAGGCCCTGGTGTGCACATTGGCTGCGAAAGTGAAAGGAAACCAGCACCGAGGAAAAAGCATGCCTTGTCTAGCTCTATGCCCAATGACCTACTCTCCTTTCTCTAGGGGCGCTTGCGTTCGCTCTTGTCGGATATCACACCTTGATCCGCACCGCCGGTTCCCTGGTTTGTTCAGCAGGACTTGCGGAGCCGGCCGTCTTGTGGCAAGGGCAGCCTCTACGTACCCGTGCTAGTTCAAAGTGGCGGTGGGTTCCTGATCCTTTGAGCTTGCGTGTTCCCTGTGGCACACTCACCTTGGGAGTCAGGTAGATTTGGAGGATCCCAGTAGGTGGCTGCATTTCCAGCACTGGGAAAACTTGCCACTGTAAAGGGATCTTAGACTGGGATGCATGGCCTGTGACGCGGAGCGTTGGCGTGAATGCCTTGTCCCTGAACTTACCATATGGTGTGACCTCACAGAGGATGAAGAGACAGACGCATTGCTCAGAAATCGGTCGTGTTCCAGCTGGGATCACTGTTATACAACTCAGCCATATAACCAATATATATCCTAGAATAACGAAGGAAGGAAAGTAAAACTGGTTCATCACATCACATGGCAGTGTGCTGCGAGGCCGTGCTTTGCAAAATGACATATTTTCGCATTAACTTCGCAAGGCGTCATAGACGAGGGTCCTTCAGCGATTACCTACTTTACGATCAGTAGAATTCAGAAGAAGCAATAAGAGAATGTTTTACTTTTGTCTTGGCGGCCTGAGGTATTGTTGATTGTACTTCTCAGCCCTCCAAGGAGCAATGTTCCGATTAGCCAGCCTTGAACTTTCAAATCCCTTCTCCATCATCCCGGGCCCACAACTTTACTGTCCTATCGTGGCCTGAACTGCAAATCCACTTTGCATCATGGCTGACATCTGTACTGAGCACGTTGCCCGAATGTCCGCTGAGCGTCTTGCATAACGCCCAGTCATCTGCGCTGAAGACCCTGACGTTCTTGTCAAATCCGCACGATACAAAGAATGAGCCAGCCTTCTTCGGCTGCATATTGCCATCGTCATCCTTCTGCGCCGTGTAACCATTCGCGGGGCCGTCAATTCCCTTGAACCAACGCAAATCCGTCACGCCTCCTCTATGCGCTCCGATACTGCCCACCTCGCGGACAGCACGCACATCCCAACACTTTGCGAATCCGTCACCGGAACCCGAAAGCACGCGGTAGCCATCTGCGCTCCAGTCCAAGCCGTAGATGGGGCTAATGTGGCTGTCCAGGAGCATGACCATGCGGCCCGTACGAAGATCCCAGATTCGTCCAATGCTGTCGAGCCCAGCACTTGCAACTAGCGATCCATCGGCGTTGAAGCTGACCGTATACACCTCTCGAGAATGGCCTTCTTGAAGAAGCAGTTCAGTAGTGGTGTTTACATCCCACAGGCGCCAGGTCGTATCGAAAGAGGCTGATGCAAGATACTTGCCCGATGGATGGAACTCAACTCGGCAAACGCGTCCACTGTGACCAGATAGAGAGGAGATCGGAGTGTCTTGCTCAAGCGACCAAAGGTGGATTTCTCCTTCTCCGCCGCCAGATGCCAAGTTCAAAGAAGAGCTTGACACATTGCTGTCAGGCAGCGTTGCGCCTGGGTACCACGCCAGGCCACCTATCCGGTCCGTATGTCCTCGAAGCACGCCCTTCTCTTCCAAGTTGGGCACGCCGAGCAGTCTAATGCTGCCGCCCCAGTTGCCTGCCACGATCGTCTCTCCGTTTGGCGAGAATCGCGCAACGCTGACGGGCCGGTCTCCGGCAATCTGAGAACCAAACAGGTCGAATCCCTCCAGGCGCTCCTTGATAGCCTTGCGGTGCTTGACGTGAGTACGTAGAGGTATGGAGGACTCCATCTTTTGGTATGCGATGCGGTGTTGCGCCCTCGGTAGAGAGAACCTGGCGATGTCCTTCCGGGCCTCCAATAACTCTTCCACGCCCTCCGTATAGAATTCTTCATTTCCCTCGTCTTCTGCTCCACCCTCCGCATCCTGATCTCTCATCTGCATGTCACCCTCTGCATCGTGCAGGCCGGACTCCAATTGCTGGGTGAGAAGTTCTCGTAGACGGTCTCTCCTGTCTCCCGGGCCTTCTCCAAAGAGGGTTATGGGCTCTCCCAGCTCCCGCAGGCGTAGGCGGACTTTGGTGTCGTCGGTCGGGACAGCAATGGCCGCAGCTAGACGCTTGCGCTCAAACTGGGCAAGGATGGCTGATGCCTTTTCAGCGGGAACGCCCGAGGTGCCGGAGGGTAGTGAATAGTCGCGATCGATAGCTAAGAGACGTATGAGCTCGTGTGCCTGCTGTCATTGGCGCTTGGGGAACGTACGGACATTGGCAAGGTCAATGCCACCCATATCGACATCCTGTCCAGAGGCTTGCATATCAGCGCCTTATCCATGCTTTAGGCCGCGAGGGTTTGATCGCGACGCTTGCACACGAATCGCGCCCTCTATTTTGGTAGAAACTTGTGAACACCAGGCGACCGCGAGAAGAGGTGTGGGATGTAGCTGGCTTACCTCTTGCGCCTCCTCCTCCACATATGCCTGCCGCGACGGGTGCATCATCTTGGCTGTTGGTTGCTGAGGTGCTGCCTCAGGTGCGCTTGCTTGGTGGCTTCTCGATAAAGCAGGAAGGAAAGGCCAAGATGGGGTGGGCGACGGTCGGAAGTGAGGCGCGTGTGCAGCAGAAAGTCGTGTCCAGGCTTCCGTGCCCGCGCTCGCGCGTTTTGGAGCTCAGCCGTTCCGCGCTCCGGCCGTCTCGCGCTCCGCTCCGCGCTCCGCTCCGCTCTCCCACCAAGCCGCTGATGAAATCACTCGCCCGGCTCGCTGTCTGCAACTCCAAACACACGTCTCTCGGTTTCTTTCACACTGCCCCCAGTGCACATCTCCTATCTTCACCTCCAATCTCTGCTCTGTAATGCTCTTTGCTTAGATCAGTTCGTGGTCGCTCATGCGTGCGACCGTCCGCTTCCTGATCTCCTTCCTTGTGCTCTTAATTGCGATGAGCTTCGCTGGTCCTCGCCTTGCCCTTCAAAGCAAACTCTCTGTCTCTACCGGAGCCGGTCTCTCTGCCTGCGCTCAATGGCAGCTCTGCAATGCTAGCCTGACACAGGCTCAGCGCCTTTCTTCCTGGATTGCTTCGAACGCACCCGCTTCCCGCTCCTTCAGCGCATCGTCAAGAAACAGCTCCCAGATGCGCAAATTCACCTACCGGATATCCGCCTCATACTCGGCAAAGGGTCACCAATTCAACCCCGAGTACAATCTTTTCAACCATAATCCCTTTGTCAGGTTGACACGGAAGGGCGGACACAAGCGGCCAGCGAGCGGACAGGACTCGTTCTTCGTGAACCAGGTGGGAGATACTGGCGCAGTTGCCTTCGGAGTTGCAGATGGAGTCGGCGGTTGGACCGAGTCTGGCGTGGATCCTGCCGATTTTGCCCACGGTCTCTGTGATTACATGGCGGTCGCCGCCAATGGCTACCCCGAAGGCTTTGCAAACGGTCCCTTGCACCCCAAGGATCTCCTCCAAATTGGCTACGACAACGTCACCAATGATGATTCCATAATCGGTGGGGGGAGCACTGCATGCCTCGCGACGGCGGAGCCTGACGGATCAGTCGAAGTGGCCAAGTGAGGTGGTTCTGTCTGTGCAGTCGTGGTAAATGCTAATGTCTCTACAGTCTGGGTGACTCTGGATTCATCCACATCGGCCTGAGTGCTGTCCGTTACTTTTCCCCGCCGCAAACGCATGCGTTCAATACTCCCTACCAAATGTCCAAGATCCCTGCCGAGATGCTTGCACAGATGAAGCTGTTCGGAGGCTCTCCCGGCTTCTCAGAGACACCAAAGGACTCGGCAATCACAAACCACACGGTGAAACATGGAGATGTGCTTCTTTTTGCAACGGACGGCCTTTGGGACAACCTGAGCCCGCAAGATGTACTTACCATCATCGGCAAGCACATGACGTCGCTGGGCGCATGGATTGATACCAGAGAGGAATTCACTGTAAGCCCTCATCTTCGCGGCCTCACGGAGAGGGGTGGAATTGGCAAATCCGAAAACAACACACTGCAAGCACTCCTGGCACTCGCGGTGACGGGAGAGGCGAAGACGGCAAGTATCAACACCAGAAGGGACGGACCGTTCGCAAAAGAGGTGCAGAAATACTACCCGGGCGAAAACTGGCATGGCGGGAAGCCGGATGATATTTGCGTCGTTGTGGCCATCGCGATCGAGGATGGCAGAGAAAGCAAGCTTTAGGGGGGTCATAGTAAGGCGCCGGCGGCATGGTAGATTTAAGGTTTCTGGATACGGTGGCGTTCGGGGCACCAAACGACATTTTACTGCTGTAAATCTGTAGAAACAATGCTATAACGTATGATTGGTAGGCTTGAGTACCTGATGCGCGTGGGGTGATCATAGCGGCGCTGGCTCAGGGACGGAGAATTGAAAATACGGGCGTCGAGGAGGTGAAACAACAGCAGCAATCCAGCCAGCCAGATCCATCAGAAACCACGCTCCTATCGTCCGGTTGCATCACAGATACCCTGACGCGACGACAGGCGGGTCCATCACGTGTTTAGGTGCGGTTGCCCCGGCAGCGCAAGTCAACCCTCAAAGTAAACTCCGGCGACCTCGACGCCCTCAACTCTATCCACCTCACGACGCGACGCCCCCGTACCTCGCCCAACCCAGCAGCATTCCCTATGGAACGGTAGCACAGACTCGGCATTCGCTACATCGATCGACACTCGCCCCGGAATACCTCCAGCATCGCATACCCATTGCGGTCGCATCTCACCAGACGACATGGCCGCAGCTTCGCCGACCCCTCTGTCATCCTACAGCAACGGAGGCCGCATATCGCGCCAACCCTCGATGCGCAGCTCGCTGCAACACAGGCGCGAGTCGCCCATATCTATTCTAGGTCACTCCCATGGCTTCAGTGCCAATGCGCCGATGATGCAGCGCATCGACATCGGCGACAGCTCCGAAGACGAAATCGAGGCGCCCATGAAGCTGAACCCCTACACACGCGCCCTCCTTGGTCAGGATGCGCCCAGCTCTCCCATCAGGCAGTCGGGAGCCCCAAAGCTTCGCATTTCGAGGAATTCGCTTGGCCACACGGACACGCCCATGCAGGACACGATTACCCCCGCGCCCTCGCTTCGCATCAAAAGGGTGCCCTTGCGGGGTGCGCCGATGCGCAGGCTAAGGCGTACACCACAGAGCGAAGAAGAACAACAGCAGCAGTCTGTCTTGGATGCGTCGCAGGCTGGCAGCCCCCAGTCGAATGGCAGTCCGCATGCTATCAGGGCTGGCAGCCCTCGAATCGTCCGCATCACCAGCCCTTCGCGCGATCAGGAAAACGACCTAGCCTCTACCATGAAGGCAGACTCAGTCATGAGAGTCAACTCAAACACCAAGGTTGATTCGATGATGAAGGACTCGTTCATGAGAGACTCAGCGATGAAGCCAGAGCCAGCCACCAGACCCTCCTCGCAGAGCGAGAACAAGCCAATCCCACTCGCTCCCGTGAGCGTCAACACACCTCATCGTCCCGCTCCGCCTCCACCGCCAAGGATGTCAGTATTGGATACTGCTACCGCCGTAGCCGGCGCCTCGACTGTGAAGCAGAAGAAGAGGAGAAGAGCATTCATGGTTAACGGCAAGCCATACCAAGAAATTGGCAGAATCGGCAAGGGTGGGAGCTCTGACGTATACCGAGTCATGGCTGAAAATGGCAAGCTTTTTGCCTTGAAGAGGGTGAAATTGGAAGATGCGGACGAGAACGCAGTGCGAGGTTACAAGGGCGAGATTGAACTTTTGAGAAAATTGGAGGGTGTGGATAGGGTTGTAAGATTATTCGACTGGGAGGTCGATGAGGAGAAGCAGATTCTCAGTGTGGTGAGTAAACTCCCGATATCCGCAATTGACCGCCCGAAAGGTGGGAAGTGCCACTACCGTCAGCAACTAACGAGAGTCTCAGCTCATGGATATTGGAGAATCTGACCTGGCACGCCTTCTACGCATGAAAATCGACCCCGAAGACGCCCAGCTAGACCTTTCCTTCACGCGCTACTACTGGAAGGAGATGCTGGAATGCGTTGCGTCAGTACACGAGTATGACATCGTGCACTCGGACCTGAAGCCAGCAAACTTCCTCCTGATCCAGGGACGCCTCAAGCTGATTGACTTTGGCATTGCCAACGCCATCGAAGTTGACCACACCGTAAATGTTCACCGAGATTCCCACGTCGGCACTCCCAACTACATGTCCCCGGAGTCCCTGCAGGATGCAAACGCATCCGCCCGTCACGGTCCCAATGGCGATTCGTCGCTTGGCCGTTGCATGAAACTGGGTAAACCCAGTGATGTTTGGAGCTTGGGGTGCATCCTGTATCAGATGGTGTACGGCAGGCCACCATTCGCCCACATTCCCAACCAAATCCACCGCGTTATGGCCATTGTCAATCCTAACGTCACCATCGACTACCCTTCGCACGGTCTCGGCAATGTGCGTATACCAACCGGCCTGAAGAAGACTTTGAAGCGCTGTCTTCAACGGGATCCATTCCGCCGCCCTACCATTCCCGAGATGCTCAGCGAAAGAGACGAGTTCTTGTGTCCGGATGCGGGCGACGATCTCAAAATCCCCGAGGCGCTTTTGGGCCAGATCATCCAGAGAGTCGCAGATCGCTTCAGGGATCAGAGCAAGCCAATGCCAACCGAGGAAGAAATAAGACAGTATCCAGGCAGTTTCTACGCGAAGATCCGGGACTTGCTGGAGGAGGTGTAATTTTAATCCCTCGGGCCAGACCTCGGAGCGCGACGATTGATGACAAGATAGTATGGACATTTTGCCCTGCCCACCATGCCTTCTCCTCTTCTCTTCCATCCTCCACCCAATCTTCTCCTCCTAATACCAGGCACGGTGTTTCTCGTTCACGGGAATTTAGCACATGTCTTCTTCTTTTTTTTTTTTTTTTTTTGGATAGCAGGGCGCCTGGTGCTGTCATCATTTACCATTCCCGTTACTTTCAGTCGGATGTGTCCTTTCCCTTTGTTCTTGGATGTACCAAATGCATTGAAGGAGCAAAAGGCGGTAGAGGTTCGGGGAAAAGCAGCTGTATTGCAATGATTGTCTTTCTTGTATGCCTGCGGTGCGCGTATATATACCCTTTGCGCCAGCAGTATAACGATTCTTTTCTTAGCCGAAGCTCGTTCTTAGCCTTTAGTTCACGCAAGATTCCTTTTTCCGCCGCAAATACTCAGTCCGACAATATTCGCATCACCTATAGTTCTTGCATTTCGTACGTGACTTGCAATATACGCGCGTCGAGTAAGAATATGGATTAACCGGTGTTTTTCATTCATCATGTGGCTAATTCTCCCATGACGATGACCCCTTCCTGGTCTCCACGTGCCACCTGCTGGTAAAGGTGCTTTGCTTCTTGACGTGTGCCCCAACGGCTGTTATCGCGTGTAACGCCCGCAGTAGGCTACGATGAAGTAGCTTTTTTCATCGATTTCCCCGGTCCGCTTAAACGTGCTAAACGCCACCACACAGCCAGCTTCAATGTCATGCTATGCTGCTCCCGGTATATCTCCCCGCTCAGGTTTCCGACGACTTCTTCTTCTTGACCTCAATACACTCGACGTTATCCTCGGGCACCTCCTCGTACTTGTCGACGAGGAAGTCAAAGACGTCGTCGCTCAGGTCGCCCTGCAGGGTGATTTCCTCGCCGCCGGCGGGCAGCTTGGTGACGGAGGCGCCCGTGGCAAACTTCTTGCCCAGGTCCTTGGCCACCTTCTTGAGGTCGAGGCCGAACGTCTCGAGGCCGACGATTGCCGTCACGTACTTGCGCTTGTTGCGCTCGATGCGCTTGATCAGCACCTTGGAGTGCGCCTTGATCTCGGCCTCCTTCTCGGCCGCCGCCTCGGCCTTTGCCGCCTTCTTCTTGGCGTCCTTCTCGGCGCGCTGCTGCGCTTCGAGCGAGAGGGACGAGAGGTTCGCCTCTATCACGTCTGTTGTGGGTGCGGGTTGTGAGTCAGCGATCGCGTTTTCTTGCGGTCGGCGGTTCTTGGGCGGGCGGCGGAAGCGCGGTAGACGCGCGCAAACACGCGGGATTGGAGTGGTGCGGGGATGGGTGTTTTGTGTGAGTACCTGCGGAGTAGAGGCGCCCGTGCATGTCCGGGTGGTGCTCCTCGAGCCATTCTTCACACTTCTTGGTCGTGCCGCCGAATTCGCAGTACTGAGGCTCCCTGTCAGCGGCGCTTCGGTCAAGAAAGAACGTCCCCTTTTGTGTCTCCTACCTACTTCCGGTGGTAAGCTGCAGACTGCGTGGTCGTGCTCGTCAGCTTTCTGTGCGTACGTGGAGCGGGGCTGGGGGCGTCAATGGGGGAGACGGACCGCCGCAGTACACTACCTGCTTTGCCTCGACCAGCGGTGCTGCCTCGGTGTCGGCCATGGCTGGTTGTATGTTGTTCGGAGAGGCTTCTAGGGAAGAGTGGGAGCGTAATTCGGGTGGGGCGGTTCGGGTGACAGGCGTGTTGTTGGAGAGGGTGGAGAGGGCACACGAGGAGTGGTGGTGGGGTATGTCAGTTGTAGTGGGGCACAATCGGCGTCACCAAGAGGGAGGGGCAACTGATGAGCGAAATGCCGCCCATCGGCGCGGAGCGGGATCGGACGGCATCTAGGTACCTAAGCATTGATGGTCACGTGCAGGAATTTGCCCAAGACGGGAACCTTAGGTAACGACCCAGGCCTTTGATGATACCCAACTTGATACACCCTGATTTTTGAATCGAGTAAAGCTGGATTTTCCTAATCCCTATCCTTCTCTACGTATCCTGTTGGCAATTGCCTTTTCTATGATGTCGGTCCAAAACGCCTGGCCCGCTTGACCTCCTCTTCAAGCCTCGAATCTTTTCGTGTTGAAATGCAGAGCATGGCGACGTCTCAAGGCCTACGGAAAGCGACTTCTGCTGGAAGGCGAAAGCTGGCACAGAACATCCTCTTGTTTGGTGCTACGTCCCGCACATCATAGATCTCGCCATCCAGCGTCTCGCGGGTAATCTCAAACTCCAGCTTTTCTGATATCCGCTTACAGATATCAATCTCCTGCTCATTGTTGTCATCGCTCTTGGTACCGAAACAGTAGACGTGAACCATTGGCAACTGAACATCCGTGTGCGGAGCGAAGAGGGTGGCAGGGTCTGTGATCCCCAACGCCTCGCTGACAGGCGGACGAGCAAAAAGTCCAATGAAAGAAGGCAGGAAGTCGGTGGCAATGGCAGGCAGGTTCATGACGTAGTGGGCGAAGATGCGGGGTTGAAAGAAGACCCGTTGAAGCGATTTGGGATCCACGGCAGGGACACGACGCGAGCCACGCGGCGCCGCTTTCACACTGACGCGATGCGACGATCTGAAAAGATCCGCAGTGGCATCGCGGATGAAAGCGTGGCCGTCAGCGTTGAAGGGGCGCACGAATTCACCGACCTATTGCGGGTAAGCATTCAGGGGGTTTAAGGGGCATTTGGGGCCGATCTTACCTTGTTCCTCTGGATCGCATCTGCCATGCATGCGTAACTCTCCGGGTTCAGGTCATTCGCCCATGTGAAGATACGCTTCTTCCCAGCGGGCACTGCAAAGGGGCCAACACCAGCCATGACGTCGCACACGGCCTCGCCTGGCTTGAAGGCCTGGACCATACGCCGGTGCTCAGCTTGCAACCGACTGTTCCAATACACTTTCGAGTAGTCGAACTTGAAGGTGCAGCCCTCCTCGTGCAGCTCGACGTTGAGATCCGGCGGCCCAAGGAGGACTTCGTAAGAGAAGGTGCGGAACTCGCTCTCATCGCCCACGTTGTCAACCTTGCTGATTACCGTTTCGACCTTGTGAGATTTGTCTCGCAGCACCTCGGCGATAACCTTCTTGTAGGGCTGGTGGGACTCTCGCAGGTTCAGGTGGAGGATGTGGCCGACTTGGGAGAAGCGCTTGGGGTACGCGTCCTCCTGGTTATCTTCTGGGACAATGGCAGACAAGATGTCGTCTGGCTGACATCAGCACACAGCATGGGCAACGGACAGGACAGGAGCGAGGTGCGCACCATAGGTCCAGTAGTTGTAGTCAAGATGCACGTCGTAGGGGATGATGCTGGCAGTGTCTTTGCTCTGGAACTCAGCCAGGGTTGGAGACCAGGTGGATGGGTCTGCCTGCTCCCATCAGCGCGTGTTCGGAGTAGCAACGGGCATGTGGTTGCCCACCATCGTGTTTAACGTCAGGCCTTAGCAGCACGCACCTGCGGCCGAGAGAGGCCAGCTCAGGCAGTGGGTCGGGCTGGACCGACGCCAGACGGGGCGCAGTCAGCACATCCTTGCTCTTCTCCAGCGTCTTGCGCACGAGCGAAATGTCTTTGTTGCTGGTGATGCGGGCGGCAGCGATGGGGACCGTCTTCTGGAAGAAACCGCGGTCCAGGACGCGCATGGCCCGGTTGACGGGGGGGCGGAACATTTCGTCGTCAGGCATGGGCGCGGGGCAGGGACGATCAGAACGGGCGGCAGTGCATATCCCTCGGCGCGGCGAAATGAGCGAGGGGGTGCTGTCTGGGGGATGCGCAGGCGCGAGAGGCGTCTAGAGGTCTAGAGGGTGGAAATTATTTCTTTTGGGCCGCGCATCGGGCCAAGCGTCGGCGGCCGGCCGCGACAGCGCAGCCAGGATCGAGCTTCGGGGATGCCCTGCGGCGAGCCAACGACAAGGGCTCGGATAATACTGTCAACATCCAACGACCCCCGTTCACGCGTCGCGTTCCTGTCCCTCCGCCCTCGATGAAGCCTCCATAGCCGCCACGCCGCCACTCCGACCCCGACTGAATACACACAACCAACCGCTCACACGCGCCGCCCCGCCGCGCTGCCGGCGCCCCCCAACTCACCATGGCGTCCGGTGGAGGGAACATCAAGGTCGTTGTGCGCTGTCGGCCCTTCAACAGCAGAGGTGCGACCGACTTCACGCCCACGATATCCACTCCGAGCATGCTGACGCCCGTGCAGAGAAGGACCGCAACGCACAATGTATCGTGCAGATGTCCGGCGACCAGACGGTCCTGTCGCCCCCGAAAGGCCATGGACATGGACACGGAGGCGGCGACGCCAAAGGAAAGAGCAACAAGGGCGCCATCGAAGGGCCCAAGGCCTTCAAGTTTGACAGGAGTTACTGGTCCTTTGACAAGAACGCCCCCAACTATGCCGGCCAGGACAACCTGTTCGACGACCTTGGCAGCCCGCTGCTGGACAACGCTTTCCAGGGTTTCAACAATTGTATCTTCGCATATGGCCAGACGGGTTCGGGAAAATCCTACTCCATGATGGGTTATGGTGAGGAATACGGTGTCATCCCGCGCATTTGCCGCGGCATGTTCGAGCGCATCGAGGAGATGCAGAAGGACTCGGCTCTCAGCTGCACTGTCGAGGTCTCGTATCTCGAGATTTACAACGAGCGCGTTCGCGACCTGCTTAACCCCGCCAACAAGGGCAATCTGAAAGTCCGCGAGCATCCTTCCACCGGTCCCTACGTCGAAGACTTGGCCAAACTCGTCGTGCGCTCGTTCCAGGAAATCGAGAACTTGATGGACGAGGGTAACAAGGCCAGGACAGTCGCTGCCACCAACATGAACGAAACCTCGTCTCGATCACACGCCGTCTTCACCCTGACTCTGAGCCAAAAACGCCACGATGCCGAGACGAAATTGGATACGGAAAAGGTTGCAAAGATCAGTCTGGTGGATCTGGCTGGTTCGGAACGTGCTCAGTCCACTGGAGCAACGGGAGCGCGTCTGAAGGAAGGTGCCGAGATCAACAGATCGCTTTCGACCCTGGGCCGTGTCATTGCGGCGCTAGCGGACTTGTCTTCTAGCAAGAACAAGAAGAAGTCCGCCAACATGGTTCCGTATCGAGATTCCATCCTCACGTGGCTTCTGAAAGACTCGCTCGGTGGAAACAGTATGACGGCAATGATTGCTGCCATTTCTCCAGCCGACATCAACTTCGACGAAACGCTGTCCACTCTTCGCTATGCCGATTCCGCAAAACGCATCAAGAACCACGCCGTGGTCAACGAAGACCCAAATGCTCGCATGGTTCGCGAGCTGAAGGAGGAGTTGGCCCAACTCCGCTCCAAACTCGGAGGCGGCGGTGGCGGTGGTGGTGGGAGTGCAGGCCTCCCTCCGGAAGAGGTTTATGCACCGGATACTCCGCTGGAGAAGCAGATCGTCTCGATCACGTCGGCAGACGGAACGGTCAAGAAAGTCTCAAAAGCCGAGATTGCCGAGCAGCTCAGTCAATCCGAGAAGCTCTACGAAGATCTGAATCAGACGTGGGAGGAAAAGCTGCAAAAGACCGAGGAGATCCACAAGGAACGTGAGGCCAAGCTCGAGGAGCTTGGTATCAGTATTGAGAAGGGCTTCGTTGGTCTCCACACGCCCAAGAAGATGCCTCACTTGGTGAACCTCAGCGACGACCCCCTACTGGCCGAATGTCTGGTCTACAATTTGAAGCCTGGAACAACAATGGTTGGCAACGTCGAAACAACAGGCACCGCCGAAGTTCGCCTCAATGGATCCAAGATTCTTCCCGAGCACTGTACATTCGAGAACGTGGATGGTGTTGTTACTGTTGTGCCCAAGCCCAATGCAGGAGTTATGGTCAACGGCATTCGCATTGAAGAACCCAAACGGCTTCGTAGCGGTTACCGCATCATCTTGGGCGACTTCCACATATTCCGTTTCAACCATCCCGAAGAAGCCCGCGCGGAACGGGCCGAGCAAGGCAGCCTTCTCCGTCATTCTGTAACCACAAGCCAAATAACATCCCCTGCGGGAACCCCTCGCCCTACCCACTCGCGAACCTGGAGCAGTGCCAGCCAAGGTCAGTCGGAAGACCCAAGCCCTAGAGGAGGCTCTCCCGTTCCTTTTAAGAGCAGTCGAGATACGGACTGGTCTTTTGCACGCAGAGAAGCGGTGACTGCAATCCTCGGGCCTGACCAAAAAATCTCCAATCTGACGGATGACGAGCTGGACGTCTTGTTCGACGATCTCCAGCGCGTCCGTGCGGTCAGGAAAGCGAGGCCGGAGAGCAAGCTTTTCGAAAAGGATGAAGATGCAGAGTCCGATGGGTCATTCCCAATCAGAGAAAAGTATGCTTCGACCAGCACAGTGGACAATTTCTCGTTAGATACTGCCTTGACAATCCCCTCGACGCCTCAGCTTGGTGAAGAAGACGAGCGGCTCAGGGCAGCTCGGGAAGAAATGCAGAGTCAGCTCGATAGACAGAAGGGGGAGTACCAAGACAAACTCAACGACGCTGAAGCTTCCTCGGTCGAGATTGGGGACATCCGCGTTCAGAAGGTACAAATGGAGGAAAAACTGCGCGCAGTCAAGGAGGAGATGCAACAGGAACTCCAGCGACAAAAGGAGAGTTTCGAAAGGCAACTTCAAGAGTTCTCATCTCCAACACCAGATGGAAAGGCATTCATCTTCTTGTCAAAGGAAGAAGCAGAGCGAGCCAGGCACGTGTTTGACCATTGGCGACAGCGCAGATATGTTGCCATGGCGGAGACGCTGCTTCACAATGCCGCGTTGCTGAAGGAAGCCCAAGTCATGAGCCAGCAAATGGACAAGCATGTCGTCTTTCAGTTCTGCGTCGTCGACGTGGGCCACACATTTGCTTCTTCGTACGACCTGGTGCTCAATGGTGTTCCGGGCGAGGATGACGAAGATCTCGAGGCAACGCCCAAACCATGCATCGGTGTCAGGGTCATTGACTTCAAGGATCACGTCATCCACCTCTGGTCGCTACAGAAGCTTCGCAGGCGCGTTAGGGCGATGCGTCAGATGCACCAGTATCTGAACAAGCCCGAGTACATGCAGCATTTCCGCCTGGAGAATCCCTTCACGGAGCCCTGCTCACCAGAGTATTCGCGTATTGGTGATGCAGACGTGCCCCTGGCCGCAGTGTTCGAGTCCCGAGTCCAGGACTTTTCAATAGATGTCACATCGACATACACCGAGGGCGTGGTTGGTATCCTGCGCCTCTCGCTGGAACCGTCTTTTGCCGAAGCTTCATCGTCAACGTTGAAGTTCAATGTTGTCATGCACCAGATGATTGGATTTCCCGAGCGGGAGGGAACCGATGTTCACGCACAGCTGTTCTTCCCGGGCATTTCAGACGAAGGGGGCGCAACCACGACTCAGATGATCAAAGACTTCAACGAAGGATCAATCAAGTTCGAAAGTGTGCACAGTATGGGACTGCCTCTCAACAGCCCGCGGACTGCGTCGCTTCGCATCTCCATCTTCGCCAAGATCACTTCGATGCATCTTGACAAACTGCTCAGCTGGGACGACATGCGTGATTCGGCCCCGCGTCCCAAGGCAAAACGCATCAACTCGCGACTGCCAGAGTCTGAGTTCTATGCCGAAGAGCGCCACGACATCTTCGCAAGAGTGCAAATCCAGGAGATGGCCGAGGATGGCAACTATCGTCCGGTTGACGTGGTGCAGACTGGAGCTCTCGACCAGGGGGCTTTCCAATTGCATCAGGGCATCCAGCGTCGATTCGTCGTCGATCTCACCCACAGCTCTGGCCAGATGCTCCAATGGCAGGATATCTCGTCCATCCGCGTTGGCCATGTCAAATTGCTTGACGCCAGCGGGCGCACTGCAGGTACCGATTCCCCGCAGCCGCAGGTGCCGATGAAGCTCCTCGCGCAGCCCACGGTCAAGGACAACGCCGATGGGACCAGCAACGTGACGTTCATCGGACTCTGGGACTCGAGCATGCACGGATCCCTACTTCTGGACCGCACGACGGCGGATCGCTACAGGGTCCAAGTGTCGCTCATCTGGGACGTGGCATGCGCCAAGTTGGCGAAACCCATGACGTTTTCTCTCGACTTGTCGGTGCAGATCCGCTCACGCGCCTACATTCGTCCTACGTCAATGTTCAGCGCCATGTTCCGGGCTCAACGAATCGTCCACTCGATAGTTGGCATGTTCTCCGTGGCAATCCGGCCCGTCTCGGCCAAGAGAGCCGTCGACCTGTGGAGAATGAGCACCCAGCATGATTATGTCAAAGGCGAGGAAATGCTGACGGGCTGGACTCCGCGCGGCGTGTCGCTGGTCAAAGATTTCCTCACGACGCGAAAACGGCGTAGGAGAATCGCCGAGATCGAATCTGCGCGGAGCATTCTCAGCCAACGAGCACTGACAACCAACAATGAAATCTACATTGAGAACGAGGGCGAGCTCAACGAGCGGCACAGGGAGCTTCTGCTCAAGGTCCTTGCTCTCTGGCAGACTAGAAAGGACATTGGCGAAATGATTCTCGTCAAGGAGAACCTTGAGCCGCCGGAGCGCGGAGCTGCTTTTGCGACGCCGCCCAATGGCGAGACCAAGCCCACGCTGATTTCAGAGGTGCGCTATGTGCCGAAGAACCCGACGATGCTCAAAAACGGTTACCTGATGACGCCCGATGACACCAACACACGGTGGGTACGTAGGTTCGTGGAGTTGAGGCGGCCATACCTGCACGTGTACACGGTGCCCGAAGGCGACGAGCTCAACGCCATCAACTTGTCCACGTCGCGCATCGACCACCAACCGCAGCTGGCCGGGCTTCTGCAGCGGCACAACATGAACGTCTTTGCCGTCTTCGCGCCGCAGAACACGTTCCTTTTTGCGGCCAAGAGCGAGCGCGAGAAGATCGAATGGATCCTGAAGATCGACCAGAGCTACTTCAGCAGCGGGAGCGGGACGCCCGCAGAGGACGACGACAGTGTTTGAGGTTTTACAAAAGAAGAGAAAAAGCACCAAAAAACAACGAGTCTCTCTTTCTCTCAACCGAAGCAAAGGCACGGATACCCCGCTTCTCTCCTTTGTTGTCCGTGTGTATGTACGAGTTTGAAATGTCGGCGTCGAGATGTAATGATTTGGAAAGGAAAGAAGGAAAAAGCTGTTGGATGACGAGGAAGGGGAGGGTTCGTTTTTTGCTTTGTTGACTTCAAGTTTGGCTGGTAGGCACACAGGATTATTTGGAGGCGGCCCGCTACAAATGCTCTGTTTCTGATACCCAAAGGAAGGTCCGCGGAAAAATCACGCGGCTCTTTTTTTTCTTCTTCATCTTCCTTAGATATTTTTGTCAAAGATAGATCGTGTTTGTTTGGCCTGAAACGAAATACAGTAATGCCACGTGTGATGATGCAAGCATATCATGCATGGTGATTGAAGCTCCGCCAATAACAGTCTTCGCATTTCGATAAAAGTCAAGTCAAAAGTAACTACAGCCCCAACGGTCGTCTCGTCCATAGCTGATGCGCCGCCGCTCGAGCTACCTTGCTGGCTGAAGGAAAAGTCCGAAAACCACTCATCCAAAAGAACGGTAAGGACTGTCTATGCACCCACCGTGCCATCCACACATATTGTCACCAATCTTTCTCCCCTCCTTGGCTGTTCTTTCCATTGCAGATTGACAAAGGTCATGGAAAGGCAGCCCAATGGTCAGAAGCCTCTTAGGCGATGGTGGTGCACTGGAGGTCGACGACGACGAGGCCCTGAAATTCTGGAGTCAGCTGATTGTTCCTTCGTCGAGGGAATCGAGGGGCTTACCGTGTTCTTGTTACCCGTGCAGCACTTGACCGTGTTCGTGTTGCCGCAGACGGCGGTGGCGCTAATTCCGGATAGGATGTTCACTATATTGTTAGCTACGTCACATCCAATGACTCTCCCTGTGTAGACTTACGGATGCTGGCACTGACGCCAGTGCAGCCGTTGCCGAGGATGGGGCCGACGATGGCAGAGAGCAAGCCAGCGCTGGACTGCTTGTTGGAGCTGTTGCAGCAGGAAACCACCTGGTTGGCCGAGCACGTCTGCGAGGCACCACCCAGAGTCTTGTCGGTGCGGGCCTCAATGTCGTTGTTGGCGGTCGGGACCGCGCTCGCGACGACGGCGAAGGAGATGATGGTGGAGATGATGGTGGAGGCCTTCATGTTGACTGGTGGTGGGTTGGGATGGGTGGAAAGATGCAAGAATCGGAAGTGAGAAGCGAATGTCTGCTGGATGGGAGACGATGGTGCTGATGATGTTCTTCGAAGAGGGGGGAACGGCGAGGGTTTTATAGGTGTCGGGAGCCTCCAGTCTCTGTCTCTCCGCAGCACTTCGCTTCGTCGATTGTCCAAATCAAGACCATCTCCTTGTTTGCTTTTCCTTGATTGAATCCTCGTCTTTGCTCTCGCCCACCTCGTGTGGCTGTCCAGGGGCGTCGGCGTGCCCGTGTCGACGCCGCGTGAGTAGTGAGTGTTGCAAGGGTATGATAGGTGCATTGGCGTTGGCCACTTCAGCTTATCGCCGGGCGATGGCCATTCCCATCTGTAGGTGGTTAAGTCGTGGGGCTGGATAGGATGACAATCTGCCGCTCAGCTCCACCATCATCACCTTGCAGCGGCAAAGTGAAGATCGAATGCACCTCGTACCTATCACGAGTACCCCCTGACCTCCGTGCCAATCCAAGTTAGTGAGTATAGTAAAACAAACGAGCCGAGCTGAGGTTTATCCTGCACGTCGGGACACTGGTGGCTAATTTCTACTACTCAGGTGGTCGGGAGAAGATTTCGAGGGGCTCCGCGTGCATGCTCCCGGCTCAGGATGGCGGTGAGTGCTCCGCCAAGATTCTCGTAGAAGTCGTCGCCCATCTCTCTCTAGTGACGAATGAAGAGGTCACATGGAAACAGTTGTCAGCAGCTGGAAGATGGAGCCTCTATAATGCTACATCAGACAGATGGAAGTGCTGTGCTATTACCTTCCAATGGGTCCAAATCATTGGCCAGTGATTGTCCCGAATCAGGATTCACATGCTGGCAAAGGAATCAATTCATAACTAGATGTGGGCCTGCGCCACCTACATTGGAAAAAAGGCCCGGGCCGTGTTGTTGCTTGGTGGAGCCACCTCGTTAGATTCTAGTGGCCAGACAGGCTGCGGGATGTAATTGAGAGCGTCTTGATTAGGACCTACCGTCTACGGATTGCTTGGCCTGCAAGTCCTCTGATCAAAATCTCCTCTGGTCTAGGCCGTTGCCAAGTACGGACGATATAATTGCCTCGGGCGGAAGCGAGTCCGGGTGTGGGGAAGATGGGATCTTGATCGACCATGGATCTCAATCCTGGCTCACCTGGTATCCGCATAGAAAATAAGCTGCCAGTTTGTGCAAGTTTGGTGTGATGGAAGCGCACGATTAGGCTTGTGACACGGCAGAAACTGGACGCCCGAGCTCTGCGCTGTTGACGCCGGGGCTGATGGCGGCTGTACCTACATACATAGTGTCCAGACAGGGGGTGGTGTTATATCTGTCTGAGCGGGGCTCCATCGAATATTCACCCGGCACAATGGATTGATTGATGCTTCACGAAAAGATTGGTATATGAATGGAAATTGATGGGTATTGACGGCTGTCAACTCACTCATTACTGTATGCCTCCCCGGACCATCTCCCGCTGTGCCGCTCGTGTCCACGTCCATGCACGTCAGTGGTCCCATATTTCACTAGTTGGTCGCCCGTGCGTATGCAGTCAGCCGTGCCTACCCAATCCACTGGTACAACCAAGAATCCGGGGTGCATGTGTGGCTCCCTTTTGGCCCTTTTGCCCTGATCCGTCCTGCGCCATCCTGCAACGTTGATGCTGTGAAACCGACATCACGAGCCTCACTCAACATGGCTTATTGTTTGAAGCGTCTAGATGCAAAACGTGTCAAACTTCTTCCTGACTGGTCTAGACCTCAGCCACCCACACTCTTGACAGAATAACAAAGTACAAATTTGCAGAAAATACAAGGGATTATGAAAGGCTCCTTCTCCGTAAATGCATGCAAGGAATAAAAAATAATGCAAACCTGCGTCACTCCTCATCATCCGCCTTCTCGTCCACCCTGTGCAGGTCTCGCCGCGCCCTTGGATTGGACGACCTACTATACACTCCTATCTAGAGCTCAGCTCGGAACTTGATGATGTGGATGCTGATGCTGATACAGACCCTTGATTGCCGCGCTCCTGTTGTCCGTCACCGTCCCCGACTTGCTGCCACTGCTGCCGTTCCGGGACACGGTTCCTCCTCCAGCCGCGCCATCTGCGCTGTCGGCATACCTACCGCTCCCCCCGCGTACGCTGCGATCCCGGAGCGACGCCTCGCTGGCTGGCGTGGTTGGGTCGATGGAGCTGGGGGCGAAGGACGAGTGTCTCCTGCTGCTGCTGGCCCGGCTGGACTCCTCGCCCAGCGTGCGCGGCTTGCTCCTGAGGCTTGAGCTGCGCTCGATGACGGGCTTGTCTCTCATTCGATAGTGCGGACGCTCTTCGGCTTCGGACCCGCGCCTCGAGCCTGTCCGCGCGTGTGACGAGGGAGGCCGCTCGCTGTGCACGCTCCGAGGCTTGTCGTCCGACGCCGTGGCGAGGCTGAAGATGGACGAGTCGCTGGTCATGGGCCCATCGTCCCCTTTGATGCTCTCTGCTGGATCCGGTCGTGATGATGACCGTCTCCTGCTGGAAGAGCTCCTGACACTGCGCATGCTCGGCGCTCTCTCGCTCCTCACACTCCTCATGCTTGGCGCCTTGCTTCTGATGCTCTCAGCCCTCTTGCTGGGTGCCGGAGAGGGTGCTCTGGGCTCCGGCTCCGGCTTTGGCTCCGGCTCCTCGGCTGGGGGCGTTGAGGGCTTTGGTTCGTCGGCTGCAGGAGCACTCTCCGTGGCAGCCGCCGGCGTCGATCCAATCTTGCGAGGCAAGGCAATGTACTCGCCACTGTCCGACTCCGCCTTGGGTTCCTCGGCTGCCGCATCTGCTTCGACAGTCTTTTCCTCCTCTGGCTTCTCTTCACTGCTCGGCTCCACTTCCTTGTCCGCAGCATCTGCTGGCGGGTCCTCTGATGGCTTCTCTTCTGTTGTTTCAGCAGGAGCATCCTCGGCGCTCTTCTCTTCAGTTTCCTCTGGTGGGGTTTCGTTGCTGGGCTTCTCGTCATTAGCCGGCTCATCTCCTGACTTGTCCGCCGGCACGCTCTCATCGCTGGGTTTGTCTTCGCTCGACGGCTCATCGCTGGGTTTGTCTTCGCTCGACGGCTCCTCGCTGGGCTTTTCTTCACTCGGCTGCTCCTCACTGGCCTTTTCGTCGCTCGGCTGCTCCTCACTGGCCTTCTCTTCACTCGGCTCCTCCTCACTGGCCTTCTCTTCACTCGACGGCTCCTCGCTTGGCTTCTCTTCACTCGACGGCTCCTCGCTTGCCACCTCTTCGGCGGGCTTGTCTTCAGTTGTTTCTTCAGCGGGTTGCTCCTCTGTCGTCGCTTCTGGGGCAGTTTGTTCTTCCGTAGCCTTCTCCTCAACAGCCTCTTCTGGGGGAGCCGACTCGGGCGCCTCGTTGCTCTCTTCACTCTTTTCCTCGCCTTCTTTTTCATCGCCGTCTTCTTTCGGTGTGTCTTCTGTGGTTTCGGGATTTTCCTCGCCAACTGCTGCAACTTCCTCCACAGGCTGCTCCTCCTCTTCTTCCTCCGTCTTCTCACCATTCTCCGTCGCGTCGGCAGCAGCGGCAGCGGCAGCGGCAGCGTCGTCGCCACCTGGGTCCGCCGGCTCGTCCTCAGCAGTCGGAAGGTCCTTTGACGCCGGTTCAGCACTTGTCTCTTCCTTTGGATCAGAAGTGGAGTCGGTACCTGACAGACCCGCCAGCTCCACTTCGCGCAGCCTCGACAGCACCTGCGGCGAGTCTTCGTACAAGGCCAAGCCGTAGCAGTACACGCACCCTTCATCCGGCTTCTCGTCGCTCCCGCTGTCGTGCTCGCTCCCACCGCCACCCGAGTGGTTCTTGCTGCCATTGCGGAGCTTGGGCTCGCGCTCGATGACGGGGAACAGGCGCAGCAGCACCTTGGTCTTGGGGGCCGCCTTCTCGTCCAGGTCGGCGATGGAGCTGACGGCGTAGCCGGGCACGTCAAACACCTGCGGCGGCCAGTACGTCTCGCGCGCATCCTCGGGGCACGTCTCGCCGGGCGGCGGCATGGACGCGGCGATCATCTCGCGCTCGATGCGGGCGAAGCGCCACGTCTCGGCGGCGAGCTTGACGATGCGCCGCACGTCGACGCGCACGTTCTCCTCGTCGGCCGCGTCGGCGAGCGGTTGGATGGCCTGGCAGATCTCTTCGACCACGGCGCCCGCCGCCCGGTTGATGCGCTGCTTGGCGTCGGGCCCGCGGAAGAGCGTCGACAGCGTGTGCTGCCGCCACGTCGCCTCCCGCAGTGCGTTCTTGGTGCGCAGCTGATCGCTGACTTCCTGGAGGAGCTTGGTCGTCGCGTCCTCGATGCCTTCAGGGCTGAACAGGAAGGGTGTGAATATGCGGAGCGTGATGATGGACGAGATCCTGTGCATGATGTATGAGACGCGCATGTGGGAAGCTGCTGGCGTGTCATCGAGGAAACAGGGCACACCGGCGGGCACGTCGCCGGCTGCTTCGACAGTTGGAGCGGGGCTGGGGAGCTTCTTGAAGTAGTTGTTCGAAACCGACGAGACCTGCTGCTGAAGGCGGGCGAACGAGTCAAGACTGGGAATGTTAGCAGGCCAAGGTGGAGGAACTGATGAAGCCCAAAAGACGAGATTAAATTTGGCTGCTAGATAAATACAATCTGCTCAAAAGAAACAAAGCTGGACCGAAAACGCAAGACTGAGAGACCAGGGAGTGGACTTACTAGTACGCATCTCCCTTGCTCTTGACAACCGCCGCCTCACCGAAGCCCTCGATGATCTTCTGCATGCGCTCCCTCTCGGCGCCAAAGTTGCCGGCTATGTTCTTGAGCTCGCCAATGACGCGCTCCAGATTGGCCTTGTCCTCGTCCCACTCTTCCCTCATCTTGTCGCGCTCCTCCAGCAGCTTGTCCCTCTCTTCCTGCGCCTTCTTGTCCGCCTCGGCCTGCGCCGCCGCCATCGTCTTGCGCACGTCGTCCTTCTCCTTGTTGAGCTGCGAGCTGAGGAGGTCGCGCTGCTCGTCGTAGCCCTTCTTCAGCCCGTCGCGCTCCTCTTCCCACCCCTTCTTCAGGCTCTCGCGCTCGCCGTTCCACAGGTCGCGGCTCTCGCGCTCCTTCTTCAGCGCCTCCTCGAAGCCGCTCTGTGCCTCGTTGAGCTTGTTCTCGAGCTCCTTGCGCACCGTCTCGAAGCTTTCCTCGAGCTCGCGCTTCTGGCGCTGCAGGTCGGCACGCAGAGCCTCCTTCTCCTTGACGTGCTCGTCGACGAGCTGGCCCTTCTCCGCCTCGAACCCGTCCTCCTTCTCCTTCTGCAGCCGGTCGAACTCGACTGCGAGCGCCATCTTCTCGTCTTCGGCCGTCTTCTTGGTCTTTTCCGTCGCCTCGTCGAACTCCTTGGTCATGCGCTCCTTGTCCTCGGCCGCCGACTTCTCGAGAGCTTCCTTGGCCTCTTTCTCTGCGGCCACTGACTTCTCGAGACCCTCTTTGTCCGTCTCCAGGGCCGCCTTGGCCTCCTCGAGGCTGGACTTGTCGTCTTCGAGGCTGGTCTTGGCTTCTTCCAGAGCCGTGGCCTTCTCCTTGAGCTCGTCGAGTTCTTTTTGCAGCCGCTCCTTCTCCTCGGCCATGGTCTTTTCGAGCTCCTGCTTCTCGGCCTCGACCGTCGTCTTCTGCTCCTCGAGCGCAGCCTTCGTCTCTTCCATCTCCTTCTTCGCCTTCTCCGCTTCCGCTATGCTTTCCTCCAGCTCCTTCTTCTTCTCCTCGAGATTGCCGATCTCGAGCCGCAGCTTGTTGCTCTCCGACGAGTGGTGCTTTGCCGCGGCCTCGAGCTGCTTGGTCAACTGGTCGATGTGGTCCTCCTTGCGCTTGATGGCGTCGGCCTGGGCCGACTCGGCCTTCTTGAGCGACTCCTCACGCGCACCGAGCTGGCCACGCGTTTCGTTGTAGCGCGACAGCAGCATGTGCAGGTCAGGGATGGCCTGGGTGATGCGGCCCAGAAGGTCGGCCGCGCCGTCATCCTCGACGGCCGAGCCGCCGTTCAGCACGCCGCTCAGGTTGCCTTGCGGCATCGAGGTGAAGTCGCCCATCTGGCTGCTCCGCCTCGAGCCCATTGAGTTTTGGCGACGCGCCTGCGGGCTGCCCGGGTAGCCCATGTACGGAGGACCGCCATTGTAGGCGAATGGGGACTGGGCATAGCCTGGAAGCGTGCCTTGGGGTGGTGCCATGGCCATGTGGGGTGGATAGAAGTAGCCCTGGGGGTAGCCGGGCATAGGAGGGGACGAGTAAGGGTCTGCGTAGGGGGAGAAGTACGGTGCCCTCGGCTGGGCGTATGACGCAATGGTTGGCGACTGGGGCGGCGGGAATTCGCTCTGGGCTTCGACGTAGGAGAGGGAGGGGGAGCTCTTTGGGAAATCCGTCCTGATGGATGCTACCGTCGGCGACTTGTTTGGAATGGGCGTAGCCGCTGATCGGTACGAGGTTGCGTGGCTGGTCCCGTCGTCGTCGCCCTGCTGGGAGATGCTGTCGGACGGGAGCAAAGGCTCGGGCGGGGTCTGAGATTCGTCCGAGTTGTCGCCAGACGCCGAAGCCTTGCTCAGGCCGGTTGGTGTCTTGCTGGTGGCAGTTTGAGCTTGGCTGATGTTGCTGGCAGCGGTTTGAGCTTTGCTGATGTTGCTTGGTGCCCTGCTGGCCGTGGTGGGTGCCTTGCTCGCGGCGGTATGTGTCTGGCTCGCAGCGGTGCTTGGTGCCTCGCTCTCTTTATCCTCCTCCTTCTCTTCAGAAGCCCAAGTCTCCGTGGCGGAGGCTGTCGGGGCTTCCGAGGGCGCTTTGCTGTGGTCAGACTCTGGAGGCGGAGAAGCCAAGGTGGGGGTCTTGGATTGCTCCGAGCCCGAGGGTTGGGTGCCTTCGTTGTCACTGATGTAGTCCTCCACGGTGGGCTGACGAGCAGAGGACAGTGATGTTGCAGATGGAGCTGGACTCGTCTGCCGCGACTTCTGCGACGACAGGGCAGGGGACGGGGGGACTGAGGGGGGCAGGGGTGGGAGGTTCTCGGGCTTGATGTCGGGGCTCGTGGGCGGCGTGTATTCAGTCTGGCGGGCTGATTTCCTGAGGAGCTTGCCCTTGGGCCTGGAATCGCCTCCTCTTTCTAGGACTCTTCTGGTGCGTGGCGAGTACATGGTGTTGCAGTGGCCAAAGATATACAGAGAAGACGGCGTCGAGGTCACAAATGAGGAGATTGTCAAGATGATTGCGTGGCAGCATAGAGCAGAGGAGAACGTCTTTGTACGGACGGAAGATACGGCCGCGTGGCCGAGGGATTCCTGTTGCGGATGCAGGCACATGGATAAGGCGCATGCGAGCCCGAACAGGGAGACATGACGCCATGGAGAGGGCAAGCGAGCAATGAGGAGGGCCAGGGAGAGACATCCATCAAACATCTGTCAATCTACAACTTGGCCTCCATGTTGCACAGATACGTGTACAGAGAGCATGCGGGGGAGCATGCGCGGCTGCATGACGGGTGCATGGTAAGCTGCGGGCGCATATGCGTGGAGAAGGTCGGTTGGCCGGGTGCCATGGGCAGGGCGGTAGGCGGGACGAGCCACGACGGGAGCTGGCGAACATAAATATAGCTGGAGGCCAATGGGGGCCGAAGTCGTGGACTCGGTTGGATGGTGGTGGCGCAGTGGCAGGGAAGAGGGTGTGATGAGGTGTGATGATGGGGAGGGATTGGACATGTCCAAATTGGACACGTCACGTGCCGACGCGCTTACCCCGGCCGCGACTTTCCTACCTAGGTTCCATCCCTGCGCCAGCCTCACCTCACTCCTCCACCGACACGGCATGCGCCAGCCGCGCTCCTCCAAGAAGAAGGCCGTCGTGCTGTCCGACGACGACGACGACGACGACGACCAGCCCGCCCGCCCCGACTCTGCCACGCCCTCGGCCCACGCGCCCCGACCGTCGCGCTCCTCCCAGCCTCGCCCCAAGCCCATATACTCATTCTTCAATGCCGCCACCCAGCGCCACCGCTCCCAGGAGCCGCTGAGCTCGCAGAATGCCGAGGAACACGTCGATCTCATACAGGATGACTCGCTGGACGATGAAGCCAGTCATCGTCGTCTCCCGCGCAAACGCCAGCGCGCCGCCCTCGCCGAGACCGACGGCCCTGGCCACGACGCCCCGCCAACTGCGAGCCAAAAGTTTCTCAAGACGTCGTCGGGCGAGAGACGATCGGCTCCAGCGCTCGGGACCAAGGTCGATCAGAGGCCATGGGTCGACAGGTACGCCCCAGCCAATCTCGACGAGCTGGCCGTGCACAAGAAAAAGGTTGCCGACGTCAGGTCATGGCTGACCAATGTGCTTGGCAACCGCGAGCGCAAGCGCCTTCTGGTCCTGAAGGGCTCTGCCGGCACTGCCAAGACGACCACTGTCAAGCTGTTGTCCAAGCATGTAGGCTTCGAAATCAATGAATGGAAGAATCCCATGGGTTCCGACTTCTCCTCTGACTCCTTCGTCTCCCTATCCGCCCAGTTCGAGGATTTCATGGGCCGCAGCAGCAAGTTTGGCAGCTTGCATTTCGACCATGACCCAGTCAAGAAGGAATCGGCCAAGCAGATGGTGCTAATTGAAGAGTTTCCCAACACCTTTACGCGCTCGTCGTCGGCACTGCAGTCTTTTCGCTCAGCAATCGAACACTACCTTTCATCTTCCGTGCCCTCCCTAGCTGCCATGTTCACCCGCTCTGCAGATGCCCCCTCTCCAACCCCCATTGTCATGATCATCTCCGAAACCCTTCTGTCAACCAACACAGCAGCAGCAGACAGCTTCACGGCCCACCGCCTTCTCGGCCCCGACATCATGAACCATGCAGGCACCACCGTCATCGAGTTCAACCCCATCGCGCCCACCTTTTTGGCCAAAGCACTCGAGCTTGTGGTTGCCAAAGAGGCACGGCAGTCGGGGAGGAAGACAACCCCAGGGCCTCAGGTCATCAAGAAAATCTCGGAAATTGGCGATGTGCGCAGTGCCATCTCAACGCTGGAGTTCCTCTGCCTGAGGGGCGACGAGAACGCCGAGTGGGGCAGCAGAGTAACCTTCAAAGCTCCCAAGAGAGGGGCGAGAGAGAAAGCAATGACGAAGATGGAGCAAGAATCGCTGGCACTCGTCACCCAGCGGGAGAGCACACTTGGCATATTCCATGCTGTCGCCAAGGTAGTATACAACAAACGGGAGGAGACTTCAAGCGGCAACCCCCTTCCCCAGCCGCCCACTTATTTTCCCGAACATAGACGTCCAAAGCCTTCGGAGATCGACGTCGATGCTTTGTTGGACGAACTCGGTACCGATATACAGACATTCGTCGCGGCTTTGCATGAAAACTACGTCCTGTCCTGCAGTACCGGGAGCGAGGAGGACACTCTGGACTCGATCAACGGGTGTATCGAGGCGCTGTCAGACGCCGATCTTCTCTCGCCCGATCGCTTCAGCTCGATTGGAGTCAGCCGGCGAGCATATCAAGGCTGCGGGACGGACAGCTTGCGCCAGGAGGAGATGAGCTTCCAAGCATCCGTCCGTGGTCTTCTATTCAACCTTCCACATCCGGTCAAGCGGTCGGGTGCCGCGAGGCGGAGTAAAGCAGACGCACATAGAATGTTCTACCCAACGTCTGCCCGCATCTGGCGTCTCCAAGAGGAGATCGAAGGCCTTCTTGACGTTTCGGTCCGCCGAGCACAAATGGACGGCCTTAATCGCGCCGAAGCATCCGCACATCTGCCCAAGCGTGGGACTGTCGAGTCGTGGAGCAACCGTCCCAGCCTCCTCGACGACGTAAGAATCAGCAAGGCAGCCGCCGATTCCACCGCGCAAGACAGCGCCCCACCGCCACTCGAGAGCAGCGGCTCCATGAAACGCGAGATGCTGCTTGAGCGCCTGCCCTACTCGGCCATGATGCTTCGGAGTCGACGTCTGGCGGCCGGCAACGCCGCGAGGCTGCGGGACGTGGAGAAAATCATCAGTTTCAGCGGCGTTGGAATAGGCGCTGATGACGGCTTCGCCGATGAGGACGTGCTCCAGGATGGCGAGGTGCCACAAGGCCAAGAGTGGAGCACGGATCGACCGGCGGAGCATGAGCCTCCAACTGCTCCACGTCCATCAGCAAGACCCGCAATATCGAAATCGAAAGGAAGCAGGCTTGGAAGCGGAGACGCAGGCCCAGGCGCAGGCGTCAGCGGCAGGAGCACGGGCACAGGACGAGTGACGCTGCGTGACGATCACCGTGGAGAAAGTCCAATTGGAGCAGCCAGCGAAAAGGGTCTGGCCGATCTCGTGCTGAGTGACGACGACATTGAAGACGACGATGACTAGAACGGCGGTATGCGGTAGGCGCGCGCCGACGGCTGAGGTCAATGCGGCCAATACGCGCCGGTTTTGGCGACAACACGAGCTGGTTGGCGGCTTGTATGTACAGTACATCATTTAATCTCGGACGTGTGACTGGCTGCTTCGGCAGGAGCTTTCTTTCATCCAATTACTCCCGATTCACATACCTTGTCGCACGCGCCCACGGGATGGACCCCTAGATCTACATCACAGCACGGCGGCCCACGGGTGGCTGGCGTGCCCCTTCTGACTTCACACATGCGCCGTCTTATACAAAGGGGGCTTGCTATATTCAGATACGACAGCACTTGGTCTCTAATTCTCCAGGTCTATAAGTGGGTAATGTTACTCGTCAGGGAGCATGCAGCGAGCATGCAGCGAGCATGCGGTAAAACGGTATTGCTTAGTTATTAGTGAATCTCGCTCGGCAGACTATGCTGTCATACTCAGCTTGCCAGTGGTCCTCCCTGCGGATCGTGCGTGTGCATGCATGCATACTTGTTAAATGTTTATCCTGAGGTCAAACGTAACCCGGTCCAGACATGATCTCAGCCATTGAAGGAAACCCGTTGCAGATACCGTTTCGAGGGATCGTGCGAATCATAAGTCTTTTGCGTTTGTATAATATCTTAATGCTCGAGGGCGTCCTGCTTGATACCTGACTACCATTTTATGTGTGAGTGCACGAGCTGGAAATATGCATACACGCCGCAAGAATGCATCCAGCCACGAAGGAAAATCGGTTCCAACTGCCTGGACACTATCAATACACCGCCTACAGGCAGTATCATTACATGGGCGCCGTGTCAACCGAGTCAGCTAGCGTTTGTTTTCCAGGAAGGCGTTTATGCTAGGGCTTTAGGAGCCCAGCGCTGTCATTTTTATAATACAGTTGTCCTCCCCATCGGTATACCCTTCCACATTGTGTCCAAGCAGAGCTTCGTCTCCATGCTAAATGGGAGCAAAGGCACCGCCAAAACATGGCAAATGACAACAATCTTGGTGCCGGGAAAAGATAGAAAGGAACAATATAAAGACCCCAACTCATTCGTCGATCCATAAAAAACCGGCGCAATGCAGAGGAAGTGAAGGTAGAAGTGAAAACCCACAACAAGGTTGTAGATGGGGTATAGGGAACGGCGCCAATCGCCTTTCTCTCTGTCCGGTGACGGAGCTTCCATCTATGAAATTTCCCCAAGTCCGTTTGCTCCTCCTGTGCCCGACGATATGTGCCAACAGTTAAAAAGATTCGTGATGCACTGCTCCAGCGAGTGTGGGAGCTAGCGCGCCGTAGTAAAGGGAGATGAAGAAAAAGTAGACCGATAGAGAAGGGTAAACCAGGCCGCATGGCCTGAGCACAATCTGAGCGTAGTCATCAACAGGCGAACACGCTCGCCCAGAAAGAAAATGAATAACACGCTTGCTTGTCGTGACTCGTAACCCGAACAAACCGAAACCTAAAAGGAGCTAAAAAGATGTGCAACGCAGAGTCATGTGAGAGCTGAAAGATGTGAGATCACATCTCACAGTTGGCAACCGAGAAGCCTCGGACACACGGAGGAGTTACCAAGGCAAGCAGATCCACCGTGAGTTCAAAGGCACAGCGCACGTCAGAAGCGATGGCGTTCAGCCATCGTCATCGTCCACCTCATCCTCGACATCTTCTTCGCTGTTTTCGTCGCCGCTGGTGCTAGGCCGTTGCACGGGAAGGTTTCCAGTCCTCGCTTTCTTGATTGTTGGCAACGACTGAGTGTGCGGACCAATTTTCCTCTTAGCCGAGCTAGGTTGGCCGGACTGTAGGGACTTCGCGGGCGTACCAGCATTTTCCTTGTCACCTCCGTCGTCCACTTCACCGTTGTCACCGTGCTTTGTCTTCTCCATGGCAGCAACTTCGTCGGCGGTCAAGAACCGCCCTCCTGGGCCACGAGGCCTGCGCATGGCATGGTTGTGGCGCGACTCGTGGAGATACGGCTTGCGACCCTTGGACGTCAGGCGCAAAGCCTCCTCCAGCTTCTGTCGCGCCATGCGCCTCTTCAAAATGCGGTGGAACTGCTTGGCATTGACGTAGAGTGGTGACTCTTCGGCACCGCCTGAAACAAGGTCCGGGGACGATTGATGCTGCTGGACGGGGGGCGCCTGCGGGGGAAGTTGAGGCGGTGCGGACGGCCTGCTGGCAGCTGGGTTCATAGCCTGCTGCGGCTGCTGGGGCATTGCAGGGCTAGTGATCTGCTGGCTCATGCGGCGCGGTAGAGTCTGCTGCATTTGAACCTGAGGAGGAATGGATGGCTGGGCGCTCATGCTGTTTGTAACTTGCGGTGGTGAGCGGGGGCCTCGCGGGTCTGCCTTGACCTGAGCGCCTCCGCCTATCCTGGGAGAAGCGCGCGGGTCCTGACTGAGCTGTCCTTGCATGCCACCATCGCCCATGGGATAGTACGTCTGGCCAGCCGCGGCGGCTGTTGCCACGGCGGCAGCCTGCGTGGGCGAAATATGGTACTGCCCATGCATCCCGACGCCGTAGCCTCCCGACGGGTATCCCATCTGTTGCAACTGATGGCCGGCTGCATTGGGCGCGCCTTGCTGCGAGTAGGGGTTTGTCTGCGAGGGTAGAATGGGCGACGTCTGGTTGTGTTGTTGATGCATCTGCGCCTGCTGGTTCGGCGAGGTTATGGCGCCCTGGGCGGCCGACTGCGAAGGTGCAGAGTAGGCATTCTGCATATGCGATTGGGCGTGGTTGTGGGGGTGATGCGGCTGCTGGTACTGCGCGTACTCCATCATGAAGGGCGGTCGTTGAGGAAGAAGCAAAGCTTGCGGGAGGGCGCGTCTTGGAGGTCTGCCGCGTAGGACGTGGCACTAGCCTGTCTCGCGTGTCGTGGAGCTGGAGGCAGGAGCGAGTGACGGGCAGCGCAGGCGGCACAGCGCGGCGATTGGAGGGCGTAGGGTTGCGCTTCCACCGGACAGTGGTGCCTGGAGGTAAGGATGGCGCGACGCAGCTAGTGGCGGAGAAGTAGTGCTGGAAGTGGTCAGCGCGTGCTCCCGTGGGCCCAATCAAGAGGGGCAGGGCGAAAAGCGCGGTTCACGTACCAGTTGCGGGCGTGATGGAGCTAAAGCGTCAGTGATCTTCGACTTGCGCGCGGACCGCAGTTAGAGGGTTTGAGAGAGCCTCGGTGTGCCTTGTTGGGCGGGCGCTAGATATCGGGCAATCTTGAGCTCGAGGGCAGCGCAGGCAGGCCTGAGTCACGTCACGGGCAGCTATGCGTTGTCAATTGGGTGGCCACGGTCAGGATGAGGCGGATCCCTGGGGGATGCGCAGGCCGGACGGGATCAAGCTGATGACGGGCCTAAGCCGCGATCAGAGCGGTCGACGGCAACGGGGTGCGGCGGTGCGCTCTGGCTGGGGACAAGTCGGGCGTCCGTGTGGAGAGGATTAAGCTCTGCCAAACGAGTAGCCTAGCACGATGATGTTCTGTTAGCCCGATGCGCCGTCGCAGATTGCGGGAGATCAATTGGGGGAGGATGCGAGGTGGGCGTGCGCTGGCCGGAGGTCGATTGGAGGGTGATGCGCTGGCAATGCATGCAGCATAGCCGTACCGTGCTAATCAGCTCAACCGGCGCGATCCACGTCGGCGGTCGCAGCAATGGCGACTGCGCCGCTGCCAGGTGACGTTGGCAGCTTACACGCGCGCGCAGCAGCCGTGGCTGGTGGTTGTCTGGAACGTGTTGTCGACGAGGAGCGCGTCGCGTCGAGTTGAGGTGAAGGCGGCAGCGGCAGCGGCAGAGGGCGAGCCGACGCGGCGCAGCAGCAACCAACAAAATAAAATAAAACAAAAAAAAGGCTGGGGGCGGAGAGGCGGCGGTGGCAGGTGAACAGAGCAGGGGGGCGCTCGTAGAGGGAGCGACTTGTCGAGAGAAAAAACCTACCAGGCTGTCGGGGACGCAGACGGGCGGTCACGAGACCTGAGGGTGGTGGTCGGGGACGAGGGACGACGGGGAGTAGTGGCTCAGGCGCGTGGTAGGGCAGCTATGGAGCACTGCTCAGAGCTCGATGGAACAACGATAAATAGGACTGCGAGGCCGATTGGTGAAGCGCGGGCGAATGAACGAATGAAAAGGAAGAGGCGGCGAGCGAGCCTTTTCACTTGTGGAGCTGACACAAAAAGTGCGCCAGCGGCAGACGCCGGGGCCGCGCCTCTTCTCGGAACTCACGAAGGCCCAAGCCCAAGCCCAAGCGCCCCGACCAGATGGCTCAGTGCTGACGATGCTTCCTGCTTCCTGCTTCCTGTTGAGCGTGCAAGCTCGTGCAAGTGCAGCAGCCCTCTTTGCATGCCGGCCTCCTCGCTGCCACTGCCACCTCACGCGGCGCACCCGTCATGTTTCAACGTTGCTGCCGGCCGTCGGGGTGACGTGTCTGCCGCGGCCGGTTTAAGCTCCAGCTCCAGCTCTGCGGCCTGCCTTGCTTTTTGATTGACTGCTGCTACCCGCTGCCCGTCGATTGTTCTGTCGCTCCTGATCTGCAGGAACAGTGAGCGACGAGAAGGAGGGAGATTGCACGTTGCGGGCAGCCGCTGTCGCCCGTTTTCGCCAACGTCACACACGCCGTCATCCAACGCCATGCGAACCACGAGCGTCAGTGCCGTTCCATTGGCCCAGCCCGTGTCGCCGCGGCGTTTCATCAGCACCGCGAGCCGTAGCGCCCGCAGCTCGACGCGCTGGCTGCTGTCTGAGATAACTAGGTACTTACTCACCTTGTCCCAGCACCACGCAGCCCTGCTCTCTGCGTCTCTGCGTCTCTCACATGACTGCTTACGCCGTCTCAGAATGATCCGATGGCGCCCGCCCTTCATGCGAAGTCAGCGCGGCTTGTGCAAGCGAGCTGGAGAAGGCGGGTGATTGTGAAAGCTGACGGCTGATCCGGATGAATGAGCTGTACCTTGGCGAAACAAACAATCCAACATTACACTCAACACTTCCATGACGTGCAGATGTAACCTGACAACTTTACTCGCTTCAAGTCCCCCGCAAAATTGATGTTCAAGTGCCGGCCGACGTGCCTCGCAAATCACCCAGCAGCTTGGGAGCCCTACCCCGGCTGCCCGGGTCTATGTCCCGGAACAACACATAGTCCGCATTCCGAACGCTTTGAAGCTCCCGGTCCCGTCTGAACTTGGGAGCCCGCCAGACAACGCCAATTCTGCTTGAGCCCACCCCCAACATGATCTGCCGACGCTGTCTCCTCCGCGCAGGCTCGCGGGGCCTCCGCTCCAGTCCTGCCGCCTCCAATTCCCCCCTCCGCGCCTTCACCACCACGCGCCCCGCGTCCGCAAAAGCACCTTCCACCGACGCCGCCCTGTCCGCCTCGCCCAACCCTCCCGCCTTATCCACCGGCGCCGCGCAACCCTTGAGCACGCCGCACACGCCCTCGCCTGCCGCCGCGGGCGTCAAGCCCGCCAAGTCCTCGTCGCCGCCCGTGCTCGTGCAGAGCTCCGTCCCGGCCGGAACCCCGCTCAAGGGCTTGAACTTCTACAAAAACAAGACCGACCCCGTCGCCATGGAGGATTCCGAGTACCCCGCATGGCTATGGAATGTGCTGAAGTCTGAGGCTGGAAACGAGGAGGATGCCGTGGGCGATTTGTTCTGTAGGTCCAATTTCAGCTGCAACCGTGGTGAGTGAGTGCCGACACTGATACTGTGCCTCATCAGCCAAATCGAAGAAGCAGCGCCGCCTGGCTACAAAACGCCTCCAGAAGCAGGCTATGCTGCACCCCGAACTGTTGGCGCCCAAGGTGCCTGTCTATGAACAGAGCATCGACCTGCCCGCGGGAGACGGAAGCGTGGCCTCCAACCTAGAGGCCGATCAAGCAAGAGAGGATCTCACCAAGGCCATGCGCACTAAGCGGAGAAAGCAGATCAAGGAAGCCAACTTCCTCAAGGCCATGGGTTAACCGTGAGCACGTGCGTACATGTAGGTATATCATTTCAAAACAGTCGCGGCTCGAATATCAAAAGGCGCGAGGGCGCCATGTACTTCTTATCGTTGTTCCGGCCGGTCTACCGCCTGTAATCATGAGTTGCATGCTCTCAACGCTCCCCAGTGCATTCAATTCCTTCAGGCTCGCTTCGACGACGATTTCTGGTGCCCTCTCATAACCCCATTATAACGTATACCCCGCACCCAATACTCAATTACAGTCTGCTACTTAGAGCACCGTCCCCGTCAGCCAGACGCGTTCATTAACCATTTCCCCGTCTCTCTTTTCCTTTTTTCCCCGCCCCCAAACAAGAATCATCTTCGCAAAATGAAACACAAAGCTCAGATCATTCTGCGAGCACAGATCTGAGCATGCTGAGGAATTTCGGATGTAACTTCCTGAGCTCGGAAATTGATGGCTTCTGCGGTTCTCCTGCTGTGCCCTTGAGCTGCTCTCTTCTTCTCAGCCGGCGGTTACGTTCGGCGATAATCGGGTCCGAGTCGTCGTCAGACTCATCGAGCGAATCCGGATCGTCATCCTCGTCTTCGATATTGAGATCCGCAAGGTCATCCTGGTAAGTAACATTGCACAGTTAGTGCCATCGAAGCCGCGCCGATACTAAGCGCACTAAAAGGGTACGTGATACTTACGGCATTGAGACCGAAGTCGCTGCTTCTGAACCCACCGATACCCATACCGACCGCGTCTGCACCTTCGTCGCCTCCTTGGGCCATCTTCTGTCTTGTCTTGTCTTGGTGCCACTTCTTGCGAGCCGTCTGCCACTTGATCAGGGAATTGATCTCTCGGATGGCAGTGCGCGGTTCGATTGTCCCAGCGTCCAATCCTTGCTGGAACAAGCCGTTCATATCCAACTTTCCACCCCCAGGAGGACCCTTTCTAAGGAACTCCAAAATGCCTTCAATCCATCCCATCAGCTGGTCAAACAATCCATTGTCATGGATGTGGACCTCGTGTATGAACTTGTAGAGGTTGTCCTCATGCCGAGCGCAAAGGTCAATGAACGCCTGCACGGTCTGGTTAGGGTCGGCGGAGATGTCCGCCCGCTGAGCTGCTTCCACAGTGCGAATTATGTCATCCACGAAGACGGCAAAATCGGTGATACTGCTAAAGACGTTGGCAGACTTGTAGACTCGGACGAGAGGCTCGTAGAAAATCGTGAACAGATCACGGAACAGTTGGAGCGTGGTTGGCTATACTTCCGTAAGTATGATTACGATATGGTATAGTCACACGTATAGTAAACGTACCTCTTCGATGATCTCGAGCATCTTCTTTTTGTCTCTCTGCCTGAGGCAGAGTTTCAAAAGCTGCTTGAGGTGAGCGAAAAGCTCTGCTCCTTGGCGCATTTCTTGGTCCACCTGTGCTGTGGTGTTAGCTTTTAGAAGGTGCGAGGGCGATGCAAGCATTACATTTTCTACAGCGTTGTTCCACGCCACGTAAGCGTTGAAGACGGTTGCGACCTGTTCCGCTGAGAGTTCTGGCTCGAAGAAATCCGAGCGGAGGATGGCCACGAGAACGTCAACTTGTTCCGCTTCTGCTTCTTGGCGTATGATTGCCTTCACTTCCTCGTCCGTGTTCGTGAACGCCTTGATTTTCTCACACAGCACTGGGTCTTTGATTCTCGTTGTACTCAGGGTATCGATCGACTTTTGGACAGCGTTAATTCCATCGTTGATGGCCATTCCGAAGATGCGCTGCAACAGGGACCGAGATCCGAAAGGTTGTGCCAAAAAAAGGTCCAGCACTCCGCTCATGACGGCAGCTGGGTTGGCAATACGGATGACATTCTTCATGACGGTATAGGGAACCATCGAATGGATCCTCTTCAGTTGGGCAAACAAGTCAGGAGAATTGTCCTCGGCAAGGAAGAGATGGTAGATTGTCGCAGCGACCCTGGAGCATCTGTCAGTGCTGTGTGGCATGGCATGTGTAAGCGGAACACCCACTCTATCCTGCACCATTCCGCGAATTTCTGATATTCCGGCCTGAGCCCTGAGATCTTGTTCTTGGCTCGGATCTCCTGGAACAAATGCGATAGCCCGTCTGAGGGTGGTGATTAGTATACAACGAGCACCTCAAATGTGTCTTCCGGCACTCACTCGACTCAACGATTTCCTTCCTGAATTTTTCCATGTGCACATCAAGCTCAGCAGCCCTCTGACGAGCAATCTCGTAGAACCTTCTCTGGTCCTCTACACGTCTTTCGTCCATCTCTTTGCGCCGCTCAATGTCCTCCATCTCTTCTTCGTTCACTGTGGTAGCGTTGCCGGTCAGGAACTCCGACATGGCTTTTGATTGAGCAATCTGCTCATTCTTGAGGAACGTTCGGAGGAATGCTCTGAGCGAAACGCGTTGCTCTTCCCTGTAAAGAACATGCCGTTGCTGGGAGGCAAAGTTTTCGCCTGAGAGCCTGCGTGACGGTGAGCTTGGGATAGATGATTTGGAGGCGTTGCGTCTGTGGCTTCCTGGGAGAGGTAAATAGCTCCGCAGGCCGCCGCCGCCGCCGCCGCCGTTGTCAGAGGTACTGTCACCCCCATACGAAATGGGAGCGTCCTGAGTGGACACAGAAGACAGTGAGTCCGCATCGTCATCGTCATCAGCACCGACGCTGAGATAGGAGTTCTTCTTGTTTCGTCTCGGCAGCGGTGCGAGGACCTTGCCCGGAAGCTCGAATCTAATTCTCTTGTGAAGGTCAACAAAATCGGTCCACTTCCGGCCTACGTATATCTCGGGCTGGTTATCACGCTGAACACGGAGAATGTATTCCTAAACATCAGGCATCAGCAACGTGCTCCTCAGGCAGTGGCAGATACGACTTACGGCGCGAGTGTGGTAGCGGACATGGCGCTTCACTGACGTTGTCCGCACGCCTGCAACATTAACATCCCAGCCGTTGATGGGATGGCCTTGAGGCTTGTTGACAACCAAGCCATTCTCGTTGGCGCCTCTGTCCACGACTTCCATCTCCGAAAAGCGTATCCTCTCCTCATAACCTGAAGCGGTGGGTATACCCGAGACCATCATCAGCTCCACAAGCTTCTCGGCCTTCACGGCGAGCTTCCGACGCTTAGTCTCCTCCAGACGGTCCTCGGAGCCGGATATATGCTTGTTCGCGAACGACTCGAGAAACTAGGCATTATCGCGTCAGCGTCAGCGTACAGCGAGTGTCGACAAGAATTCCACACTAACCACTTGCAGCTTGTCCTGCCAGAATTCCTTCTCCCTGGCCTGGTCGAGAAAGGGAAAGTTGCGCACATGGTGCACAAACATATATCGCAGAAGCGGCAGCTCCGAATCTCTAGGTGCGACCTCGCCGGCATCAGATCTGAAGGGAGCACCGAATCTTTGCAGGGCGGTGGGTGAAGACAGCTCGGTGATCTCGAATTGAGTTTGCTGGGAGATGAGCTCGCGTTTCAGATCTGCAGCGGGATTAGGACAAGAGTACTTGAGGGGCAGAGGACGAGCTGGCGCATACAATGCTCTTGCTTGCCTGTCAAGATGGAGCCAGGCGGAGGCGCTGATGCCGTGGACATCTTGGACATGTACGAGGCGCCCGACCTCTCGAGTGTCAGGCGTTCCATGGGCGGAGCCTCCTCTACTGCCTCGAAGAAGACATCGTTCGTTGTATCGACAGTGTCGCTGCGCAAGAGCTTGGGCGGCGCGGTGGGGGCGGCGGCGTCGATCTTGGGCGGCTCGTCGGCGGAGTTCGCGGAAAACGCGTTTTGTACCATGGCGGGCGGGCGAGAGGCAGAGTGCAGCAGGGCTGCAGTGGGCGCGTCTTGATATGTTTAAATACAGCTCTCGTGCAGGGACTATGGCTGCGGTTCGTGTCGACTAGCTCAAGGGCAGCGCAGCGATCTGTGGGTCGGAGCCGCAGCGGACAAGAAACAGAGACAATAGATGCCCGGCGGCGCGAACGAGTGTGGGATATGAGACAGCACGCCTTAGGGTTTGGGATAGAGTCGTGGGGCGTGAGAGGGCTTCGAGATCAAGGGCGACGTGGAGGTGGAGGTGGAGGTGGAGAGCGCGCGCAGAGGACGAGAGAGGACGCCTGGAACCCAGGGCAGGAGCGAGACAGGCGGGTGTTTGCGATGACGACAAGTCACCGGCACAACTTTAGCTAGTGCCCGGCCGCCTAGCCGGCTGGGCGTCCTGGCGTGCGTGCGGCATGAGGCTGTGTGAGTACGCAAGCTGTGGCTCCCAAGCTCAAGCCCGCCTCGTTGGCACCTTGTTATTATCATTATCCTGGCGTCTGGCGTGCACCGCAGCTGCTGGTGGCTGCCCGCGGCCTACTTACCTGCAGCCATCACGTGCAGCCGCCAGCGCTACCTCACCTCAACCTGCCCAAGACGGTACGCTACCTACGGGTACTCGCCCATCAACCGGCGATCACAGAGCTTAGCGCCCAGGCTGCCACGCGCCCGTCTTGCCCTACCAGAGTCCGATAAATGTGTTGCATTATGCTGCTACCAAGTGCCTCCCTTTTGCCCTCCCCATACCCAGGGCTGGATGGAACCACAAAGAAATGACTGAAAACGCCTGAATCGCCGTCCACCCTCCCGACGTGCCTGACGTCTAATGCCAAGCCTCAGTAGTTGAGCTCGCCGACACTTCCTCCCGCCGCGTCCAGATCCTCGTAGCTCTTGAGGCTCCTTCCTTGCACCGCCTCCCGCGGGCCCACTGCCCCTCCGTCCGTGAACCGAGGCGCTGCTCCAACCCGCCCATTGCCTCTTGGCGGCGTCAACCGCCCAGTCGAGCCGTTCCAGCGCATGCCGCGTCCCTCTTTTTGCTGCCGGTCGTACGGCCCTGCTGCTCGACTGCCGTACCGAGACGCCCCCCCTCCCCGCCGCATCGGTCCGGCCTGGTGCCGCTCATCCTCGCCGCCAAATCCGCCGAACCCGTTGGCCATGCCCTGCTGTCCGAACAACGCCGAGAACGCTGCTGGATTGGGGCCCATGGCAGGGAACCCAAACGGCATAGTCGCCAGATTGAATCCGCGAGGTGTCCCTGTCGGCACATTGTTGTGCAGGGGGAAGTGCCCGTTGCTGTTGGCGTCGCTGCGAGATGGAGCAATGTGTGCTGGGTCCAGCACGTAGCGGTTCACCATTTCAACCTGTTTATGCATTAGCCCGTCTCCATGTCTGCCTGCTGTTGCCGTCTACCGACCTCTGCTTGGAGCTTGTCATGGAAATCGCCATGTCTCTTTTCCACGTGCTTCCTCCAGAACGGCTGTCCCTTGAAGAGCTTCGTACATTCAGGCACCTTGCACCTGAATTTCGCTTCATCCTCCTGCTTGACGTACTTGATAAGCTCGTCTTCCACTGCCTCTTCGACAGGTTTGCCGCCCAACTTCTTGATGTCAACGTTTTCCGGCTCGAGCATCTGGAGAAGCTTGTCTTCATATGTCCTGACCCAGTTGAAGGCCCTCTGGAGCTGTTGTTGACTCTTGCCGCTGGTCTTGAACAGCTTCTTCTCCTGGTTTGGAGATCCAGAAGCTTCCTCCTCTGGAGTCGGTTCCTGCTTCTTCAACGGAAATGGCTGGCCAGCGGCGCTCGCTTTGGCAACCGTTTTTGCGACAGTGGTCAGACTTGAACGAGGCCGACGCAGATGGCCACCGGGACATTTGCGAGTAAGCTCGTGCACTGAATCGCTCTCGAAAACGCAGAAGAAGCAGAAGCTAAAGACGCGTCGGAGGTATTCAACCAGGAGATCCAACTTCTTTTTCTTGATAATCAACTCCTCGTCGTCCACTTCCTCGTCGTACGCGCCTTCTTCTTCGTCGTCCATGCTGACATCCTCTTCTCCTTCTTCAAGCTCTTCTTCTTCTCTCCTCTCCTTCTTCGAGCCAGCCGGCGCAGTAGCCGGAGGTTGTAGGGCCCCTTGACTGAGAAGCATCTCGACTCTCTGCTCGATCTTTGCCAAGCCGCTATTCTCAGGCCCCAGCTCTTCATCCAGTCTTGAGACGAGACGCACTGCCAGTTGGAGATCACGGTCAACGCGTTCAGGGGCTGAGAATAGGTCCCACAGAGCCTTTTTCCGCGGAGCGGCAGGCGGCTCATGGATTCCGACGTGGCAGGTGAAATCACCACGAACTTCGTCCTGGATCGTCTTACCGTTGATCTCGACAAGCGCCTTTTCTGCGATGCCAAGGGTTGTCGTATCGGCTTCGGACCGTGCCATGTCTACATCCTCCCCTTCTTCCTCGCGGCCGTCGCCTCGTTCGTCTTTGGCGGTCTGTTCCGAGCCAGGATTCAAGATAACCCAACCGATGCGGTGGCATTTCTTGAGTGGATTCGGGTCGCTCAGGCTGAGCCACTTGAAGCCGCCTTCGCTTTCGCCAAGGTGCTCCTTGCAGAAAGCCTCCATCTTGACCCTACTCACAGTCGGGGCGATGGTCTTGATTAGGAGAGTAGGCTGTAGCGCAGCCTCGTCCCGCAGGTCTCCACCCTTGGACGGAAGAAGATCGCCCACACCTAAGACCTCATTCGCGGCGGTGGTTTCTCCTTCCTCTTTTTCGATCACACCACCAGCACCATTGCTCTCGCTCTTGTAGATCCCCTCCAAGGTGAATTCATCAAAGACGCCCGTATCCAAATCATGCTCCCATTGGCCGTAGATGCCTCGTCGGAAGTCGCTAAGATGTTGGCGGAAGACATTCCGAGCTTCTGGCTCGTAGCGCTCCTTGAACCACTCTTCGCCCTTGTGTTGCTGAACAAAGCTCCGAGCCATCTGAACCTGGAGCCTTTCCTTGTAGGCGTCGTACGCTGCCTGTATCTTCTCGCGCTCTTGTCCACGCTCTTCTCTGGCCTCGCGTTCGCCCTTTAAACGCTCCGGCCGGCGGCCGCCGTTGGCCTGGCGCTCCTTCTCCTCCTTGACAAGCTGGTCCATCCTCCACCACTCGGCGAACCAGTTGAAGCCAACCTGATAGTCGAGTGACAAGGGGTTCGGTAGCGGATTGTTGACGTGGACGGGAGTCGGGTCCTGGCCAGGGACGTATCGATCGATTCCCGGCTGCACAGGTGGAGGTGACGAGCGTCGACGGTGAAGATCATCGCGGCCGCGGTAATAGTCATCTCTAGACGAGCGATCGGGCTGGTATCTGTCGATGGCTTTCGGCGAGCGAGATCTCTCACGGGCCGGACGTCCGCGTCTTTCTGCGGTTCCTAGATACACAAGGGTATGAGATGAGAGTGGGTACAAGTGGCTTGTGGGGACGTACCAGGCGATCGCCGGCGGTAAGAGTCCGTCGCCGAACGGTCGTCACGACTGCTTGCAGAGGGTCAGCTGGCTGGACAGAAACACAGGGAGGATAGGAGATAACAAGAGAGCATTGACAACTGACGGTGGCGGGTGGGCGATTCCTGGATCCGATTCCACGGCTACGTACCCGTAAGAGTCCATGGCGGATGGAGGAGGGTGTTTTGGCCGGAGATGAGCGGCGAAGGACGGAAAGTCAGGGTTCAAATCGTCAGCGGGGCAGGTTAGCCAAACGCATCCATCAGTGGATTGCGTTTGGGGTTGGGTTCAGGGCAATCGTCGGAGCTGCTTGCTGCTGCCATGGCTTCGGGTTAGAGAAGCACGTCTAGTGAAGTGGTCAAGGAAAGACAAGACAAGAGGAGCGAGCAAGATGATGGACAAAAGGCGGAGGCGCGTGGCGGCGCGGTAGTAAAGATGGATTTGATGGATGGATGAAATGAAGAAGACGGGCTGGGCGGAGGCGGAGAGACGACACAGGCAAGGGAGAAGCGGAGAAGAAGGCAGAGGAGACCAACAATTCGTCAGAGCGGAGGGGTTGGCTGGCGGAGAGTGATGGTGGCGTCACTCACGGATGGCAGCTTGCGCGAGCGGCAGAGCAGCTGCGGGCGTGGGAGAGTGGAGAGAAGGTGACGGGGTAGAAGGAGAGGTGTCGCGGCGACGATCGGGATGCTACCTACCGGGGCCTGCCCGTGCGCCTTCCGGGAGCTGGGCAATCCCGGCGCTTGCTCCAACCGGGGGAATCCCCAAACGCCGCGCATGAGGCGGCCAGTGGTCGCCGCCTCACGTCACCACTCAACTCTCACTGCACATCAACATTGAACCATCATGACCACCTTCGTCCCCGCCCTCACCCTGCCCGCCGCGGTTTTTGAGCAGCCTGCCGCCGCCATCCTGCTGCCCGTCGTAGCTGGCGCCGGCATAGGCTACCTCACACGCCGTATGTCGCGCATCAATTGCTCCGTGCAGGCAGCCTCGCGCCAACTGACATGACCTCAGCCCAGACGGAAAGCAAATACAATCAGCTGAAGCGCCCGCCCGGCCGTCCGCCCGCCTGGCTCTTCGGTCCCGTCTGGACGTTGCTGTATGCTACCATGGGCTATGCCTCGTACCGCGCCTGGTCCACCGGCATGAGCTCGCCTGACCCTGGCGTGGCCGAGTTGGCAAAGGTTGCTTCTCTCCGCTCACCCACTTCGCTTGCAGCATTTGGCTAACTCCGGCCGCTCCGGAATGCAGCAAGGCGCAACCCTCTACACTGTCCAGCTCGGTCTGAACTTGCTTTGGATGCCTCTTTTCTTCGGCCTAGGCCGCCCTCTTGAGGCCACCGTTGACATTGTCGCTCTGACCGGCGTGGTTGGCTATCTTACTCAGACATGGAGCCAAGTTGACGAAACAAGCGCTTGGCTGATGGCCCCCTACCTTACTTGGTTGAGCTTCGCCACCTACCTCAGCGTGCGTCCGCATAGACGCCCCTGCTCTCCTGACTTCCTTGCTAACTCCATCCACAGGCCGGATTTGGGCACCTCAACGACTGGTCTTTCGAGAACATCGGCAAGGCGGACAAGGCCGAGTGATGTTGAAGCAAACAAGCATGTGTCACCACTCTTCCACGAGTGCTCGGTAATATGTCCTACCACCATCTAAAAAAAATGTAAATCTTATCCATTGCTCTAACCTTGTCTACGCAAAATGTAGATGAGCCGTCTTTCATTGCTTATTGCGAATTTTCTCAGACACAGGCAGACCAGCAGAGTACAATCTCCATTCTGTCGTCAATTCATCCCACCTAACCTCGTTACCGTCCATTACATCAACCAAGCAGAGCCATTACCAAGTTCCTTTGCTCGTGTCCGAACGCCAAACCGAATCGAGTGCCATCGCATCCTGGGGGGGTATATCAGCGCCTAATCATCACAGGTCTGCTGTTGAGAGCGTCCGTCTCCATCTTCGTGCTGTGCTTTCCGGCGTCTCTGCAGCTTTCCTGTGCCAGCTAGCACGGCCAGAAGATTAACGGATGCGGCCCCAACAAGACAGCTTCCCCCAAATATCTGCATGCCCTGGTAGTTTCCGTGGTTATACTCGATCAATGCTCCTGCTAACGGACTCCCCGTCAGTGCAGCGATGCTACCAATGCTCATTATCATACCGACCCTAACGCCCATCTTTCGCAAGTCGGTTGTCAAACCTGCTAGAGCTGCTCCAAAAAGACCCTGCAGTCCGGAGCCAAAGAAGCCGTAGAAAGCAGCCCAGATCATCAGTCCGGATAAGCTGTCAACGGCTGTCCAGCAAAACATGACAACTCCTGCGATGGCGGTAAGGAAGATGAAGGTGTTCAAGGGCCCAAAATATTGATCTGCAAAGAGTGCAGGGAGAATACGGCCCGCCACCGAAACACCATTCATGAGGTACAGCAGAGTCAATGCCTGAGACGAGGGAATGTTGATGATGTTGTGCGCGTAAGAGTTCACCTGTATCGCCGGTCAGGGGTGTGCCTTTTCAGATTGCTGACATTCTACTCACATAGAAGAAGGCATTGTAAACACTCCATAACATCAAGAAAGCGCCGACAGTGAACAAGGAGTAAGCTATGCATGACGTTAGCACAGCGAGCTCGCACGTGTCGTAATCACTCACAGGGCTCTTTGAACGACTGCAGGTCCAGAAAGGGGCCAGAGGCCCTGGGGTTTATCCTGGTGCGTGCAAGACAAAGCACAATAGCATACAGGGCTAGGACGACGAAGCCTATGATTCGCACGGTCCAGGCGAAGCCCAGCAGCGGCATCAGTTGCTGGAATATGACAGGGAACACCACACCGCCCGCGCTTGATCCGGAGAGCACGAATGCGAGAGCCAAGGCGCGTCGCTTTACGAAGTAGGTGGATATCAAGCTTATGGTGGGGCACCAGATGAGCCCCATTCCCAGGCCACCACACAGTCCCTGGGCCAAGAAGACGTGCCAGTACTTGTTGCACGAAGCGGTCATCATGATGGAAAGGACCTCGAGCACCATGCCGCTAAGGACGGTTGGACGGTAGTAGCCAGCATCGAAGAGACGGCCAGAAACGCTGGCGAGGAGGTTGATCAGAAAGATCTGGATGGAGATGACCCATGACACAGTAGAAGCAGGCAGGCGGTACTCGGAGACATAGTAGGCTTGGAACAGACCCCACGAGTTCAAGTAGCCCCAGGTGCAAAAAAGGCACAAGTGCCCAGCGAGTACCTTTGGCTCGTTAGCATTGACCGAGGTGACCAGACCATGACAGATGCATACCTGCAACCAAGCTTTCAGCCCTCCGTCCGGCGGCGGCTCCTCGTGAAAGGTGGAGGGTGTGATGAAGCGCTGCAGCACATTCCCGGGACGCGAAGTCGAGGGGTGCAGATGCAACGAATGTGTTGTCCTGACGGTGCGGACTCGCTCGATGGCGTCGTCCTTTTCGTTTTCCTCATGGTCCGGGCTGACATGTGGAACAGTTGCGATATCCATGTTTGTCGCAATGTGCAGGGTAAGGCCTCTGCTGAGCTAAAATAGCGGTCTGTTGGGGAAAGGTGAGACTCGGGACCGGACAAGGTGCGGAGAGGGCTTGTTTTAAGGGGAGTCGGCAACCCAAGCCGATGCAAAACCGGATCATCTGGGCCGAGCGCAACTTTGAGATGTTCTCATACTTGTTTGACCGGCATATAACTGACCGAGATGCACCGATAAGCACATGGATGAGTAAGTAGCAGAGTGTCAAAGAATCATTATTACATATCATTTAGAGAAAAGAGCAACCCCGACTCTGCCTGCAGCTCGGGCATCCGCTCTACTCGTCACCATGGGTCCGCAGGTGCAGGCGCGCAAGCACGTTGGCGCGGAGCCAGTAGCCGCGGAGGCGCTTGCCGTAGATGAAGACGGGCGGAGTGGTGAAGAGGATGACGGTGGTGAAGAGGGCGAAGACGTTGAAGACCTGGCCCACGCCGGCAGCCTCGGTCCAGTCGTTGACAAAGTAGCTGAAGCTGTAGAAGACGAAGGCCTTGAAGGCGGCGCTCAGCACAAAGATCTCCGAGGCCATGTCACGGTAGGCGTCGACGCCGTATGCCGCCGTCGATGTGGCCACGCAGATGACGCCAATGACATCGATGCCGTGCACCGACGCCGTGGCCCAGTAGCTGACGCCCATCTCGCTCAGGTACCCGAACAGCAGCGCCCCGATGGGCATCAGCACGCCGCCCATCATGGCCAGCAGCCGGTACTCGGGCTCGTACACGCCGCCGTTCTTCTTGCACGCCCACCGCACCAGCGGATCGCCTATCGCCGCCATGAGCGCCGCCGACAGCAGCCCGCCCACAAACGGGCCCAGCGACAGATAGCCCACTCCCAACGGGCTGAGCAGGTACGGCGGTGCCGAGAAGACCTGCGGCAGGATGATGGACTGCACCACCACCAGCGCCACCGCCCCGCCGCTGACCACGACCGTCCACAGCACCGGCAGGTTGAGACAGATGGCGAACGGCGCCGCCATCAGCTGCAGGAAGTTGTCGTTGGAGTAGGTGCCCGTGAAGACGGCGAGCTGCTGCCTGTACGTCTTCTTGGCCACCACCATGGTCGAGCCCGTCTCCACCATCGAAACGACACCGCCGTCCTTGCTCACCATTGTCGTCTCGCCCGCCCGCTGCTCGTGCCGCACGTACTGCGTCTCGGGCACAAACAGGAACAGCAGCACTGCCTCGATTCCGGTGAAGGGGATCTGCCCTCGTCAGTCTCGGCACCGTCATCGTCACCACAACGTCTCGAGCGCTTACCAGGAGATAGAACAGGTACTCCCACCCCAGCTGCGCCGTGATTGCCCCCGCAACCACCGACGTGAAGTTGGACGTGGCCCCGAGCAGGAACTGCATGAGCGCCATGTAGAAGCCCCGCTCGTGCACAAAGTAAATGTCGCCAACCATGGAGATGGCCACGCTCTCAAACGCCGCAACGCTTCCGCCCTGGACGATTCTGCTGGCGAGCAGCCCGTCATACGACGTCCATGCTGCGCCCATGACGGAGCCCGCGAATCCGAGCACGGCAGAGACCAGCAGCACCAGCCGCTTGCCCCATTTCCTCGAGCATGCTGACACCAGAGGGAGCGAGCATCCCACCACCAGAGAATCTGCTCGTCTCGTTAGCCAGAGTATGCATCGTGTTGCCTGGGGCGTCTTTACGGTATCCGCTAGCGAGTGACACGTCGCTGAGTGGACGCTTGAGCTCCGACGCGATGACCACGAGGCCGGGCGCAAGCATGGGCCCTACGGTCCGTCAGCGCCATCCTCTGCCGAAATCATCTGCTCTCTTCTTACCAAGTACTGCCGAGAAAATTATGACACCAAAGGCGACAACGGTAGTGATGGTCAACTTCTTCGCCGGCGAGAAGTTGAGCGGGTCGTTGGGGTCGTCGGACCTGCACTAATCTTCAGCTTTCGTTCTGCGCCCGTCTTTCGGCTGCCTGCTTACGGCTGTGGCACAAGGACCGTGTTCGCATGCTTGCCGGTGCCGTATTTCAGCACCTCATCTTTCGAGTCCGGCTCCTTTCCGCTGCTGCTGTCGAGAAACGACGTCCCGGGCACGTCCAGCTGCCCGAGCTGACGGTCTTCCAAGATATTAAGGAATCCCATACTCTCTGGATATTAACGAAGGATGTGATTAAAGATGGGTCCTGCCCGTGAAATGAAGAACAAATGAAGAGAATGGTGGTAGAAAGAAGGCGTGGACAGTCGAAAGCAAGGCTGGGCGGGTGCCCTATATACGAGTAGTCGCCCGTTCCACAGCCCTCTGTTACTTCTTCTTTGATACACTTCTGGCACTCAATTGTGATGGCCTGATTTGTATCTTTTGCATGCGAGACATTGATACGCACGTCGTTGGGTCCTTGCGTGCACCAACATGGAGGGCGACCATGCGCGCGTCGGGCAGACTATGTGATCCCCTTTTGAGACGCTTCCTAACCTTGGCTTCCATGCAGCGCCACGATCTTCAATCGGGGAGAATGTCCTGATACTGCAGCTGTTGCGGTCAAACGCACGGTGCCGTTTTCCCTGTTCCCCCCAGGATCGGCTGTCTATCGTACATACTGACTCTCTCGCTGTTACATAGAGGTAACAGATCTAAGTTTAAAATCGATATTTAAGCAGACCCTGCTCTACGGAATTCGACCGCTTCATGGGAAGATTTTTACTAAACAGATGTACTCGCTGCTTACTACTCGTTAAGACACACCTTGTAAGGCGCAGTTGGCAGACAGCGGACAATCGGATGAGTAGTAGACAATATAGGTAGTATTAGAACGAGACGAATCCGTAAGGAGGAGGTATACCGGGCGGACCGGTAGATATATACTAGAGGCCTATCCGGAGCCAACGGTTAGATTATCTATATATATATTGAAAAACTGCAGTTGATCGTCCCGGGGTGGACCCGAAATGCTTACTAATAAGAGACCCGGATTCGCTAGCCTAAGGAATACTAAACCTTCCTAACCTCTATACCGCAATGCACGCCTAGGCTTTACTTAATAAATTAAACTTTATATATAGTAATTATAAATAAGTAGTTCTTACTCTATATAACTATACCTTTAAATTTAACTCTTAAAAATAGCGCTAAGACTAGTACTATTTAAAAGCTCTTAATTCTCTTAGCTAGGATTTAGAATCCTAGCTTTATAGCTATACACGCTAGTATATAGTAGTAGAAAAGAGTAGTAACTAAATAACTTTAAAGAAGCTAAAATTTCTATACTATACTTAATACTCTAATTTTATTTAAATTTATCTAAAATTTTATATAGAGTACTATAGTACTATAAAAAATTATTATATAAAGTTATATTAGAATTAGACCCCTAGGCGTTATATAATTATTTACTAAATATCTATTAAAGTCTCTTTTTAGTACTTACTAAAGAGTTTTTATCTATAAGTAAATAATATAAAATTAATAAATAGAGAGCTAAATTATAAATAAATTAATAAGTAAATCCTTAGAGAAGTAGATTTTTATATAAGGTCTAGAGGATATAAGTTCTCTAGGCTAACTATATATAATCTATAAGCTAATATTATATATCTAGTATATAGTTAGAATATAGGTTAACTATATATATAGAGTATTTTAATATTACCCCCCCTCTTCTTAAAAAGAAATTATCCCTAATTCTAAAGGTTTATATAAAGTAAATAAAGTATATATACCTTATTAAAACCTATAAAAACTCTTTATTAGAAAAAAAACTATAGAAAAGAGTATATATACTTTATTAAATAAGCGCTATAGGGTATAAGACTTAAATAATATATTAAAAAGAATATAAAATAACGTTTTTAGTATTCTTAAATTTATAAAAAATAAGACGTTAAATTAATAAATATATTAGTTATTATATACTATAGAAGTATTATAAAGTAGAATAAAGTACTTCTAGCTAACTATTAGAATACTTAATATATATAGTTAACCTATTATAACGATTTTCCTATTATATAGTATTAAGTATTACTTTAAGCGTTTATTTCTTAATTTAGATTATTATATAATAACATTATATAATTCTATTATATAACTTACTATACTTATTATTTATTTACTATTAGCTACTCTATAGACTATACGTCCTCTTAGTTAGATTTATAATATTAAAATATACTATCTATCTAATAGCTATAAGTAGGCTTTAGAATAGCTCGCGTCTTATAGTAATAGTCTTACTATTATTATTAATTACTAATTAACGTTTTATCTTATCTACTTATTTAAAGCGCGTTATACTATCTAAATAATCTATTATCTAAACTATACTACTCTTACTTTAGGTAATTAACCTTACTAAAAGTATCTAGCTATACTATAAGAATATTAAACTCTATTAATATTAACACTTAGTATAATAGGGAGGATCCTAATTCTTATATACCTTACCTACTAGAGTAGTATAATACTATAGCTACTAATTTACCTAATTTAACTAATTATAACTATATAAGCTTTATTATATTAGCTCTATAGATCGCCCTAGAGCCGATTAAGACTTATTAGTTTTAAAGAATCTTTAGTCCTCTACCTAATCTATTTATAGCTACTACTAGACCCTCTTATAAGAAGTAACTATATATTAAGAGGCTTTTTTAATAAGAGGATATATAAAGTAGTATAGATCTATTATAGTATATACTTTAGAATAACTCTTATTCTTATATCTACTTTAAGACCTTTAAAAGTTAGAAGAACTAGCTAAAAGTTACTAAATAATATATCTATAAGCTTAAAAATAACCTTAGATTAGCTAAAGTATACGTTACTATATACTATAAGAAAGAATAATATCTATATATAAGGCTTCTTAAATAAGTTCTCTTTCTTATATATTTTTAAGAGAAAGAGTTATCTTATTACCCTACTAGCCGCTTCTTATTTACGTTACTATCTTATATACTAGTTAACCTATACGGCTTACCTAGACTAGTATACTATAGCTATAAGACCCGCGAACCGCGCCTAAGTAAGAAGATTATAAACTCTAATATCTTTACTAGTAATAAGTCTAAGTATCTTCTCTAGAGTAATACAATCTATAATAAACTTATATAGAACTATAACTAATACCTAACTACCTAAAGGCGCCTTTATTATATTATATTATAATTAGATAATAAGGCCTATTTATAGATATCTAGATATATTACTACTAATAGTAGAATTAATATTACTACTATAGAGCCTAAGTATAACTTCTATAACCTTCTATATATTCTAGAGTACTTATATAGTAATCTAAACTATTATAAGAGTATCTACTATAAGTTATATACTCTTTAATAGATAAATAAGCTATTTATAACCTACGCCTCTAAATTCTAGCGCCTCTATACTAAAGTAGACTTTTTAGTTAATATAAAGAAGAAAAAGTTCTAGTATAGCCTTATTAGTAAGTTAAAAGAGTAGCTTACTATTATAGGAAGCTAACTTTATCTACTAGACTTTAACTTACTTATTTCTTATATTTAAGAAATTAATTAAAAGTACTTAATTATAAGGTACTAAGTATCTTATTATACTACTTATAGTACCGCTAGTAGTAGTTATATAGCGCCTTCTACTCTAAGACCCGTACCTATAATATTTTATTTAACGGCTCTAGTAGCGCCTATAAATAACTTTATAGATCTCTTAGTCTTCTAGATAAGAGGACTACCTTCTTAATCTTACTATATTACTAAAGAGCTATATAATTAGAGGCTTTAGGCAAAGCTCTATATTAACTATAGTAGTAGTAACTACTATAATATATAATACCCCTATTATTAGCGCTATAATAATAGTTTATTTAAAGTAAATATAACGTCGCTTAAGTAAATAGAGTATAGACCTACGCCTATTATAATTCTCTAATATAAGCTACCTACTTATATATCTAATTAGGGTTATATAGAAGAGCTTAATAATAATAATAATAATTTAGAAAACTAGAAGGCTCCTAGTAGATATACTTAATTATCTAGAAGCTCTATAAGAAGAGTACTATTAGGGTTAGTAGAACTAGCTTTATACTATTAGGCGTAGCTATTATCCTATATTATATATCTTATCTTATAGTACCTAGTATTATTAATAATTAAATATAGACGTATAGTTTTCTTAATATAGGCGCGGAAGGCTTTATATTTATTAATAAAAATTTTACGCTATAAAATAGCCTATTAATATATACTCTTCTAAAAGCGCTTATAGTAGAGGAATATAATAGTACCCTTAGTAACCTAATTAGGTAAGTAGTCTTATTTAAATTTAGCGTTACTATAGCGTATATTAAAATAATATATATATATATATATATATATATTATCTCTTATATTTAATACTTAATATAATAATAGGCCTCTTCTACTAGGTTTCGGAGTCGCCTAGTAGGTAATTAGGTTAAAGGTTTTACCTTAAGAATAAGAGTAGGGAGGTAATAATTAGAGAAGGAAGTAATTACGTATACGCTAGGCGTAATAAGGCTCTATTACTCTAATAGGTAAAGATTAGATTCTTAAGTTAACTATAAAGATTAAAGTATCTAGCTAAGGAGCGTAATTATATATAGGTAGGAAAGCTATAATAATCTAGTTTATCCCTTAGGATATTAAGGGTTACTAGATTATAAGGGTTAAGGGATTAGGTAAAGGTTTAGATTAGTACTAAGCCTTTTAATCTAGTAAGTAGGTCTTATAGAGTCTATATAATGCGGCGTTGCCGGCTTCTTAGTTTCTAACTTCTACTAGTATAGAACGGTTATAATATCCTCCTTACCTACTACCTACTACCTTTATACCTTATCTCTTTCCTAGACTACGCCTATACCCCTATAGGATTTCTTCCCCTATAGGCTTTTTAGTTTAGTAAGTTCTTCTTAGTTTTCTATAACTTCCTTAGTCCTAGCGGGTAGTCTTCCTATATAGGATTTCTAACCGTACAGCTCTACTAGCTATAAGGGATCTTAGCCCCTATAGTACCTTTTTCTATATAGACTTTCTACCCTTAGGGCTATAAAGCCCTTATTACCTAGGGTTTATAATACTACCCTCTATCTTAAGGATCTTCGTTCTAAAGATTCGCCTTAAGGTATATATCTTATATAGCCTTTCTTACTCTTCTCTTTTTTCTATAAGTCCCTTATTATATCTTTATCTAAGTATAAGTGTAAAGAATAGTAGGCCGAGCGTAAGTATCTTAGTATAAAGATTAACTCCTTATATAAACTCCTAGATCTTAATATACTAATTTCTTACGCCTAGTATCTCTTACTTAGGGAGTAGGGAGAGGTTATTTTATATTAAATTACGCCTAGGTATTCTTATTATAGTAAGTATACTTAGAGGGGAAACGCCTATTATAATACGAGCGGTACTAAAGAAGGTAACTATAAGTAGCTCCTTCTCTCCGTATTATTATTAGCTAACTTATAAGGTAGTTATCCGCCTAGAGTAGACTATTTCTTAAGTAGCTTCTAAAGAGGTAGAGGCTTTAGAGGCTATTTCTAAGTTAATATAAGAGCTATGCTCGGCTTCCTCTTATTTAGAGCGTTTGCGGAAATAGAAACTTCTATTATAGAAGCGTAGTAGCCTAATATTAAATAAGAAGGCTTAGTCTATTAAAGATTTAGAGAAGCTAGATAAGCTTAAGGTATCTTATAAGGCTAGGGATCTAGTTAACCCTAAGGACGCTACGCCTAGGCGATTAATAAAGCGCCTATATAGTAAGTCCTTAGCTAATAGTACTACTATAGATCCTAACTAGTCTATTAGTTCTCCTAGGGCTAGTTCCGCTACTACGCCTCTTAGGGCGTCTAAGCTAGTTAACTTAGCTTAGCTATCTCTAATACCTAAGTATAATTTTAGGTTCTTTATATTTAAGGAGCTTCTAGTTTAGGTTAATCTAGGTTTTAGTAATAGAAGTTATTAATAAGGTCTCTACAGCTATTATAGTTCTCTAGTAGTTCCTAGGTATAGTCCTAGTCTTCTTTCTATTATAGGAGGTATCTAAATTAACTATTAATATAGCCGCTGTCGAGTATCTTTTCTACTATCTAGTCTATATTTTTATTAGCGTCTGGATTTTCTAGTACTATTTCTTCTATTTATTTAATTAGTATAGTATTTTTAGGTGCTAGTTCTAGTAGTACTACGTAAAAAACGGGTACTATCTTTATATTACTTAGTAGCTTAAGACGGTAATTAACTTTCCTAAGTTTCTCTTTAATTTTAAATAGACTAATTTTCTTAAAATCTAGTTTATTATTTAGACGCCTAGTCTTAATATTTTTTCTAAGGAGGTAGACCTTATCCCCCCTTTTAAGCTTTAGTGCCTCCTAGTACTATCTATTATAGTAGTAGGATATAAGAAATCTATTATACTCTATATTAAGGCTAAGCTACTTATAAAGTACTTTTAGCTAGTTAGATTAGAGGATTCCTTTCTAGGTAAGGGATTCGCTTAGTATTAGTTCTCTATAAGCTATAGGTTTATACCTATAGTTAGTATAGAATAGTAACTCCTATATAGCTAAGGCCTTTAAACTATTATAGGTAAACTAGGCGAGAGGTAACAGCTTTACCTAGTTATCTTATATATAGTTAAGATAGTAGTAAAGGTATTACTCTAGAGTCTAGTTTATTCTTTCTATTTATCCGTCTATTTACGGGTATACTATAGTAGAGAGCTTATATTTAGAACTAAGCTATTAGGTAAGACTCTACTAGAATTATAAGGTAAATAGGTAATCTCTATCTAAGACAAGCTTATCTAGTAATCTATAGTTACTAAGGATTATCCTAAGGAAAGTATAGGCGAGATCTTCTATAGTTACTAATTTTAGGTAAGGTAGGTAGTATACGTACTTAGTAAGCCTATTAATAATAACTAGGATTAAGTTATAGAGCGTACTAGTTAAGGGCTCTTTTAACTAAGGTAGATATAATAATAGGCCTCTTTTACTAGGTTTTAGAGTCGCCTAGTAGGTAATTAGGTTAAAGGTTTTACCTTAAAAATAAGAGTAGGGAGGTAATAATTAGAGAAGGAAGTAATTACGTGTACGCTAGGCGTAATAAGGCTCTATTACTCTAATAGGTAAAGATTAGATTCTTAAGTTAACTATAAAGATTAAAGTATCTAGCTAAGGAGCGTAATTATATATAGGTAGGAAAGCTATAATAATCTAGTTTATCCCTTAGGATATTAAGGGTTACTAGATTATAAGGGTTAAGGGATTAGGTAAAGGTTTAGATTAGTACTAAGCCTTTTAATCTAGTAAGTAGGTCTTATAGAGTCTATATAATACGGCGTTACCAGCTTCCTAGTTTCTAACTTCTACTAGTGCGGAACGGTTGTAATATCCTCCTTACCTACTACCTACTATCTTTATATCTTTATCTCTTTTCTAGACTACGCTTATACCCCTATAGGATTCCTTCCCCTATAGGCTTTTTAGTTTAGTAAGTTCTTCTTTGTTTTCTATAACTTCCTTAGTTCTAGCGGGTAGTCTTCCTATATAGGATTTCTAACCATATAGCTCTACTAGCTATAAGAGATCTTAGCCCCTATAGTACCTTTTCCTATATAGGCTTTCTACCCTTAGGGCTATAAAGCCCTTATTACCTAGGGTTTATAATACTACCCTCTATCTTAAGGATCTTCGTCCTAAAGATTCGCCTTAAGGTATATATCTTATATAGCTTTTCCTACTCTTCTCTTCTTCCTATAAGTCTCTTATTATATCTTTATCTAAGCGCAAGCGTAATAAATAGTAGACCAAGTATAAGTATTTTAGTATAAAGATTAACTCCTTACACGAACTTCTAGATCTTAATATACTAATTTCTTACGCCTAGTATCTCTTACTTAGAGAGTAGGGAGAGGTTATTTTATATTAAATTGCGCCCGGGTATTCTTATTATAGTAAGTATACTTAGAGGGGAAACGCCTATTACGATGCAAGCGGTGCTAAAGAAGGCAACTATAAGTAGCTCCTTCTCTCTATATTATTATTAGCTAACTTATAAGGTAGTTATTTAACTAGAGTAGGCTATTTCTTAGGTAGCTTCTAAGGAGGTGGAGGCTTTAGAGGCTATTTCTAAGTTAATATAAGAGCTATACTTGGCTTCCTCTTATTTAGAGCGTTCGCGGAAATAGAAGCTTCTATTATAGAAGCGCGGTAGCCTAATATTAAATAAGAAGGCTTAGTCTATTAAGAATTTAGAGAAGCTAGATGCGCTTAAGGCGTCTTGCGAGGCTAGGGATCTAGTTAACCCTAAGAATACTACGCCTAGGCGATTAATAAAGCGCCTATATAGCGAGTCCTTAGCTAATAGTACTACTATAGATCCTAACTAGTCTATTAGTTCTCCTAGGGCTAGTTCCGCTACTACGCCTCCTAGGGCGTCTAAGCTAGTTAACTTAGCTTAGCTATCTCTAATACCTAAGTATAATTTTAGGTTCTTTATATTTAAGGAGCTTCTAGTCTAGGTCAATCTAGGTTTTAGTAATAGAAGTTATTAATAAGGTCTCTATAGCTATTATAGTTCTCTAGTAGTTTCTAGATATAGTCCTAGTCTCCTTCCTATTGTAGAAGGTATCTAAATTAACTATTAATATAGCCGCTGTTGAGTATCTTTTCTACTACCTAGTCTGTATTTTCGTTAGCGTCTAGATTTTCTAGTACTATTTCTTCTATTTATTTAATTAGCGTAGCGTTTTTAGGTGCTAGTTCTAGTAGTACTACGTAAAAAATAGGTACTATCTTTATATTGCTTAGTAGCTTAAGACGGTAATTAACTTTCCTAAGTTTCTCTTTAATTTTAAATAGACTAATTTTCTTAAAATCTAGTTTATTATTTAGACGCCTAGTCTTAATATTTTTCCTAAGGAGGTAGACCTTATCCCCCCTTTTAAGCTTTAGTGCCTCCTAGTACTATCTATTATAGTAGCAGGATATAAGAAATCCGTTATACTCTATATTAAGGCTAAGCTATTTATAAAGTACTTTTAGCTAGTTAGATTGGAGGATTCCTTTCTAGGTAAGGGATTTGCTTAGTATTAGTTCTCTATAGGCTATAGGTTTATACCTATAGTTAGTGTAGAATAGTAACTCTTATATAGCTAAGGTCTTTAAACTATTATAGGTAAACTAGGCGAGAGGTAATAGTTTTACCTAGTTATCCTATATATAGTTAAGGTAATAGCGAAGGTATTACTCTAGGGTCTAATTTATTCGTTCTATTTATCTATCTATTTACAGGTAAGCTGTAGTTAAGAGCTTATATTTAGAACTAAGCTATCGGGTAAGGCTCTACTAGAATTATAAGGTAAATAGGCAATCTCTATCTAAGACGAGCTTATCTAGTAACCTATAGTTACTAAGGATTATCCTAAGGAAGGTATAGGCTAGATCTTTTATAGTTGCCAATTTTAGGTAAGGCAGGTAGTATACGTACTTAGTAAGCCTATTAACGATAACTAGGATTAAGTTGTAGAGCGTACTAGTTAAGGGCTCTTTTAACTAAGGTAGATCTATAATAAAGTTAAGTATAATTAACTACTAGGGTCGTTCCGGGGCTAGTAATAGCTAAAGTAGTCTATAGGGTGCATGTCTTAAGGCCTTACTTTAGATATAAAGGTTATACTATAAGATTATCCTTTAAATAGTTCTTCTTAGCCCTAGAAAGTAGTAGTTCCTAGAGAGTCTTTTAATCGTCTTATCTATTCCTTAATAACTATATACTAGTACTTTATAGAGATCTTTAATTAGTTCCTCTTATAGTAGTGTAGGAATATAGACTAATCCTAAAAATAGGATAGTACCGTCTATATCCTTTATTACTTAAGGGTTATTTTTAATCTTACTAAGTTCTTATACTATAGAGTCTTACTTATAGGTATCTTAGATTTTACGCGTCTAGTTATTATCGCCGATACGTATAACGGGCGCGAGTTACCTAACTAGGATAAACTCTTCTTTAGTTATTTTATTTAGCTATAGTAAAGCAATATATACTACTATAAGGGTACCGTCTTCCTCTTATTTAAGTACCGCTAGCTGTAAACTAAGTTTTCCTACTATATAGTTAGCTCTTCTACTTAGCGTATCTACGCGAGTATTCTTAGATCCCTTTCTATAGGTAATCTTTATATTATAGGATGCTAATTCCTCCGCCTACCTAACTTATCTTCTAGTTAATTTCTTAGTAGTTATAAAGTATATAAGGTTCTTATAGTTATAGTAGACTATTACTTAGTATTTAGCTCCTTTAAGATAATATCTCTATATCTTAAAAGCTATAACTATAGTAAGTAATTCCTTATTATAGATATTATAGTTAAGCTCTAGGGGGGTTATCTTCCGCGAGTAATATATAATTAGGTAGAGTCGGCCTTACTTATCTAGTTAGCTAATACAAGCGCTAATAGCGTAGTTAGAAGTGTTAGTTTCTACTATAATTAGTAGTTTAGGGTTATAAATACCTAAGATAGGGGCTTCGCAGAATATTCGCTTTAGAGAGTTAAAGATAATCTACTAGGCTTCTTTCTATTTAAAACTATACTCTTTCTTTATAAGGCGCGTAAGTAGCTTAATTACTTTAGAATATTTCTTAATAAATTTCCGGTAAAAGTTAGTAAATCTAAGAAAGGATTGCACATCTTTTACCGTTCTTAGTATTGGCTAATCTTAAATCGCGTCTAGTTTCTTATCGTCTATACTAACTTGTCCTAGTATAATAATAAACCCTAGAAATTCCGTTTTCTAGGTAATCTATTTATATTTCTCTAGTGCGATTTATAGGTCTTTCCCTTTTAGAGCTTTAAGAACTTTCTTAATATACTCTATATATTCTTTAAGGGTATCTAAGTAGATAATAATATCGTCTAGGTAGGCTATATAAAAGATATCTAAATACGGACGTAGTGTCTTGTTTATAAGGCTCTAAAACGTTACTAGGGCGTTAGTAAGCCTAAATAGTATTACTATATACTTAAAATGTCCTAGGCGCGTTTAGAATACTATTTTCTACTCTTCCCCTTCTTTAATATAAACTAGATAATAGCCGTCGCGGAGATTAAACTTTATAAAGTACTTCGCGGTTTATAGCTTATTCTATAGTTTATTAATTCTTAGGAGAGGGTAATAGTTCTTAACTATAATATTATTTAGCTATTAGTAATTAATATAGAGGCGGAGCTTACCGTTTTTCTTAGAGATAAATAAGATAGGGTATCCGGCCGGTAATAATAAAGATTAGATATATCCTCTTTCTAGGTTCTTTTCTAGATATTTCTATAAAAACTCTAGCTTAGTTTAGGAGAGCGAGTAGATAGGTTTAAACACGGGTTGCGCTCCTAGTATAAGAGTGTTACAAACCTAAGGGGATAAGGGCTTTATAACCCTAAGGGTAGAAAGCCCGCACGGGAAAAAGCACCCTAAGGACTAAGGGTCCGCGCGGGAAACTAAGCCGCAAGGGAAATCCAGTCAGGATACGCGTAAGCTATAGCACGACGCGCTATAGGTAGATTCCCGCACGGGAAAGCAGCCCTTAAGAAATAATAGTTACCGCTAGAAACTATAGGCAGGATTCCCGCAGGGGAAGAAGGTCTATAAGGGCAAGAGGGTGGAACAGGTAGAAGGGATATTAGGAAGGTTAGAGTAAGTCAAACATTATAACTATTCTATACCAACAAAAAAGCCGGAAACTAGAAAGGTAGTTAGGCGCTAACATCACGTGCACCCTACTAAGAGGACCTACTTTAGATTATACTCGATCCAAACCTCTAATCCATCCCCTCGATCTAAGTAGTATATCTATATACTTAATCTAGATTATATAGCTTTCCTAGTAGTATATAGTACACACTTGTTAGCTAGACATTTAACCCTTTATAGTTAACTTAAGAATCTAATCTTTACCTATTAGAGTAACAGAGCCTTATTACGCCCGGCGCACACGTAATTACTTCCTTCTCTAATTATTACCTCCCTACTCTTATTCTTAAAGTAAAACCTTCAACCTAATTACCTACTAGGCGACTCCAAAACCTAGTAGAAGAGGCCTGTTGTTATACTTTAACCACCCTCCTTGCAAGAAAAGGAAGGCATCCCTAATTAGGAAGTATTACTCTAAAACAATACTAACAAGCAGCACTCGTTATACTAAATACAATAGTTAGTATAGGAGACGCGGAGCCGCAGCAGCCTTAGTAGGCACCCCCGCCTTACACTCCTCCTAGTAACGAATAGCTATACTAGCTAATCCTAGAACTGCGCAACGAAAATGCAGTCCTTAGAATATAACTTAGTTAAGTATTAGCAGTACCTCTAGCCACTAAAGTTAAGGTCCCTAAACCTAACCTATACCACGGAGATCGCAAGAAGACGCAAGACTTCCTATCCTAACTAGATAATTATATTTACTTCTCCTATAGAAAGTTCGCTAGTCTAGCTAATAAAGTACTCTACGCCAGTACTTACCTTTAAGGAATAGTAGAATAATAGTTCCAACCTTTTAAACGTAAAAAGCAATCCAAGCCTAAGTTCTAATAGTCTATAGCAACCCGCGAGATCTTTAGAGATTACCGCAACTTTACTAAGGCTCTTAAGGCAGCATTTAGTAGAGTCAATAAGACCTATTAAGCAACGTATACCCTTATAATATACCGACAGAAGGGGTCTATATAAGACTATACCACCAAGTTCTAAGATGTAGCCTACCTAGCCGAGGGACACTCCAACATCACTTTACAAACGTTCTACTACCAAGGACTTAAGGATAAAATTAAGAAAGCTATAACCTACTACAAGAAACCCGAAAACCTTATAGGAATAATCTAACTAGCTTTACTTATAGACAAGCGACGCAACGAAAGATAGTTTAATAAGAAAACCTATTCTTCTAATACCTTACAACCTATATAGCTATATTATACTTAGGAAGGAGGAGACGCTATAGAACTAGATAGTACTTAGAGAAGCCACGATAAGAAAGAGAAATAGGGTAAGCGACCTCTAAGGAAGGAATAGATAGATTAGTAACAAGCCTAATTCAACAAAGGACTATGCGTCTAATGCGGAGACAAATAGGGCCCTAGGTACTAATACGCCTAATAGTTAAAGAAGAACGAGCGCACTAAGTCTATAGCTTAGATAGAAGAACCTTAAGAGGCCTTATTAGCCTAGATAGTTAACCACGCCGTGATAAGCTGGACCGCATGCTACAACAACAACTACTCTACTTACTAGAGCGACAAAGATACTATAGGATAGTATCCTAAGAAGTTATAAAGAGTTAATACTATTAAACGAACCCGGGCAGCGCCTATAATTAGCGAACTGGCTAA
>JAJMVL010000151.1:0-76121 GCA_023082095.1 Dothiorella sarmentorum
CTTATATAGCTACTTTAAGAGATAGGAGTAGGTAAATACCTTAGGTTATCCCCTTATTGCGTAGTACTATTTAAGAATAAGAAGTTTAATAGCGCTATAAGTTTAAAGGGAGATAATTAGGCCGCGTTAGCCCTTATAAAGGATCCTTACGTGTATAAATAGTTAAAGTATATTAATATATATTACTATAATATCCGGGACCTTATTTAAAGGAACTAAGTATAGGTTAAGTATATTTATAGTAAGGATATAGTAGCAGACGGGCTAACTAAACCCCTATTAAGTGTAACGGCCGGTCTCTTCTACTAGACTTTAAAGTCGTCTAGCAGGTTTAAAGGTTATAAGGGGTTTACCTTAAGAATAAGAGCAGGGTAGGAACGAAGTAGAAGGTAGGGTGTTACGTGGATAGAGTGCTGCGCCGGGCGTAAAGACCTATTACTTTAAGAGGGTTTAAATTCTTAAGTTAAGTTAACTATAAAGGTTAAAGTATCTAGCTAAGGAGCGTAGTCTATATACTACTAGGAAAGCTATTACAATCTAGATTAAACCCTCTAGATTAAAAGGGTTGGATTAAAAGTAAGGGATTAAAGATGCTAGATTATAGTAATCTAGTATAGGTCCCTAGGTGGAGCGCACGTAATATTAGCGCTAGCCACCTTTCTAGTTTCTAGCTTTTATCGGTATAGAGTAGCCGCGGTATTTACCTTACTTATACCTATCCTATATACCTTCCTGCCTATCTTTCTAGAATCTACCTTCTTAACTTATAGGCCTTCTTCCCCTATAGGAATCCTATCTCTAGTAGCTTCCTATAGTAGCTGTATTCCTTATAGGATTCTTTCCCGTGCGGGATCTTTGCCTATAGCGTGTTTATAGTATTACTATACTACTTAGGCTTATTTTTCTCTTAAGGCTTTACTAGCTATAAGAGAACTTAGTCCCTGCAGTACTTATTCCCGTATAGGCCTTCTACCCTTAGGGTTATAAAGCCCTTGTTACCTATAGTCTATAACACTATCCCCCCTCTTAAGGATCTTCGGCCTAAAGATTTATCTATCTATCTATATCTTAGGCTCTAGTATCCTTATTTTCTTTTCTATAAGTGCCTTTAACATATCTTCTAATAAGCGCAAGCGTAACGATTAGATAACTAAATATAAGTCCCTTAGTAATAAGATTAATCTTCTTAGTATTATAATACTAGTTTCTTATTCTTAGTATCTTCTAGCGAATGCTCGGCGGAAGGAGGGCACTTCTAGGGTAGTATATAAGATGGCCCTTAGGTTTACGCGTTGTAGCGAGTGTAGCCGTTATAGACGCGTTAGTTATAATGCTAGTAGTTTTAAGGATTCTAATTGTTTATTTCTTTACCCTGTTACCCTTACCTTGCTAACTAGTTCTTTAGTTAAGCGTCTTCGGCGAGCACTAGATAAGGCTTATACTAACTAGGCTTCTTTTAAGGAGCAGTTACAGTCCGCTACTACTAGGCTATCCCGGGCTAAGAAATAGTAAGAGTTGCTTAAGTACCGGGCTACTTTAATGCTGCAGCGTAAGTCGGACTTAATTAATATTCTAGGTAAACTGGAGTCTCTTAAGGAGGGGGATCTAGCTAACCCTAAGGATGCTGCGCCTAGGCGATTAATAAAGCGCCTATATAGTAAGTCCTTAGCTAATACCGTTGCTGTAGATCCTAACCGGTCTGCTATAGGGTCTCCTAGGGCTAGTTCTACTACTACGCCTCTTAGGACGTCTAAGCTAGTTAACTTAGCTTGGCTATCTCTACTTCCTAGCTAGACCTTAGTCGGTTGCAATTACGACGAGGCGGCGGCTTTAGCTGTTCTAGGTTTTAATAGTAGAAGATCTAGATAAGGTCTCCATAGCTATTATAGTTCTCTAGTAGTTCCTAGGTATTATCCTAGTCTCCCTACTATTTAAGAAGGTAACTAAGCTAACCATTAATATAGCTACTGTTAAGTACCTTTTCTACTACCTAGTCTTTATTTTTATTAGCGTCTAGATTCTCTAGTACTATTTCTTCTATTTATTTAATTGGCGTAGCGTTCTTAGGTGCTGGTTCTAGTAGTACTACGTGGAAAACGGGTACTATCTTTATGTTACTTAGTAGCTTAAGACGGTAATTAACTTTCCCGAGTTTCTCTTTAATTTTAAATAGTCTAATTTTCTTAAAATCTAGTTTATTATTTAGACGCCTAGTCTTAATATTCTTTCTTAGGAGGTAGACCTTATCCCTCTTTTTAAGCTTCGGTGCCTCCTAGTGCCGTCTATTATAATAGCGGGATATAAGAAATCTATTGTACTTAATGTCTAGGCGAAGCTAGTTATAAAGTTCCTTTAGCTAGTCTACTTTAAGGATTCCTTTCTAGGCAAGGGATTTGCTTAGTATTAGTGCCTTATAAGCTTCCGGCTTAAATCTATAGTTAGCGTAGAATAGTAACTCCTAAGTAGCTGTTGCCTTTAAACTATTATAGGTAAACTACGCTAGAGGCAGCAGTTCTACCTAGTCGTTCTATAAGTAGCTAAGGTAGTAGTGTAGGTATTACTCTAGGGTCTAATTTATCTATTTAGTCTAGCTATCTATTTGCAGATAGGCTGTAGTAGAGAGCTTATACTTAGAACTAAGCTAGCTAGTAAGTAACTACTAGAACTGCGAGGTGAAGAGGCGGTCTCTATCTAATACTAGTTTACTAGGTAACCTATAGTTGCTAAGGATTGTCCTAAGGAAGGTGTAGGCTAGTTCTTCTATATTTACCGACTTAAGATATAGTAGGTAGTATATATACTTTATAAGCCTGTCGACGATAACTAGGATTAAGTCGTACTTAACCTTTATAAGAGGTTCTTTCGACTGCGGTAGATCTGTAATAAAGTCTAATAAGATAGACTACTAGGGTTGTTCTAGGGCTAGTAATAGCTAGAGTAGTCTATAGGGTACGTATCTCGCGGCCTTACTATAAATGCAAAGATCGCACTACAAGATTACCTATTAAACAGTCCGCCTTAGCCTAGGGAAGTAGTAATTCCTAGTAAGCCTCTTAATTGTCTTATCTATTCCTTAATAACCGTGTACTAGTACTTTGTAAAGATCTTTTATAAGTTCCTCTCTAAGTAATATAGGGACGTAGATTAATCCTAAAAATAGGATAGTTCTGTCTATATCCTTAACTACCCGAGGGTTATTTTTAATCTTACTAAGTTCTTATACTATAGAGTTATACTTATAGGCGTCTTAGATTTTCTACGTCTATTCGCCTCCGTTGATACGTATAGCGGGCGATAGTTGCCTAACTAGGGTAAGCATTCTATCGGTTGCTTTATTAAGTACTACTAGCTATAATCTAGGCTTCTCTACTATATAGTTAGCTCTTCTACTTAGCGCGTCTACGTAAGCGTTTTCTAATCCCTTTCTATAGGTAATCTTTATATTATAGGAGGCTAGTTCTTTAGCCCACCTAACCTATCTACGGGTTAATTCCTTAGTAGTAGTAAAGTATAATAGGTTCTTATAATCGCAGTAAACTATTACTTAATACTTAGCTTCTTTAAGGTAGTGTCTCTATTCCTTAAATACTATAATAATAGCTAATAGCTTCTTATTATAGACGTTGTAGTTAAGTTCTAGGGGTATTATCTTCCTAGAGTAATACGCGATAGGGTGTAGGCGGCCTTACTTATCGGGTTAGCTAAGGTAGGCGCTAATAGCGTAGTCTAAGGCGTTAGTTTCTATAATAATTTCTAATTCTAGATTAAAGATTTTAAGGATTAGTACTTTGCAGAATATTCGCTTAAGTGAATTAAAAGCGATTTGTTATTCTTCTCCCTATTTAAATCTATATTCCTTTCTAGTAAGCCGGGTAAGAGGCTCCGTTACCTTAGAGTAGTTTAGAATAAACTTTCTATAAAAGTTAGTAAATCCTAGAAAGAATTACATGTCTTTAACTATCTTTAGTGCAGGCTATTCCCTAATAGCATCTAGTTTCTTCTTATCTATACTAATATAGCCTAGAGTAATGATAAATCCTAGAAACTCTATCCTTTATATATACTATTCGTATTTTTTAGGTGCGACTTAGAGATCCTTCTCCTTAAGTGCCTTAAGGACTTTATAGATATACTTAGTATACTCTTTAAGTGTTTCTAAGTAGATTAAGATGTTGTCTAGGTAAGCTATATAAAATACATCTAAATACAGATGTAGGGTATTATTAACTAGGCTCTAGAACGTTGCCGGGGCGTTAGTAAGCCTAAATAGTATAACTATATACTTATAGTGTCCTAGGCAAGTTTAAAAAGCTGTCTTCTACTCCTCTCCTTTCTTAATATAAACTAGGTAATAGCCGTCGCGGAGGTCTAACTTTATAAAGTATTTTACCTTCCTTAGCTTATCCTATAGTTCGTCTATCTAAGGGAGCGGGTAGTGATTCTTAATTATAATATTATTTAGCTAATAATAGTTAACGTAGAGACGTAGCTTGCTATTTTTCTTTAGGACGAATAGGATAGGGTATCCTACTAGTAATAATAATGGGCGGATATATCCTCTCTTAATATTTATATTAATATACTTCTAAAGTGCCTTGCTCTCCGTTTCCGATAACGAATAGATTAGTTTAAAGGCTAGCTATTTTTTAGGTAGTAAGGGTATCTTATAGTCCTATAGCTGGTGCTAAGGGAGCTATCCCTTGTCTCTTTTTAATAGAGCTTTTCTATAAGCCTAAAACTCTTTAGGTATAGTCTCTAGTTCGGGTGTAGGTAGTAATATAGTAGTTACTAAGAGATTCCTACTCCCTATACCCTATCCTAATTTTTCCTAGCTTGGTTTTAGGTCCGGCGTAACTTTTAATAAGAGATTCCTACTCTTTAAGTTACATTAGCCTTATATATCTATTTTAGGGAACTTTAAGGTACGAGTAGGCGAGTCCTGCTATAGTATTTACCCTAGAAACGTTACCGCTCTAGTAAGGGTCCTAACTTCTATAGCTAAGATTCCTCCTTTAAACCTATAGAAGTTAAAGCCTACTTAGTATAGACTTCTGTAGGTATAGGTGCTTCCCCCTAGTAGGTTTCCTTATATCCTAGATCCTACTACTAGGTGTTCTATAGCTTAGTCTAGTTTAAGTCCTTAGGAGCTAGTCTTAAGATTCCTACTCGTGCTTATAGTCTTTTAGTTATTATCCTATAAGAGTCCCATGTATTACATGCGTGCCACAATCCTTTACTATATTTCTAGGCTAGGTTAGATATGTATTATATATACTTTATCGCCTCTACGCCTTATACGTTTAACGGTAGCTAGAGAGATTTTCTTTACCTTAAGCGTCTCTTTTAGGTCTTCTATTATTCCTTTCTCTAACTTAGGTTTAAGCTCTAAGAGCCCTAGTATAAGCCTAGGTTCCTAGGCTACTACCTATAGCTTATAAGTCTTGGATTACGGGTCTACTTCCGCAAGGTTCTACTAGGTATAGCTTCTCTTTACTATAGCGAGGTGTTTAGTATAATATTTGTCTAGGAAGGTAATCTTCTCCGTCCTCTAGTAGATGTGTAGTTCGTATATCTTAAGCTAAGGTATCCTAAGGATAATATTATATCCTAGGATAGGTATAACGTCTAGGTTAATTTATTTCTTGTAGTTGCCTATTGTAAGAGGCTTCTCGCCTGTCTTAATTCTAATCTAACCTTTTCTATACCCGGCGGGTATACTATTTACCGTGTTAAGTTAGTAGGCCTTGCTCTTCGTCTGGTAGGGTAGCTAATAGTTAATAAGGAATTTTAGATCGATAAAGACTCCTTAAGCTCTACTATTAATTATTATAATAGCTTTCTTTCTATAAAAGGTAACGGGTATATATAGTAACTTCTATAGTTTTAATCTAGTAGGTATAATTCTGTTCGATATGCGTGTAACTATATTAAGGGACCTAGTTTCTAGCCCCTCCTAGGGTCCTATTGTAGGGGAGCTGTCTAGTTTTTTAACTTCCTAGGGTACTATCCTAAGGCCGCTTTATTACTTTTATAGACCTAATACTGCTCGTTGTAGTAGGTAGTCCAGCTAAGTACCGCGTGGTTAGAAGCTCGGGTCGTGGTAGCAACGCTAAATACGTCCTTATTATTACTTTCTTCGTCTTCCTAGTCCTTAGTAGCCTAACTAGCTTTCCGCTTTTTAAATTCTTTCTTACGCTAGGGGCAGTTGTATTTTAGCTTCTAAGTATCCCTATAGTAGATACACAGGTTCTTCTTAAATTAATCCTTCTATTCCTAGGTCTATTCCTTCTTAGGTATACGCTTAGTATACTTACTATTACCCTCTTAGTTAGTATTATTAAGTTCTATTATATCACCGCCTTCTTGCGTATACTTAGGGCGGACCATCTTGCTAGTGTTAGCGCTGCTTTTCTTGTTAAACCATCGTTTACTTCTCCGCTAGTCTATAAGGATTACGAGTTTAATAATACCTTAAAGATCCTCTAGTTCCTTATAATAGATAAGTGCTTCCTTAATTTCCTCCTTTAGTCCTTAGTAGTAGAACGTGCGCAGGGTAAGGTCGGAGTGTCCTTCCGCGGTGTAGGCAGCGTCCTAGAACTTAGCTATATACTCTTAAACTAACCCTTTCTGCTTAATTATTATAAGGGTGTACGTTACTTAGTAGGTCTTATTAATACCGCTAAAGGCCGCTTTAAGTTGCCTAGTAAAGTTCTAGTAGTTACTAAAGATAACTATAGTAGGTGCGGACTATTAGTAGATTAGCTTATCTTGTTTTTCGCGCTTATAGGGGTGGAACTACTATTTAGCGGCCCCTTAGAGGTAGGTGCTTGCGTAGAGGACTTCTTCGGCTAGACTAGCGAACTATCTATAGGCGAAGTAGATATAGTTGTTAAGTTACAAGATAAATGCTTAGAGCTTCTTATAGTCGCTATAGTAAAGGTTAGGTTTAGGTACCTTAACCTATATAGCTAGTAGTGCTTAAGGTGCCTAACTAAGTTACGTGTAAAGAACCGCGTTCTTATTACGCAATTCTAGGATTATACTAAGGAGTTGCTTGTTAGTAATAGGCTAAGCCTACTAAGGCTGCTGCTATTCTTAAGCTATTTACTGTTGCTGCCTAGGCGCCATATACGTCTGCTAGGTTGGCTAGTTATTACTAATATCTTCTATACTAACCGTCGACATAGTTAGGTGTTAGTAGGGACTTAGGGTATACTACCTTTTTATTTAGTACTTCTAAACCTAGAACTTCCCACTCTTATAAGAAAGGTAGTTAAAGTATAACAGCTAGTCTCTTCTACTAGACTTTAGAGTTATCTAGTAGGTTTAAAGGTTGTAAGGGGTTTACCTTAAGGATAAGAGTAGGGTAGGAATAAAGTAGAAGGTAGGGTATTACGTAGATAGAGTACTGCGCCGGGTGTAAAGACCTATTACTTTAAGAGGGTTTAAATTCTTAAGTTAAGTTAACTATAAAGGTTAAAGTATCTAGCTAAGGAGCGTGGTCTATATACTACTAGGAAAGCTATTATAATCTAGATTAAACCCTCTAGATTAGAAGGGTTAGATTAAAAGTAAGGGATTAAAGATACTAGATTATAGTAATCTAGTATAGGTCCCTGGGTGGAGCGCACGTAATATTAGCGCTAGCCACCTTTCTAGTTTCCGGCTTTTATCGGTATAGAGCAGCCGCGGTGTTTACCTTACTTATACCTATCCTACGTACCTTCCTGCCTATCTTCCTAGAATCCACCTTCTTAACTTATAGGCCTTCTTCCCCTATAGGAATCCTATCTCTAGTAGCTTCCTATAGTAGCCGTATTCCTTATAGGATTCTTTCCCGTGCGGGATCTTTACCTATAGCGTATTTACAGTATTACTACGCCACTTAGGCTTGTTTTTCCCTTAAGGCTTTGCTAGCTATAAGAGAACTTAGTCCCTACGGTACTTGTTCCCGTGTAGGCCTTCTGCCCTTGGGGTTATAAAGCCCTTGTTACCTACGGTCTATAACATTAAGAGACCGCTTTAGGAGCTTTATCTAGTAGCTAGGTTTATAGTTAACGCTCTAAGGCTAAGTAGGAGTGTTAAATAAATAGCCTTAGGGCAACTATATCTTACTAGATTTAGTTAGCTCTATAGGTTAGTTTCCTAGCTAAAAGCTTTAGTTATAAAACTAAAAGGGCTAAAAGGCGTAGATTAGTAAAGGCTAATTAGGGTTTAGTATAGTATATAATATATACGTATATCTTCCGTGTGCGGCTAATAGGTAGAAGAATTAAGCTTCTTACTATAGACTATTTTAATACCCGCTACTATACTATATATAACCGTTAATAGGTAACTATATTACTTAAAAAGTATATATAAATACTATAGTAAGGTATACTTAAAGGCGAGGTAGTTTATAGAGGTTTTAATATTAGAATTAAAGTTCTATACGTTTAGCTTTATTAGTTAGGTAAAGTTGTGCCTTAAGATCTTATAGAAGGTTCTATAGATAAGACTTGTCTATAGTAATAAAGCTAAAGTTATTTACCGTAATTATATTAAGGATAAGTATAGTAAGTTCCTTAAATACTTTAGATTATTTAAGGTATTAAGAGTAATTATAGCGGAACTATTCTCTATAAAGCTTATAGAATTTAAGCTAAATTAGATTAATTATACTATTATTATCTTAAGGGATTAGTAGTATTATAGGTTCTAGAAGATATTCTAGATTAGAATTAAGTAATAGGTTTATAAGATACTAGATATTATTACTTTAAGTATAGATTCTAATTATATAGAGCTATTTAGTCTAGTCTAATAGCTAGGAAAGAATAATAGTTTTTCTTAAAGAGTCTAATATAATTATAGCGTGTAATTAATACTTAGGTAGTTAAATAAAGTATTATAGACTAGTAAAAGATTGTAGCTTAGTACTAATTAGTATTATAATATACTAAGGCTACTACTGCCTATTATATACGTCTATAGACTTAGATTAGGAGCTAAACTAGGTGTTCTAGCGTAATAGAGGGTGTTATTATAAGTAGTAAAGCTATAAAACTAGTAGTTAGAGTATAACTAATCTATATATAGAAAAGATATAGGGATGTTAAAAAAAGAGATAAGAGGACTAGTAGCGAAAGATACGCGTGTCCGGGCTTATAACTGTTAAATAGTAAGGGAATTGTATTTACTACTGGTTTATTAAGTGATACTAAAGCTACTAAATATATATATCTTAAGAACTAGGTGTGGTCCGGTATTGGTGGTTTTGTGATAGTGATGTGCAAAGAATTGAAATAATAATTAACAATGACAAGAATAACGGCAAGTAGGAACGGTAAGTAATGATGCTGGTTGACAGTTACATTTTCATCTTGTACTTTGCGAGACTACCTACCTTTAATCGGCCCAAGCTCCCCGAAACCAAGCGCTTCGATCACCCAAGGGGAAAGCACCACCAGCACGCCAATGGCAATCAGCGTTGCGTACGCTGGGTGTTTTTCTGCAAAGTCTTTCGCAGCAACGATACTCTTCTCTATGGCATCTCTCATTGCAGATGACATCTGGACACCAATCGCGATGGCATGCTCCAGCTTTGCTAGTATGGCTTTCCCGAGTGTCTCCTTCCAATTCCATCTATCAATTCTAACAATCTTGTCCAGTCGATCGTCAAGCTCTTTTCCTCGCTTTTCGGCGCGAAAAAGCGCGGAGACAAACTCATCGGCGATGTCCTCGTTTCTTGTTTCTGGTGCGGAGTCGAAATCGGCGGATGCTTTAGTGCATGGAATACAGCACATCATCCTTATCGCGTCCATACTTGTGTATGAGATGATTGATGAGAGGATGGAAATATTGTAGAAAGCTGATGACTGTGTAGATTAACAGAAGAGAGACTGTTCCTAATAAGTTATGTCTTTCCAATTGTTACAAATTTCGATGTCATCGAAAATTTGCCAACGCGTTCCGTAGCATGCGATGCACATTGAGTTATGAGATCAAAAATTCGTCATCTACTCCGCGTTCCGCACTAGTTGCTTGTACCGATGGCATGCGCCATCCCCGATCCCGACTGCACCTGCTAAGCCCTAGCTGTACGATGCGTCTCTAGTCTCCCACAGAGTTCCAGCACCAGCGGAGGTTCACTTGGCGTTCAATTTCCACCACCAACGCTAGTAGCTCTCTATACCATACGATGTGATCGATGGGTGTGCATGCACATATGTAGATTCAGTTAAAACGGCCAGAAGCGCACAAGCGAGGGAGTTGTTTTGCAGCGGACCAGACCCCACACCAACGCCAATCTTCCAAATGATTAGCTCTGACCCCCCTCTGGAATCCTCGTGGATTCCATTGAACAGGAATGCGCATATTTCCATCGTCTCGTAGTTCAATTCGATCAAACCATGACTGATTCTTCCACCCAGACTAAAGTTGGGCGGCTTGCGTTGATCTATCTTTCCGGCTCCCCGTCCTTACCTATATCGCGCTCCCTTCCATACCCATCGCTTATATGAGCATCTCCAGGCTCACGAACCTCACGCCTCCTATCAGAACAAGAACTCACCATCGGGCCGCTCGGGATCTGTTTTAGCCTTGCTGGATATTGACGTCAAGATGTCGTCACCGTACCGCTTAGTCCAAAGACGACTCCTCTCGACGACACAGCCTTCGGGAACAAACAGCAGCTAGACCCTTGATCGCTAAAATTTAATATCCACGCCAACAAGCTAGCAGCGCCACGGCGGACGCGAGGTTTCGCTTCATGCCATGAAGCAAACATCCCTGTCCCCTCCCGATTGCATCCGCCACGTTCCTGCAGAAATACTACGGAGACCGAGCTGGTGTTCGACCACCCACCCCGTCAACCTTCCCACGCAGAACAGGCGTGCGCAGCACATGTCCGCCGACAGCACCGCAACCATCATCCCCAACGGCGATGCACAAGCCGGTACGCTTCCGGAGCCTGCCGCCGTTGTCATGAGCTTGGAGTTGGCCTTGGACATGCTAGATCCTGGCAACGCGCTGGTCGAGCCGGTAAGTTGAATACCACGTGCCTGCTCAGCGAAACGGAGGAAGGTGCTTACTTGAGAGGTAGCGCTTGAAGCATGCGTTCCAGGAATTTTTTGGGCGGGGAACCGAGGATCAGTACCTGCAACTTGCGCCCATCTCGTTTCGACAGACGGCAGATTCGGGCTTTTCATGCGCAGGAGCGGGAGACTGGCAGCTCAGTCTCTGCAACGCCCAGGCGGTTGTGGAAGCTGATGCCGAAGCAATCGGTCCTCCGGAAACTGCTGAAGATGGAAGGTCGGAGCCACGCTACAGTAGCGGGCCGCACGACGTGGGAAGACTGGTCTATGGTGGGGGAGTCACTGCGCAGTCTCCAACCAGCAGCACTGCTGCCTCATCTGCACTAGCGAGCGTCGGCGATGAAGCCAGCGGACGAGCCGAGCCCGAAGAAGCGGATTTCGTCATCCTTGCCGTAGGTTCGGCATCCACCAACAATGACGAGCACGGTTCAAAGCGGAAGCGCCCTAGGGAGAGGAATAGCCAAGTATCTGATCCGAAGCGGGTTCGGCTTCTTGTCGAGAGTTTTACTGAGGAGATTCGCCCAAAACCACTTTTTGATGAACTTCAGAAAATCATGATTGGGGATCTTGGCCAATCGCAACACGAGATCATCCCCACCCCGCACGAGCTACAACGGCCCGTGGTGACTGCACTGAGGGCAGTGGGTCGGATGTGGAAGACGTATTTGGCGAGCCAATACAAGCTGAACTGCGTGGGTCGGATCGTACAAATGATCATCTATCATTTCTACGAGTATTTTATGAACTCTCCTGACATCCCCTCCAAAAAGACTTGTGGTCGAGGAAGGAAGTCGTATGCTTACGATCTCCTTACAGAAGTGACGCAGGAGAGTCGGGAGAGCTTAGAGCCCCTAAATTCCATCACAAAAAAGCTGATGAGGCTTGTGAGTCTGTTGGGGCTAGGCTACATACTCCAGATTAGCGGGAATGGTTCCACGCAGTAAGTGCCCAGTGAATAGATCTGCAAGAAAATAGACCATTAACGTGTTTTGTAGTTGGAAGCGGAACCTCAGGTCCGTGGATTTTGAAGAGGCGTGTGAAAGACTGTTTCAGGCGATGAAGCCTGAAGATGAACCAAGCAGGTCTGATTGTGACTTCCGTACAGCTCGCTTCGTCATTTTGTTGCTCAAAAACTCTGGATTCCACGTGTCTGAGATTGTCGAAATGGAGACAAGTCTTACGAAGGTTTTGCGACACCACGTAGACTTCACTCGGCTTGGAGAAGGTGTAGTTGCACCCAATCCCGATGACCCGTGTCGGAAAAGAAGACGCATTGGTCGAGTACGGCCAGTCAAAATTGCTCAGGTTCACGAAACCGAAACGCTGACATGCTTTCAACAAACCACGACGAGGTTATCGAGCCCGACGGTAGAGAACGCAATTGCAGTTTACCCTGATAGCGAGTCCAGCCATGATCCGGTGCTGGCCCCAAGTCAGCTCGCCGGGCGCATCTCGTCGAATTCCGTCGATGGGCCTTTTCTTGGAAATCAGAGTTTGCCGACGCGAAACGAACCCCAAAATGACAGTTTGGAGTGTAAGCTTTTCCTTATATCCATTTATAATATCATCTGCCTCGACAACTGACCATTCCTCTTCTAAGCATACCATATATCGGTTTCTGAGTATGCTTAGAGCTTTGATGGCTAGAGTTATCTACACTCCCTATACTAACAACATCTCTCAAGCCTTCCGCCCCAACGTCCGCCCTCTCACATTGAAGGATATATATCAATTGACAGCGGCAGCGCTGTGGACTCCAATTATTACCAGTTCTCAAGCTCGGGTACGTAGCATGTCACACCAATTCGGGTTGAGTGGCTGATGAGATTGGAAAGACGAGAACTTGACGAACTTACCGCAAGCGGAAGTTCCCACTGGGTTTTCCTACCCCGTGGACTATACACACTTTGATGACATGCTGATCAGCTCTATGGAGCTGGTAGGCGCGGTCGATATTACGATGGGAAACGAGGAAGTACCTGGCTTCCGTCAGTAGTCTGGTTGAAGTATTCTTGGACAGTTGGGCCCGGAGGGTTACGGGTATACCTCTATGGAGGTTATGGTGATACCTAGAAGTAATATTGTTCGAACGATATGTTCCATAGTAGGTGTATAGGACACCTCCTTTCGGGATAGCTAGGTGAATGACCCGGCTACGGGCAAGAGCGGCTGGGGATGATGAATGTTATTGGGTTGTCTTTGGTTTTAAGGATGCGGGGAAAATTCAGAAGGTAGTGAAGCTAGACCATATAAAGTAAGCCGGTCCGCGACTAATCGGGTATTCCCGATGATGATTTCACCGTGAATGGTAAGCTGCACCTCAAGTTGCGGGGATACGAGCTGAGCAGAAGCATGAGGGTGCAGCTGAAGTCAGGATCGATACAAAGGGAATGCCATATACGGTTACGTTTGATTGATACCATCGCTCAATGCAACGCTATGTTTTGACCCATTGGTCCCGCCTTGCAAGCTGCCACGCCAATCCACCTGCCTTGTACATACGAAACCTCATGGGTATGAGTGCTTCAACTCCGGATTAGTGTCTGAAACTGCCCTTTGCTTTCTACGAGCTGCTACCATGTCAACTCACCTGTTCTGTATGAGGACCTTATGGGATTCAATGCTTTAGCTCCGGACGCTCCAGACGATCGCAACTTACGTGGGGGGTTTTTTTTGCCACTACCGCTGCCGTTGCAGTCATGGCCATAGTCTGCCGAAAACAGATTTTGAGGCTGCACGCGTTTAATTTGGTCCAAGCAAAAGCACTTGCTACACCCGGAAGCGAGGTCAGTGAATTACAGCGCAATGAGGCTTGATTGAAGAATATATATAGCTTTTCGAGCATCATGAAAAGAGGTGTTGACTTTCAGGCCGATTTCTTTTTTAAAATTTGTTACTACAATTTCCCGATATCTATCGCTTCCTCAAAACTCAACAACGATGCAGTCAATTGAAGAAACGATCGGCTACCATTTCACAAACAACAGCCTCAAGGATGAGGCCCTTCTCGCCGCCGGGGCGAGCATCGCAAGTCCTTCCGTTGACGGAGACCCACGGGGCAACAAGCGCCTTGCGCTAGTTGGGGACGCGGTACTACAGCTAGTAGTTCTCCAAAGGTGGTACAAGAGTGGTGCCGACACAGGTAGGCAAGACTTCGTGCCTGCCACATACCGTTTGGCTGATACCCTCAGAAGCGTCTGGAAACAAATTGCTCAAACAGTTAGTTTCAAACACTGCGTTGAGCACACATGCTTCCTCTTCTCACCTGCAAGATGTCATTGTCAAAAACCCTTGCCAAAAGGGAAAGGCTCCAAAGGAGACATTGGCATCCACCGTCGAAGCGTTGATTGGGGCTGTCTGGCTTGATTGCGGTGGAAGATCGGAATCGATTGAGGAAGTCATGGAACACCTGGACTTGTTCCACGGTCAATAGCGATTTCGAAGTGTGGGAGGTTAAGATTGACTTTACTGGTTTCCCAAAAGTTTTTGTTTTTTAGTATTATATCGACTTTAGTTAAACAAGAATGGCAGGTGGTGTCTGCTTGCTTTTATCTTCTGGATTGTCCTGAAGATGTGTAATGTAAATCCCCTAAAAGTCATTTCATCCGGTAAGTTCTGAAAAACAAATTGCGTCTCGTATAGCAACATCAAGTTTAGAATTTGGCTTTCTGATTTAAGAGGATATCGCCGGGTTCCTGCACGATCGCAATGTAACGCCCAGGACGAGCACTTTTTGGAAATAAGCCACGAGGCTGGCACATGTCCTCTCTTTCTGTACGATTGCTTTGGTCATTTCAACGAGATATTTCTTCCTTCTCCACGGCAGGATAACTATACCACGCTCGCGTCATGAACTATGGCGTTGAAACAACGGACCCCCCTTCTTCCACTTACCACTGTGGCCTGAATGTTGCTCAGGATACTTACTTTGTTCAGCCTCATTTCCCAGTGAGAAAACGTGCGGTCCCGTTCCAAGCCTCGGAAAAAGGTCAGAATTCGACCCAATCCTTACGTTTGCTCTCATCTCTCCATGAGAAGCTCCAGCACCCATCAATTGTTGCAGGAAATCAATTGTTCCAACCCTCCTTTCGGTAACGCCCAGCGGGACATGTAAACCTGGCTCCCCCACGGCCTCCACATCTGTTGAACCCGCACGCCAGCGATAGCGCCGCTCCACCACCTGCCCCTCGCAATACTCTCCCGCCGCCCGAATTCCGGCGGAGGACATAGCTTCTCCATGAGAAATGGCGCCAAGATGACCAACGAGAATGGAACTGGTCTGGCAAAACTGAGCTGGACAATGAGATCAAGCAAGGGCGAGGGGGAGAGAGTAGAGGCGGCGAAGTCAATTGCAACCGAAAAGAGGTCCAGCATGCCATACTGGAGGTTGCCGACTGCAATGTTGCCGAACAGAAGGCAATTGATGTCTAGGCTAACTGATACATGCTTAAGGAGTCCACCTTCCTCATTCTTTCGAACTAGACGCAAAACGCCTACTGTGGATGCTCCTCAACCAACATCGTCAGCTGGCGTGCGCAAGATGGGAGAACAAGAACGAGACTCCGCATCATCTGTGATTTTGACATGGCTTGGATAGTGCGTAAGGCTTCCAAAATATGTGGAACACCGGGCGGCAGGTTGACTGTAGTTACCCCATCAAGAAAGAACCAAGTTATGGAACTTTTGTTCGGGGTCTTACGTTATATTCATAGGCTAACGTGAATATTTTGCAATTTACGGCAGAAGACTGCGGATCCCTAGTTAGGGGATGATTAAAAGAATGTAATCACCTGCAAAGAATTTGGATTTCCCTGTACCTAGAGTGTAGTATCAACATGATCTTCTTTGCTCTACAGATTGTAAGCATCAGGAAAATGATATATACAGGCTTTGCTAGCAGCCAAAGTCCATAATAATCGGGCATCGAAACATTGAAGCCACATTATCAATCCAAAACGTACCAAGGCCTCTCGACGAAATGTCTGAGACTTCTCCTGACGACGAAGAAGCCTCAATCGACTCCAACTTAGACATCGCTGTACAACCTCCGGACACGAAAACCATGGTCTTCAAACCTTCAAACCCGAGGAAAATTACGAAAATACACATCCAAGTTGGAGAACGCAGATTCACCACAAGACGTGAAACGTTGATGGAAGGAAGTGGTTACTTCGCTACACGGTTGTCTGGAAGATGGAACGATGCCGAGCCAGATGGATCATACTTCGTCGATGGAGATCCTGACATGTTCGTCCACATATTACGCTTCTTTCGAACTGGCACCTTCCCAGTGTTTTACGACAAGGCACGTGGCCGTGACTACTCGCTCTACGCCGCACTACTTGCAGAAGCCCCCTATTTTCAGGTCCCGCCGCTTGAGGAATGGCTGCAGAAGCAGGAGTACCTCAACCGCGTTGTGACGCATCGGGAGGCTTCCACAGTGGACAATATAGAGGCCCTAAACCAAACTACTGGGTCCTGCGAGGATGTCGAGTATCACTCTGCTTGGAGAGAGGAGGAAGTTTATGTCTGTCCGCGTCGGATATATGTGCATGAGTGAAAGCCAGAGAGATGTGTTCAGGTGTGCGCAAGAGCACGAAGCACGACGGGGTATGAGTATGAAGGACGAGCAACTCTCAAGATCCTAGTAATTCGCAAGAAGACAGTCTTGGTAGATTATCTCCCTGCCAACAAATAACTTTTGATATCTTATGTATTGTTTACTACTCTATACCATACCCAGCACTCCGAGTTAATCGGACGTGCGCGTCCTCTTGGCTGGAGTTCAACACATGCCTCCTACCGACCGTTGAATATGTTTACCATCTACAGCGCCTGCGATGGACCGCAGGTGGGCTATACCAGGTACAAGTCATCTACTGCACTGAAAAGCCTGGAGTTACTCGGCTCTGAAATCTACTATCCCCCCATAGGCATGCTCCCATTGAAACCAGCGAGTACTTCAACGTATTGGCGATGAAAACGTGTACTGGGCCCGGAAATCTCCGTTTCTGCCCTGAGCACAAACGCATGGAATTGCTGAAAGGCCTAATGCCTCTGAATTCGGAGATGATGGAGCTGTTCAACATTTCCTATTCAGGCCAAAATTGACGGCACCTATCTTTCGACGCTTAGAGGACTCAGGTCCTGCGTCCACGTTGGAGTCAGACTGCGAAGAAGCCGACCCGGAGCCATATCCAGACCACATAGCATCAAGGTAATCGAGCGCAAATTCGTGGCACTCCCTGGCGAAGCCCTTCATCTCTTCCGAGGGACAGGTAAAAATGGAAGTCCTAGACTTGGTCGACGCTTTGAAAGCTTGTGTGGCAAATGCTTGGCGCAGCTTTTGCGGGTCGTGGGAGATCCCAAAGTACAGCTTCTGGTAGATGTCCTTCTTGTTCAGAAGCCTTGCGACCAAGTCAGGGCGGTTGGAGGACCCGCAAAAACTATTGAAGATCTGGGCAGAAGCGGTTGAGTAGGTCGCGACATCATATTTGTTGGCTAGCTCGTATGCGTCGAGAGTGAAGAGGATGATCTCAGACATCCAATCCTCCTTTCTATGTTGTTCTTGAACCGAGTAGGTGGGTTTTCCACTGTAGATGAACTTGATCATATGCATCAGCATGTCCGGGTCGTCGTCATGGAGTTCGATAGACGGCGCGTGTGCTTCCTTGAATCCGCCTTCGAGAGCGCGGCGGAACCAGCCGGAGTTCGAGCAGAGGATGACCTTGTGTAGCTTTTGCACACGGCCGCTATAACACACTTCGATGTCTGAGTGGGCTTCGGAAGTCAAGTAGTCGGAGAAATGGGGCGCAACGGCGGTGCTGTCTCCGACCGCGCCAGCCATGGTGGTGGACGGACGGACGGCACGCGCGGTGGAAGTGGATTTTTGTTGTCAAGCCGTGGAAACCGTCTGGATGATGCCCTGATGAAGGCGGCAGATGGAGAAAGGTGTTATATTGACTACGAAGATGTAACTGTGAAGAAGTGCAAGTGAGCCACAGCAAACATAAATACGCGCTAAGCCAAAGGTAGTGAATGCCGGGTCCTTCACCATCTGTCAGTTTCCAAACCAAATGGCAGGCCAAAATCCCTATGATGTCAAAGTCAGACAGTTTAACCGCTGGCAAACCATGCTTACACAAAGGAATAATAAGAGCGAAGGTGACATTCCCTATGAAATCCACTTCCATGCCTCCGGTTCTATAGACTGTCTCGTTTCTTGAAGGTTCTTTCAAGAGTCTCGGAACCTTCCGCCCAAACCTCCTGCGGATCGGGTCTTTTGCAACCTTGCGATGTTCCAGCACTATCGTCGCCTGGCACATGCTGTGATGTTTCGGATAATGACGGCGTTGATTGTTCTTGGGTATTAGACAAGGATGTGGTGATTGGCTGTCCAGCAGCTGGCGATTGCGAGAAGCTTCCATCCGCCAAAATCTCCCCACCCCAGGCGAAGGTAAAACCTTCTGTGTCGCATAGCTGTGCCAGCCTCGAACCCAGAGCATTATCTCTGTAGCCTCTGCTATCTCTGCTGTCTGTGGAGCCTGAGACAATGATTCAGACCCTCCTGACAGCCAGTCTCTCAGCCCCTGCCTTCCTCGTGGTCAGCTTTGACAAGAAAGGACATGCTCGTGGCCTGCCGTTTTCCCCAGTGGTGGAGTCAGTGGGTAAGTATCCAACCCAATACACTTGTTAAGTGTCAGTGTGGTCTCAATTTATTACTGGGCATCGGATTTTGGTAGCCATTGAGGCAGAACCCAACGCTTTCTCGCAGGCTATCGCTGCTGAACGTGAACCCAGGGATCCCCCTCTTTTTGAAACTGGGCTATGCCCTAACCAACATTCAAAAAGCAACTCTCCGGCCCGGTTCTGAGGCATACTCGAGGTGCATTAGCGCCAGCCTCCAAGAGCATCCGCATCACCTCCACGTGTCCCCAGGCCAAGGTCTGGCTGAGAGGAGTGCTGGTGTCACTAGCTCCCGCAAACTGGAATGCTCCCTGCGGGCCGATCGGCGCCTTTCATCTCCAGATTTATGAAGCGTGAGTGAGTTCCTATTGCCTGTAGTCCGCACTCTGCCATGATGCTATCTTCCGACGGGGACGCTGCCAAGGAAGACTTTACCAGGCTGACTACTACGTCGGAGCAGTTATTCGAGTGGGTGAAGAACGACTCTCGCGGAGCGTGCATGCTGGCACGTTGACACTGCGGAAGGTCGATCACGCATCGCATCCTGGAGGGTTATTACACAAAATGGATGAAATAGATAGGCCAGCGGCCGGCTATGAGAGCTTCATACCGACCCAAGACAGACCCGATTCACTCCTCGCTCTGCTTCTTTACGCCGTGTCGCTGATCTCTCTTTTCCGTTTGATATTATCTACGCTACCGTGGAGCCGAACTTTATCACTGTAGTTGTCGCGTAGAGTCATGAAAGAAGCTGAAGTCGAGCTCTTCACGATTCAAGCAATCAGCTCCGCCCGCTTCTATCTTGGCGAGAAGGCTTTACGTAGTGATGTATATGTGTAGCGTAAGGATTGTTGGTGTTGAGGACGATAACATTTCATAATATTACTCGACCCAGAATCTTGTATCTGCGACTGTGGTGGGCGTTTCCTCCGCTGGCTTTGCGTGGCGTGCTTCGGTTTGACCAGCACGTGCCTCTCGTGCCTGTCGAGGATGCATCTTGGTACGGTGGCAATGGAGAACCCCCTTTAAGTTGACTTTGCGGAATTCTCGCATGGAAGAAGCTATACTGAAACTTGTGTCCTACCTTTCTAGATCGTATGATGCCGCTTTGATTGGCCTTTGAATGACACCATCCCCGCATCTACACGGCTCCCTAGCGGCGTAGTGCACGTCCCTCGCGCCCCTTGCCTCTCTTTTCTGGCACGGCAACTTTAAGAGTCTCCATCCTTTACTCTTACTCGCCCTGTATTTCTCCGTCGATCAAGTCCGAAATCTCTCAGCCGATGCGTAGCTTTTCACCCTCCCTTACCACCTTTACCCCGACCTCAGTTAAGCTGTTATCCTACACAACTACGATTAGTATTATAGCCAACCAGATGATAATACACTACAACCAATACGAATGAGGCCCACTGAATTCGTACATACACGCGAAAAATGCAGATCAGTCAGTAGTCTACGTTCGTATTCTCAAAAATTGGATCTTTCAGGAGAACCATCAGGCTTGGACCCTAAGACTGGCGGATCCAGGGGCGAGCAGGGTTACACCGACAGTCATGCGTTCAAAGGCTGTGGAGCTGGCGGAAAAGCTATCGCCATTATCCCACGAGCGCGCTTAGCGCGTAAGTTTAGGGGCTAGTGCAAAGCACATATGTATAAAGGGTGTAATATAGTGTTAACTAGTATTATTACTTACCGTTCCTACTTGCCGTTATTCTTGTTATTGTTAATCATTATTTTAATTCTTTGCACATCACCATTACAAAACTACTAACACCGGACTACACCCGGTTCTTAAGATGTATATATTTAGTAGCTTTAGTATTACTTAATAAACTAGTAGTGAATACAATTCCCTTACTATTTAACAGTTATAAGCCCGGACACGCGTATCTTTTACTACTAGTCCTCTTATCTCTTTTTAACATCCCTATATCTTTTCTACGCACGGATTAGTTATACCCTAACTACTAGTTTTATAGCTTTACTACTTATAATAACACCCTCTATTACGCTAGAACGCCTAGTTTAGCTCCTAATCTAAGTCTATAGACGTGCGTAATAGGTAATAGTAGCCTTAGTATATTATAATACTAATTAGCACTAAGCTATAACCTTTTACTAGTATATAATACTTTATTTAACTACCTAAGTATTAATTACATGCTGTAATTATATTAGACTCTTTAAGGAAAACTATTATCCTTTTCTAGCTATTAGACTAGACTAAATAGCTCTATATAATTAGGATCTATACTTAGAGCAATAATATCTAGCATCTTATAAACCTATTACTTAATCCTAAGCTAGAATATCTTCTAGAACCTATAATACCACTAATCCCTTAAGATAATAATAGTATAATTAACCTAACTTAGCTTAAATTCTACAAGCTTTATAGAGAACAGTTCCGCTATAATTACTCTCGATACCTTAAATAATCTAAGGTATTTAAGGAACTTACTATACTTATCCTTAATATAATTACGGCGGATAACTTTAGCTTTATTACTATAGACGAGTCTTATCTATAGAACCTTCTATAAGATCTTAAGGCACGACTTTACCTAACTAATAAAGCTAAACGCATGGAACTTTAATTCTAATATTAAAACCTCTGTAAACTACCTCGCCTTTAAGGTATTAATTTATAGCTTAAATAGTAGGAAACCTTCTATACTAAGGCAGAAAATTAGGAATTAGTAGAACTTAAGGGACGTAAACCTATCTTAGACTTCCTCTATACCCTTAAGCCTCTTAAACCTACCTAGATTACAGCTATTTAGGCTTAAAACACTAATAATACTACTAGGATTAAAGACCTTCTAACACTTATTAAGCTTTACCGTAACTACTACCGCGAAGATTAAGCTTATAAGTCCCTTAGGGGTAGTAGCTCTTATTTAGCTTTTCTAGCTATATTCCACGGTAATAAGGCTCTTACTACTCCCCCTAAGTACATATATAGATATAGGCACTAGTATAGTAATTGTCCTTACTTTAATCCTAAAGTAAAGTTAAGAAACTTTAAGCTAAATCTAAAGCTACAAGCTAAAATTAATAAGAAGCTTAAGAATAAGGAATTTTAAGAGAAGGTTAAAAGATTAATTAAGAGACAGAAGAATATTAAGGATTAAAATAATAATTAGGTCTTAGAACATCTCTTAATAACTATATACTTTATATCTTTTATAGTATAGTCTTTAGTAATATCTAATTTATAGATACTTAATTCTAGATTAGATATCTATATCTATAATAAATTAATAGCTCTACGCTTTAAGGAGACACGCAAGGTAAACTAAGGCGAAATCCTTAAGTCTAGAACTTAATATATATAGATTAAAGTATAGGGAACTATAGATATTAAGGTGTAAACCTTAACTAGATAAGGAATAATTACTCTTATAGAAGTTGTCTTTATTCTAGGATTTATAGCTAATCTTATATTAGTCTATCACGCAATCTAGAAAGGAGTGTATTAGAATATAGAGACTATAATACTTATTACTAATAGCAAGCCTTTCTGTAAGATCTAGCTACTTAATAGATACTTCCTTCTTAAGTATAACAGCTTAGCCCTAATATATTATTCTATATTCCTAGTAGCAACTCGTAAAGCCTTAGAATATACCTAGTATTAGATAATAGCCTATACAAGTTGTTACAAACCCTAGGTGACAAGGGCTTTATAGCCCTAAGGGTAGAAAGCCCGCACAGGAAGAGGCACCGCAAGGGCTAAGATCCCTTATAGCTAGCAGAGCCGCACGGTTAGAAATCCCGTACGGGAAGACTACCCGCTAGGACTAAGGAAGTTACAGGAAACTAAGAAGGACTTACTAAACTAAAAGGCCTATAGGGGAAGGAATCCCGTAGAGGTATAGGCGTAGTCTAGGAAAGAGACAAGGTATAAAGGTAGCAGGCAGTAGGTAAGGAGGACATTATAACCCTTCTATACTAGTAGAAGTCGGAAACTAGGAAGCAGGCAGCGCCGCATTACGTGGACTCTATAAGACCCACTTAATAGATTAAAAGGCTTAGCACTAATCTAAACCTTTACCTAATCCCTTAACCCTTATAATCCAGCAACCCTTAATATCCTAAGGGACAAACCAGATTGTTATAGCTTTCCTAGTAGTATATAGATTACGCTCCTTAGCTAGATACTTTAACCTTCGTAGTTAACTTAAGAATCTAATCTTCACCCATTAGAGTAATAGAGCCTTATTACGCCCGGCGTACACGTGATTACTTCCTTATCCAATTATTGCCTCCCCGCTCTTATCCTTAAGGTAAAACCTTCAACCTAATTACCTGCTAGGCGACTCCGAAACCTAGTAGAAGAGGCCTATTATTATACTTTAACCACCATCCTTGCAAGAAAAGGAAGGTATCCCTAATTAGGAAGTATTACCCTAAAATAACACTAACAAGCAGCACTTATTATACCGAACACAATAGTTAGTATGGGAGACGCGGAGCCTTAGTAGCCTTAGCAGGCACCTCCGCCTTATACCCCTCCTAGTAATAAACAGCTATACTAGCTAATCCTAGAACTGCGCAATAAGAACGCAGTCCTTAGGACATAACTTAGTTAAGTATCAGCGGCACCTCTAGCCACTAAAGTTAAGGTTCCTAAACCTAACCTATACTACAGAGATCGTAAGAAGACGTAAGACTTCCTATTCTAACTAGACGATTACATCTACTTCTCTTATAGGAAGTTCGCCAGTCTAGCTAACAAAGTACTCTACGCTAGCACTTACCTCCGAGGAACGGTAGAATAATAGTTTTAACCTTTTAAGCGCGAAAAGCAATCCAAACCTAAGTTCTAATAGTCTATAGCAACCCGCGAGATCTTTAGAGATTACCGCAACTTTACTAAGGCCCTTAAGGCAGCATTTAGTAGAGTCGACGAGACCTATTAAGCAACGCACACCCTTATAATATACCGACAGAAGGGGTCTATATAAGACTACACTACTAAGTTCCAAGATGCAGCCTACCTAGCCGAGGGACACTCCGACATTACTTTACGAACGTTCTACTACCAAGGACTTAAGGATAAAATTAAGGAAGCTATAACCTACCACGAGGAACCCAAAAGCCTTATAGGAATAATCTAACTAGCTTTGCTTATAGACAAGCGACGTAACGAAAGATAGTTTAATAAGAAAACCTATTCTTCCAACACCTTATAACCTATACGGCCACGTTATACTTAGGAAGGAGGAGACGCTATAGAACTAGATAGTACCTAGAGAAACAACGACCGGAAAGGGAAGTAGGGTAAGCGACCTCCTAGGAAGGAATAGACAGATTAGCAACGAGCCTAATTTAATAAAGGACTATACATCCGATGCGGAGATAAATAGGGCCCTAGGCACTAATACTCCCATTAATTAAAGAAGAACGAGCGCACCACGTCTATAGCTTAAATAGAAGAACCCTAAGAGGCCTCGATAGCCTAGACGGTTAACTACGCCGCGATAAGCTAGACCGCATACTATAATAACAACTACTCTACCTACTAGAGCGATAAGGATACTATAGGGTAGTATCCTAAGAAGTTATAAAGAGTTAATACTATTAAATAAACCCAGGTAGCGCCTACAATTAGCGAACTGGCTAACGCGCTTCCCCTAGACATAGAACTAGTAAATAGTAACACGGGAGAACTTTACAAGAGCACGCCTAAACCCAAGGCGGAATCTAAAGATAGTAAATAAGAGCCCGAGCATGCAGACTCTAAATAGCTCGGCTAAATTACTAAGTACCTAAAAGTACACGGGAAAATCTAATTTAGTAAACACGGTAGACAACCCTATATTACCTAGACACCAGACTTATAGCTGGACATAACCTAGTAGTAATACCAGGTTTAGTAAGAGAATATTATTTATCGACATAAGTAGAATTAACACTAGATACTCTAGGGAAAGATAGCCCTTACCTCGCCTAAAGACCTAAATATATAGTTATAGGACGAGGTTAGGAACCGCCAACTATTAAAAAACTAGATAGCCTCCCTAGTTAGGGACCCTAGGAGGGGCCGTTAGATAGGTCCCTTAACTAGGTATTACATATATTAAACAGACTAATTCCTACCGGATTAGCTCTACACTAACTCTTACACGTACCCGTCACCTTTTATAAAAAACAGGCTATAGTAATAATTAATAGTGGCGCCCAAGGGAACTTCATTAACCCTAAATTCGTTATAAGCCACTAACTATTATACTAAACTAAAGATCGTCCGTACCTACTAAGCACAGTAGACGGCTCCCCGGTAACCTATAGGAAAGGATAGGTCTATATTAAAATAGGACTCAACCCCTTGTCTCTAGGAAACCACAAGGAGAAGATTAGTCTTAACCTAATAGTAATACTAGAACACGATATAATCCTAGGCATCCTATAGTTAAAAATGCATGCACCTTATATTAACTAGAGAACGGAAGAAATTACCTTCCCAGACAAATAGTATATTAGACACCTCGCTATAGCTAGGAGAACTAAGTTACCTACTAAGAGCAGCCAGAGCTAAGAGCTAGAGCTAGAGAAGTTAGAGCCCGCGAGCTAGAACTTAAAGAGCTAGAGCTAAGAGAGCTAGAGTAGCTAGAGCTAGGAGAGCCTAGTAGAAGTTAGAGAAATCTCCCTAGAGGCTATAAAGCGCATAAAGCATAGAGGAGAATAAGTCTATACTATCTACCTAAAACCTAGTTAAGAGATAGAATAAAGAATTATTACACGCATGCAACTAGGTTACCTAATAAGGGGAAAGCCTATACTTGCTAACTATAGGAAAGCTGCCGCGCATTTAGCAGCCTCTATAGAATACAAGGGGCCTTAGGACGAGGATACTAGCCCGAAGTTAGTTGGAGGAGACTGCCCCTAGAGGATCTACAGGCGATACAGCAAAGCCAATACAGAAAAGCTTACGTAGCCCGGCTAAGACCGGGGCCGCTAAAATATTAGTATAAAGAGTAGGAATCTCTTAGCGACTAATAAAGGCGATGCGACTAGCAAGTAAATATATAGGAAACTCGGCGGTATTATAAGACCTACTACTACTAACACCCTAGAGGAGAAACCCCCGCTACTAAATATAGAATCTGTGCTGAAATAATTCTAGAAGTACGCAGACCTCTATAAGGAACGAGAAAAAGAAGCTTTACCTTAATACTAACCTTAGGATTATAAAATACCCCTCGTGCTAGGAGCGCAACCCGCGTTTAAACCTATCTACTCGCTCTCTCAAACTAAGCTAGAGTTTTTATAGAAATACCTAGAAAAGAACCTAGAAAGAGGATACATCCGACCTTTGTTATTACTAGCCGGATACCCTATCTTGTTTATCCCTAAGAAGAACGGTAAGCTCCGCCTCTACGTCGATTACCGACAGCTAAACAACATTATAGTTAAGAACTATTATCCTCTTCTAAGAATTAATAAACTACAGGATAAGCTATAAACCGCGAAGTACTTCACGAAGTTCAATCTCCGTAATGGCTATTACCTAGTTTACATTAAAGAAGGGGAAGAGTAGAAAATAGCATTCTAAACGCGCCTAGGATATTTTAAGTATATAGTAATACTATTTAGGCTTACTAACGCCCCGGCAACTTTCTAGAGCCTTGTAAACAAGATACTACATCTATATTTAGACATCTTTTATACAGCCTACCTAGACAACATTATTATCTACTCAGATACCCTTAAAGAATATATAGAGTATATTAAGAAAGTTCTCGAAGCTCTAAGAGGGAAAGACCTATAGATCGCACCTAAGAAATATAAATAGATCACCTAGAAAACGGAATTTCTAGGGTTTATTATTATACTAGGACAAGTTAGTATAGACGATAAAAAACTAGACGCCATTTAAGATTAGCCAACACTAAGAACAGTAAAAGATATGCAATCCTTTCTTAGATTTACTAACTTTTACTAAAAATTTATCAAGAAATACTCTAAGGTAATCAAGCCACTTACGTGCCTTATAAAGAAAGAGTATAGTTTTAAGTAGGAAGAAGCCTAGTAGATAGCCTTCAACTCTCTAAAGCGAATATTCTGCGAAGCCCCTATCTTAGGTATTTATAACCTAGAACTACTAATTATAGTAGAAACTAATGCTTCCGACTACGCCATCGGCGCTTGCATTAGCTAACTAGACAAGTAAGGCTAACTCCACCCAATTGCATACTACTCGCAGAAGATAATACCCCTAGAGCTTAACTACAATGTCCACAACAAGAAATTACTTACTATAGTTATAGCCTTTAAGATATAGAGACATTACCTTAAAGGAGCTAAATACTAAGTAATAGTCTACTGCAACCACAAGAACCTTATACACTTTATAACTACTAAGGAATTAACTAGAAGACAAGTTAGGTGGGTAGAGGAATTAGCATCCTATAATATAAAGATTACCTATAGAAAGGGATCCGAGAACGCTCGCGTAGATATACTAAGTAGAAGAGCTAACTATATAGCAGGAAAACCTAGTTTACAGCCAGCAGTACTTAAATAAGAGGAAGACGGTACCCTTATAGTAGTATATATCGCTTCACTATAGCTTAACAAAACAACTAAAGAAGAGTTTATCCCGGTTAGGCAACTCGCGCCCGTTATACGCATCGGCGATAACGACTAGACGCGCAAAATCCGAGACATATACAAGTAAGACTCTATAGTATAAGAACTCGGTAAGATTAAAAACAACCCTCGAGTGATAAAGGACACAGACAGCACCATCCTATTTTTAAGATTAGTCTACGTTCCTAAGCTACTACAGGAGGAACTAATTAAAGATCTCTATAAAGCACTAGTATATAGTTATTAAGGAACAGACAAGACGATCGAAAGACTCTCTAGGAATTACTACTTCCTAGGGCTAAGGAGAACCGTTTAACGGGTAATCTCGCAGTGCGACCTCTACATTTAAAGCAAGGCCTCGAGACATGCACCCTATAGACTACTTTAGCTATTACTAGCCCCAGAACGACCCTAGCAGTCAATCACACTTAACTTTATTACGGATCTACCTCAGTTAAAGAAGCCCTTAACTAGCACGCTCTACAACTCGATCCTAGTTATTATTAATAGGCTTACTAAGTATATATACTACCTACCTTACCTAAAAACGGCAACTATAGAAGATCTAGCCTACACCTTCCTTAGGACAATCCTTAGTAACTATAGGTTACTAGATAAGCTCGTCTTAGATAGAGATCGCCTATTTACCTTACAATTCTAGCAGAGCCTTACCCAATAGCTTAGTTCTAAATATAAGCTCTCTACTACAGTACACCCGCAGATAGATAGATAAATAGAATAAATAAACTAAACCCTAGAGTAATACCTCCGCTGTTACCTTAACTACGCATAAGATAACTAGGTAAAGCTACTACCTCTCGCCCAGTTCGCCTATAATAGTTTAAAGGCCTTAGCTATATAGGAGTTACCGTTCTACGCTAACTACAGGTATAAACCTATAGCTTATAGAGAACTAATACTAAGCGAATCCCTTGCCTAGAAAGGAATCCTCTAATCTAACCAGCTAAAAGCACTTTATAAACAGCTTAGCCTCGATATAGAGTATAACAGATTTCTTATATCCCGCTACTATAATAGACGGCACTAGGAGGCACTAAAGCTTAAAAGGGGGGATAAGGTCTACCTCCTTAGAAAAAATATTAAGACTAGGCGTCTAAATAATAAACTAGATTTTAAGAAAATTAGTCTATTTAAAATTAAAGAGAAACTCGGGAAAGTTAATTACCGTCTTAAGCTACTAAGTAATATAAAGATAGTACCCGTTTTTCACGTGGTATTGCTGGAACCAGCACCCGAAAACGCCACGCTAATTAAATAGATAGAAGAAATGGTACCAGACAATCTAGACGCCGACAAAAACACAGACTAGGTAGTGGAAAAGGTACTTAATAGCAGCTATATTAATAGTTAATTTAGATACCTCCTATAATGGGAAGGAGACTAGGACTATACCTAGGAACTACTAGAGAACTACGATGGCTGTAGAGACCTTATTAATAACTTCTATTACTAAAACCCGGATTAACCTAAACTAGAAGCTCCTCAAATATAAAGAACCTGAAATTATACTTAGGTATTAGAGACAGCTAAGCCAAGTTAACTAGCTTAGACGCCCTAGGAGGCGTAGCAGCGGAACTAGCCCTAGGAGAACTAACAGACCGGTTAGGATCTATAGCAGCGCTATTAGCTAAGGACTCGCCATATAGGCGCTTTATTAATCGCCTAGGCGCAGCATCCTTAGGGTTAACCGGATCCCTAGCTTTACGAGACGCCTTAAGCTTATCTAGCTTCTCTAAATCCTTAATAGACTAAGCCTTCTTATTTAATATTAGGCCACCGCGCTTCTATAATAGAAGTTTCTATTTCCGCGAACGCTCCAAATAAGAAGAAGCTAAGCGTAGCTCTCGCGTTAGCTTAGAAATAGCCTCCAAAGCCTCTACCTTCTTAGAAGCTACCTAAGAAATAGCCTACTCTAGTTAGACAACTACCTTGCAAGTTAGTAAACAATAACACGGAGAGAAAGGGCTACTTATAGTCGCCCTCTTTAGCACCGCTTATATTATAATAGGCGTTCCCCCTCTAAGCATACTTACTGCAACAAGAATACCCAGGCGTAATTTAATATAAAATAACCTCTCCCTACTCCCTAAGTAAGAGACACTAGACGTAAGGAATTAGTATATTAAGATCTAGGAGTTCGTGTAAGGAGTTAATCTTTACACTAAGATACTTACGCTCGGCTTACTATTCTTTACGCTTACGCTTAGATAAAGATATAATAAGGGACTTATAGGAAGAAGAGAAGAGTAGAAAAAGCCACACTAGATATACACCTCAAGGCGAATCTTCGGGACGAAGATCCTTAAGGTAGAGGGTAGTATTACAAACCCTAGGTAACAAGGGCTTTATAGCCCTAAGGGTAGAAAGCCTATATAGGAAGAGGTACTGTAAGGACCAAGATCCCTTACAGCTAGTAGAGCTGCACGGTTAGAAATCCCGTACGGGAAGACCACCCGCTAGGACTAAAGAAGTTATAGGAAACTAAGGAGGACTCGCTAAACTAAAAGGCCTATAGGGGAAGGAATCCTATAGGAGTATAGGCGTAGTCTAGGAAAGAGACAAGGTACGAAGGTAGTAGGCAGTAGGTAAGGAGAATATTACAACCCTTCTATACTAGTAGAAGTTAGAAACTAGGAAGCAGGCAGCGCCGCATTACATAGACTCCACAAGACCCACTTAATAGATTAAAAGGCTTGGTACTAATCTAAACCTTTACCTAATCCCTCGACCCTTATAATCTAGCAACCCTTAATATCCTAAGGGACAAACTAGATTGTTATAGCTTTCCTAGTAGTATATAGATTACGCTCCTTAGCTAGATACTTTAACCTTCGTGGTTAACTTAAGAATCTAATCTTCACCTATTAGAGTAATAGAGCCTTATTGCGCCCGGCGCACACGTAATTACTTCCTTATCTAATTATTGCCTCCCCGCTCTTATCCTTAAGGTAAAACCTTCAACCTAATTACCTACTAGGCGACTCCGAAACCTAGTAGAAGAGGCCTGTCGTTATACAAGTCTAGAAGTTATCTAGTATCTTAAGGAATATACCTAAGGGGTAATAGTCCTACTAGAGCTAGTAGCTCCTACTATATTACAGTGTAAAACCTATACTATTATAAAGGCTTATAGAATCGTTTCCAGATCTCCTGTAAGAGAATAAGACTTAGTAAAACTATTTTACTATATTTTATTTAATCTTCTTTAGCTCTAGCCTAGGTTTAATTAAGATAAGTAGATCTCTTACTTTACCTATACAAGATATAGATTTATATTTATATTTACGCATCTATATAAGTTAGACATCTTAGAATTCTTTAAATTTGTGGTTAATCTTATTAAAACCTAGTATAACTAAAGAGTAGCCTTTCTTAGAATAGATAGGGAACGCACTATTAGCTTAGAACTTAAACTATAGCTTATATAGTAAGGTATTACTCTAGAGACTTCTATACTAGCTACTTCTAAATAGAATAGCTACGTAGAAAGATTAGGGGGTATAATCTTTACTAAAGTAAGAGTAATAAGAATTAGTGTAAACCTACCTAAGAAACTTTAGCTAGAGATTACTAAGATAGCTAGATACCTATATAATAGAACTCTATAGGCTAAGCTTAGCTGGAAAACCCTATTTAAGGCAGTTACTAGGAATAAACTAGACCTTTCCTACCTTCATACTTATAGCTATAGAGTATACGTATTAAAAAAGAGACTTCTAAGAGCCTAAAAGCTTATAGAATATACCTACTTTAGTTACTTACTTAGCTATAACTTAACAAATATTTACTAAGTCTAGTTACCTAGCTAATAGAAGATTATCCGTACTAGAGACGTTATTTTTAATAAAAATAAGTTCTACTAGCTAGAAGACCTAGATCTCTCCTAGCTTCTTACTACAGAAGTGTTAGATCTTATATAAACTATCTATATACCTCTACTAGAAGTTAGGCAACAGCTAGAGCTAGAATAGGACTTAGATAATAATATTACTAAAAACTAGACTCTATAATAATAAAGAAACAATTATTTAGGATAGGAAATAACTTATCTACCTTTACTAGAAGCATCTAAACCTAATAGAGTTTCCTATACTACGCTATAGGAAAGAAACTTAGATGTTTAAATAGAAGGATTAACCCTAGAACCTCCTAGGCGCCTTCCGCTACTTCTACTAGCCTAGTATAACACTCTACTAGCACTAGGTGCGGTACTAGGTAATATAGCACCTTATATAGACTAGGTTTTAGCTATAATATCTTATAAGAGTATTATACCTAAGGGGGTAAATAATAGGAGAACTACTAGGTATAGTAGAAGGCACGCGTATATAGCAGCACTTAAGAATATCTAGCATAGTTAAGATATACTCTATAGAGTATTTTTAGTAGCTCTTTTAATACTAAGGCCTTAGGATACGCTAAGAAGAATCTATAGAGACTATCTCCCTCCTAAACCTAAGACTTTTAAGTAAATATTTAAGTATCTAGAAGTAATAGGCTTTATTACTATCTATAAAAAGGAGCTTAATATTCTCCTAGGAAGGAATATCTTTAAGCTAGTAAGATATAGTTAGGCTACGCAGGTAGAAAAGAAGGTTATTCCCTTAACTTAGGTATTTAAGTATAAATTTAACTTAGAAGAATATCTTATTAAATATAAGGCAAGACTCTATATAAGGGGAGACCTTTAAGTTACTTAGCAAGACACCTACGTAGCTATACTTGTAGCTAAAATATTTAGAGCCCTTGCAGCTCTTATAGCAGCCTTTAACCTAGAAACTAAGTAACTTAATGTAGTTAATACCTTTATTAATAGTCTAATTAATAAAGATACCTACTGCGAACTTCTAGAAGAAATTAAACTTCTTCTAGAATACTAGAACCTTAAACCTAGAAGTGTTTTCTAACTACTACGCGCTCTCTATAGACTTAAGTAATCCCCTATCCTTTAGTATAAATATCTCTTAGTAATACTTTAAACTCTAAAGCTCTTTAAGGTTCTAGGAGTTAACTGCCTTTTTACTAACTAATACCTTATATTATTCTTCTTTATAGATAATATTGTAATCCTATATTATAAGTAGTATAAGCAGTAAGTAGCCAAGTTCTAATAGGACCTTATAGAAACTTATAAGCTGCGTGTTATTAGTAAACTTAAGTAGTTCCTTGTAATCTAAATTATTAGAGACCGAGACTAGAGAAAGCTTTAGTTATATTAAGACTCCTATATTAATAAACTAACAGCCAAGTTTAAAATCTAAGAAGGCAAGCCGCTATTAACTCTACTACCTATAGAGGAACTTTAGCCTTTAGATACCTAAGCGTTAGACTAGGAGATCTACGCCTATTAGTAGAAGATTAGCTTAATTAACTTCGCTGTAGTATTTACTCAACCTAATATTACTTTTATAGTATTAAGACTAGCAGAATTCCTTATAAATCCTTCGCCAACGCATTCCCTTATAGCTACACAGGTTTTATAGTACCTTATAGGCACTAAATACCTTATAATTAAGTATAGTAGTATCTATATATAGTAATAGAACGTATTTCTTAGTAGTAGTAATGCTTCCTTTGCAACAGGCAAGCAAACCCGGAAGTTTTACTAAGAATACGTCTTCTAGCTCTTTAATAGCCCAGTTAACTAGAAAGCAAGTAAGTAAAGAATAGTTATAATATTAAGTATAGAAGCTAAATTCCTATCCCTCTTAACTATAGTAAAAGAGCTTATCTAGTAGGGATAATTTTTCAAGCAAATTAATCTAAACCCTAACTATTACCTATTTATTTAGTATAATAACTAAGCTATAATTAGCCTTCTAGATGAATTAGCTCTAAAGCTAAATACTAAGCTTCGCTATATTAATATTCATTAGCACTAGCTACGCTAGGAAGTCTAAAGTAAGTAGATCTAACTATAATAGACACCTATAGCTAAAATAGTAGCTAATAGACTTATAAAGCCACTTCTACTATAAAGGTTTAAGCTATTCTATAATTAGCTAAACCTAGTAGACCTTAGCTATATAGTCTAGTAGTATTACTATTAACGAAATTGTAAATACCTTTCTTTACTCTTTTAGTTACTTTTCTTATATCTAGGTTAATTTACTATTAACTAGATATTATAAACTACATCTATAGTGCTTTATAAAGGGGGTGTGTCAACCAGCATTATTACTTACTGTTCCTACTTACCGTTATTCTTGTTATTGTCAATTATTATTTCAATTCTTTATACATTACCATCACAAAACCACCAACACTGGACCACACCCGGTTCTTAAGATGTATATATTCAGTAGCTTTAGCATCACTTAATAAACCAGCAGTGAATACAATTCCCTTACTGTTCAACATATAGCTACAAGTTTCATCGGTAAGAGTTACCTCGATTCCAAAAAGTGGGCCCTGTATTGCTAGCTGCCGCTGCACGGACATCATCCTTATACGAACGAACAGAGCACTCCGCACTCAGGACCCGCCCGCCGCAACACCAACGATTCTAGAATACTGGAAAGTGGGGATGAGCAGCGCTGGCAGCTGATGCACGGGCATCGCCTTACCACAGTATACGAGCGAACAGGGCACTCCGCACTCACGCTCCGGCCGCACCACCAAGAGACCATGGCGTCCAGACTATCTTTAGCCACCTCGAAAAGCCGAAAACCCTCCCCGAGGGGCTTCGCGAAAATGGTCAATAGAGTATAAGAAGACCGTCTGAATCCTCTTTCTACAACAACACCAGCAGCAAGCATCTCCTCCTCACCAAATCAACAATCCCTTTCCAAGCCACTCGCTACCAACCACCAACCATCAAAATGAAGACCGCCACCGTTTTCGCTACCACCCTGGCCGCCGCCAGCAGCGCTCTCGCCGCTCCCACCGAGACCTACTACACCCTCCAGGCCTCCGCCCCCGGCACCGCCATCGACGGCGTCACCCTCACTGCCAGCGCCGGCTCTTTCTACGTCAACAAGCCGTCGACCTCTTCCTGCGGCGAAGTCAACCCCTACGTGACCGTCAACTCCGCCGGCAACATGCTCTTCTACAACGATGGCACCTCCAACCAGCAGCAGGGTACTTGAAAATCCCCTTTCTCGAGCCAAAGAAAACCACTAACACGTCTTCCTCAGGTCTCGTCAGCCAGGCCGACGACGCCACCAAGGGCCTCCTCCAGTTCAAGAGCAACATCAGCCCCGACACCCACTTCTCCATGGCCGGCTCCGAGCAGGACCAGATCAAGGTCTTCTACGACGGCGAGGCTGGCTGGCTCGCCTGCCCCGACTCGGGCGCGGGCTTCTACATCTACTCAGCCAAGGTGCAGCCGAACCCGACTAACAAGGCTAACTGCATTGCCTTTGAGATCAAGCCGGTTGCTGCTACCCCCGAGAAGGTCTGCACTTTCAACTAAATGCGCGGGCTTTGTGGAGGAGTACTCGTAGGGGGGGACGGGGAGTAGAGGATGTGGGGAGTGTGGAGAGAATCGGGGTATGACAATATGTAATAGAGATGCTAGAAAACTTAATGTTAAATGTAGATTGCCCGACCCACCATTATACGTCTTCAAAGGACCCTTATTCCCGGCTGCTGTAACGGCTTTGGACTGGTAGTGAACGTACTGCGTAGCTTACCGAATGTTCTACCCACTTCCTAGGTGGCTTTTGATGAGAACTTTAATTTGTTGAAACTCCTCGGAACAAACCGCTTACGACCCGTTGTCCCACATTTTTCTGGAAGAGCTGGAATCTTCGGAGGTAGGCTGGAAGGTCTTCGCGCATGGAGTAGGGCTCTCGCGAAATATTCCCTCATCGTATGTAAAATGTGGTTTTGATAGGTTACGCAGAGAGTGCGGGTGCCGGGGAGGTCGTAGCGCAATGCTAGTTCTCACACATGGCTGCTTACATTTCAGTTACACAACGTGCTGGCAGACAGGGAATATGGCAGGTTTTCGGCGTAAGCCTTCTACAGCATATACCGTTGAACACCCCGAGTGAAATCTGACCTTCGTTCCAAATCCCACGGATCCTAGTCATCTTCCGTTTTTCACTATGGACGAGGCTCCTCATCAGGAGAATGCGCAAACCACTGTCGACGAATGTCAGTTATGTCTCGACCTGCTGGTCAACGACAGAGTCAAGTTTCTTCCTGGCGATGACGGACGAGATCCACTTCAAGATGCCTCGAAAAGGGAGCTCTGCCATCTTTCGGTTCACGGCAAATTTTCAACTTTGTTCCTCCAATGTGACCTTGAGGAGGTGACCAAAGCAGAAGGAATGTGCGCCTTTTGCAAACACCTGCGGCCCCACGCCTGGGAAACCGTCGACCATTTATTCGAGGTCACATTGGACTCACTTCCAAATATTCAATCTCGCCAATCAGCATGTGGGCTGTGCTCTTTTATTGCGAAGACCAGTGCTCGTATGTGGGAAAAGAGCGCAAACCTCCGAATCATTCTGCGAAATGGACTGCCGCAAGGAGGAGTCGACGGCCCATACAACTTTCTCTCTCTCTGTCTCCAGAATGGTGAAGATATACACAGCAACATCTGTTGGTTCCAGTTGTACCACACAGATGGCAGGAACGACACCTGTGTTGAGGCAGAACCAATCGTTCCTGAGCTTAAAGAGTGGGCGGACATTCGGACCAAGCTGGATGCAAGCTTGTCACCTAATCCTCCACTGCCTCGTTCATCCGAATTCCGGGTTATCGACGTGGACAACAAGAACGTTATCATTGCGCCGAAGGATTGCGAGTATGTTGCATTGAGCTACGTTTGGGGAACGAGCTCGGGCAGTAAAGTCTACGAGTCTTCACTGGCCAACATCGACGAACTTGTGAGACCTGGCGGGTTACAGCCCTCGCTCATCCCAGCAACCATCCGCGATGCTATGCTAGCTTGTTCCGGACTAGGAAAGCAATACTTGTGGATCGACCGCTTTTGCATTTTGCAGGACGAAAACAACAACCCTTCGAAGAAACAACTTGAAGCGATAGACCAGATTTACAGCCAGGCATTTGCAACATTGGTGGCGATTGAAGGTGATTGTGCAGATCATGGTCTGTTCGGCGTTTCCCGTCTCAAACGTGAGCCGATTTACCACGGGAAAATACCATTCGCATAGCTCTGGGAAACAGATAAATATCTGGATTTCAACCGGGTTATTGAAGGATCTGTATGGAACAGCCGAGGCTGGACGCTACAGGAAGCCATGTTCTCTACGAGACTGCTCTTTTTCAGTCGATATGGTGTTGTAGGCGAGTACAGCGAAGCTAGAGGTTTATCGTCGAGATTTTTGGAGAGAAACCTTCAATCGCTGGGTACTCCGCCGGGCAGGCGGGAGATCTGGCCCTCGGATTACATAGAAGACATGGTACGAGAAGTGATGAAGAGGAGGTTCACCAAAGAAAACGACATTCTTCATGCATGTTCTGGAATGCTGAAAAGTTTCGGCGATCATCGGTACGGCATACCACTGGAAGGCTTTGAGAACTGTCTACTCTGGTCACGAAGGAAACCTAAGGAAGGAGAAGTTTCAGTATCGAGACGGCGATCATCCACAACACGGGACATATTCCCAAGCTGGTCCTTTTCGATTCACGGACAAGTGGACTACGGGTGGTCCGAGATTATATCCGTGTCGACGTGGGGGTTTACCAATGATTTCCAAGGAATTTCACCATCTTTTACCCATCCAACACCATTCGACTTCGACTACGCAGATGAGGACGAATTCCTGATGTTAGCGTCCGCGATTGCATGGCAAAGAGGATGCCTGGAAGAGGAAGTCCCAACGATTCTAGCTCCGTCACGGGAACCACAACCCGTAAACGAATTTGTGCGGGAATTTGAATGGGAGTGGGAGACGTACAACACATTTTGGGAAGACAGTCATGGAATTGAGCATGAAAGTCATCCAAGGAACTTTGCTGAAAGGTTTTCAGAAAAGCAAATCCGGCAAGCCACCAAACCAGGAAGGCTTCTGGTGTACACGCAAACAGCGTTCCTCACCCTTGTGGATATGCCTAGGAGTGCCTGGGGTTGGGGTTGCTTTGGGATAAACAACGGAGATGACGGACTTGGACACGTGGTCATGGATACTCCTGAAGGCACAAAGACTAGCTCTACGACGCTTGAGTTCCTGGCATTATCAATCTCTAGGGTCGACGAGTATACTCCGTTGCCATATCCAGAACGCAGATATTGGGGTCGAGATCTATCTCAATCTGAAGAGGGATATAGCTTTGAGGGATGTGGATATACCTACAGAATATTTCCCGGCATGAGGGTATTAGCGGTTGAGACGAAGGATGGAATCTCACGACGATTGGGACTAGGGACTGTTCTTCTAGATAAGTGGTTAGGTTTGGAGCGTAATTTCAAAAGTCTAGTACTGGAATAGTTTTTTAATAGTTGTGGGCGTTGTTGGAATACATTTTTAAGGTAGTTATGGGTCAGTTCGTCGTGCTTACTATGTATCTATTGGTGCATATCGACCCATATCTAAGAAAGTAACAGCAATATTCTTAGGCTGTCTGGCTGAAGTACTGTGGATTTCATCTCGTTACAAAAAGATAAGACTTGAAAGTGCTGGAAATCAGACTGGTAACTACTGGACGCTCCTGAATTCCGTTGTCGTTTTATGCTTCTAGGGCGTGATCGTGCAACGGTAACACAAAGACGAATTGATTATACGGCAATTATAACCCTGCCTGACTGATGAAGACGCGGTTGAGCTCTTGAGAAAACGCGCCTAACCCCCTCGTTGGAGAATTGCGTGGTAGGCTTTGTGGAAAAAGCTCACGCTCTGGCCGAAATCCCTGCTGTCAATGGGGTGGCATTCTTTCAGTGAATAACGAAACGTCTTCTTACGATATATATCTTTGTCTCTTCTCTTGCCGATACGTCAGAAGCCGGCCTGAGAAGAGTAACGAGTGGAAGAGCAGAAGTGAAATGTGTGGAACAAATTCTCAGAAATCTTTGTTCACATCGTAGTACATCGAATGTGTAGTGTGCTGTTGACTGCAGACAACAGGGCCCCTACTCGAGGGTCGGGTTTACTCATGCGATTTCCGTGCGTAGTTACGCAGCACAAGCACCATCGCCTATGGCCACCAGACCCGTTCCTGGATAGTCGCAATCGACAATCCAACTGCTTTTTACCCACTTCTTCACCCACTCTCAGTCAAAACGCCCCCAATTACGCAAATTCGAGTATTCCGAAGGACCAGCCTCAGCGGCTCGACTGCCTCCACCACCCCACGCCTCCTCGTGCTTGCCCTCCAGCTCCCTCCTGCTCCACACCTCGGTTAGCACCCGCAGCTATATCACAGCCACAGCTCCCCCTTTTTAGCATCCTCTGACCCCACGAACTTTACAACGTCGGCCCCGCGCCATCTTCTTCGATCCACTCCTCGCCAACCAACGCCCCAAAACCACACCGAAATTCACGTCTACGCGCGCGGCTCAACAACACGCATCGCCGTTTGGTGGCCGCGTGGAACCCAGATAATTTGAAGGGGGAGGATTACACAGTGCGGGTGCCGCAGTGGGAGGCGGAGACGGTGACGAGGCTGGCTGGGAAGACGCGAGAGAAGTTAGAGCTTGGGAAGTAACGATGCACGCCACTACAGTTGTCATGGCCTCCCCTCTCTTCCATCGACAATCCTGTCCGTCGCACCAACATCTGATTGGCGTCAAGTTAGCCGGCGAAGAAATGGGTCCTCGCCCTGGACAAGGATGCCAACTCCAAAGGCAGATGGGGCATTGACTGGCTGGACAAAATCAGGCGCCCCTATATCGGCGTTACCACCAACTGCAAGGGCGAACATAATCATAGAAGCACGGGTATCTGCTAATTCTGCAGCCTGAACGACATTTCGCAAGAGACTAAGACTCCGGAGTGGATCAGCTGCAGCTCGGGCATCATTCATTGATTCAGAAGCTATGAGATTCGTGGCTCGAGGAGAATGATTGGAACAGCCTGGTATGCTCGTACAGACATGGGCTATTCACGAGGTGTGAAACGGACCATGAGTGGCGGCTTATCCCAAAGGAACCACGTCTTCTGGTTGATCCACGTTTCCATCCCTTGGCACAACTCAAGATCAAAGTTCCAGAGCACCTGTGAGTAGATTGCGCGCATCTCATAGTACGCAAGACTATTTTGATGAGTTAATCAGCTGGAGTCTGAGGAAAGGTGGGTGGGTACTCACTTCTTCCCGAGGCAGTTGCGAGGCCCGTACGAGAATGGTTGGAGAGCATCCCGCTTATCGTAAGCGTAGTGTTCTTCATACCCAGGCTCTCCAGGAATCCAGCGCTCGGGAAGGAAGGCATCTGGATCTTTCCAGTTCTCTACCGAACGGTAGGCCGAATAATGGGCGACCGTGACGCGAGTCTGAACGAATCGGTAAGTCAAAGCAAAATTGCCGGGGAAAATGGGGTGAAACTACTCTTTCAGGGAGCCAGTCTCCACAGATTACGTTTCCCCCCTTGGCGACTTCCCGCATGGTGCCCATGGGCACTGGGGGATACACTGATACAGCTGGTCAGCCAGAACCGACGTCTCTTAATCCTAAGCACTTACTCCTCAGCGCCTCCTCCAGAGAGGCATTCAAATACGTCAACTTGCGCAAATTCTTGTCACTCGTCAACTCCTCTTCCCTCTCCACCGCCCTGACCTCCTCAACCAACTTCTTGTACTTCTCCGGATTCATCAGCAAAAACCACGTCAACCCACTCATCAACGTCGCCGTCGTCTCCGTCCCCGCCACCATAAACAAAAAGCTCTGCGCCGTCATCTCCCCCGCCGAAAACTGCACCCTGTCCTCCGCCCGCATCACCAGCCCCCAGATATCAGGCCGCTGCGTCCCCTGCTCCCCCTTGCTCACGCGCCGCGCCGCCATCTCCGCGCACTGCGACACTATCAGCTCAGCCGCCTTAATGGTGGCGCGCGGCATCAGCAAGAAGACCCAAATCAGCTGGGGAATGGGGTATTCGCCCAGAACCGTGGTGATCTGCATGCCCTTGAAGGAGCGGAAGATGTTGTCCACCCAGGGCACGTAGCGGGCTTGGGCGAGGTTGCCGAGGGACTCGCCAAAGGACAGGTCAGCCATGATGTCGAAGGTGACGAAGTTGTAGAGCTTAGTCGCGTCGAGGGCTTTGTTGGCGTCGTCTATGGCGACACTGCTGCCGTTCACGCCGCCGCGACGGATGAGGTCGACGAGCTGCGCGACGTACGACTGGATGAGCGGCTCCTGCTGGACGAGCGCGCGGTCCGAAAAGGCGTGCGAGAAGACGCGGCGCGTCTGGCCGTGGCGCACGTCGTCGTGCTCCGACACCAGGCTGTTGCACCCGTCGATCCTGCCCGCCGTGTAGCGCGAGTCTTTTGGGTTGGCGCGGTGGCCGCCGCTGCGGTGCCCGAAGATGTCTTTCCATGCCTGCGCCGACGTGTAGCTGAGCCGGTCGGGCGCCAGCCGCACCACCGAGCCGTGTTTGGCGTGCGCGGCGTGGATCCAGGTGACGCTGTTGCCGGAGATGAAGTGGTACCAGTAGACGACGGATGTGCAGGCGGCGAGGCGCGGGCCGGGATATTTGGCGAGGGGGTGGAAGAAGAGGTTGTAGAGCACGAAGGTGGTGAAGCCGATGAGCCACTGCGGAGAGGGGGTTTTAGTATGATGCAACTGAGGAGATTGTTGTATGTACATACCAGGACGAAGAGCCCGAGTGCTACGCGAGCTATGCTGAGGGTTGAAAGCCGCGCATCGCCTATGAACAAGGACGCTGGCAGCAGTTGCAAAATCGAGTGCGGCTTGGACTCCATTCTCGAGACTCTTTCCGCAGTGTGAAATGTTTCTGGGCTCGTGTCAATGGGTAAATTAGTTCTCTTTAAATCGCAGGCACTTGACATCCGTGGTTTCAACACGGCGTCCTCGTAAGCGCTAACGCAGCCTATTGCTGCAGGTGAGACCAATGAGACTGTGGACAATGCACGGTCTAAGCACATAGTTCACAGGGATTGGTTCTTCCAATGTAGCACATCCGGTTTAACCGATGCCTGCCCAAGTTGCTCATTAGTCATCTGATGACGAACGCTGATCTTTCATTGCTTTCTGCAGTAGTCTGGCCAGGATGGTTATAGCCGGCATGACAAGCCATTGCGAATGTAGAAGGTAACCTGCACACCCCTCATCACCAAATCATGATGCTTCCAAAGGGCAACACCTGTTCGGCTATTATACTGATTGTCGACATCTCTCCGCCGGACCCGTCTGAAAAGCCAATCAAGATTGCGAGTTGTAGCGGCACGTTACACTTACAAATGGCACTAGTGCGGAGATGCCGGGTATCAGACAGTGACGACCAGCGCACACATGGCAAATCACCCACCTGACCTCCTTGGTGGGTAAGATTTCCAAATTTGCCAGCCAGTTGGGTGTGGTGGTCAGCGGGGTGGAACAATAATATGCTCCTAGAACTGATCAACGCAGGTCCAAGCCGTGGTATTTCAAAGTTGTGGGCTTTCTTTTTTTTGGTGCCCGAGGGCGGCAAGGCTGAACCGCTCTCCTGGTAGTTGTTATCCATGTTTGGGAGGCCACGTCGATTTTACCACATTGGAGGCTCGCCTGATGCTCTAACTTTCCGAGCGACACGGCAAGAAGTTGACTCTTGGTTGCCCCTGTCCCATCCAACATCGCTGATTCGGACGTGCTGCGGCGACTGCGGCCTGGTGGTGGAACTTTGATGCGCGTGGTGCCGAAATCCAGGCAGCGGAAGCTCAATTGCGAGGACACGATTGTGAGGCGGGAAGGTGGAGGTTGAAGTTCGGCTGACAGGATGCTAGGTGTGGGGAGGAGGGCCACCTAGGCGGTAGTACAGCTGGGGAGACGTCTTGGGATGGCGTTGGACGAGGCTCATAACTACTCGCACCGGAGGCAAAGGTAACGCTACTGGGCATGCCGATCGTCATATCTCCAGGAGCCGCCAGATAAGTACAGGGATGGTGAAAAGCGGTTGCTCATTCTCCTCTTGCACGTGACGTGACGGGACCAGGACCAACTCTTAACGAGACAATCTTCCACAAAACCAACACAGGTATCTCCGACTCTTGAATGGGAACGCAAGCTTAAAAAAATACGGAAAGAATCGTGCTTTTCCACAACCATCAGAGGTTGAGTAGGTGCGAAGAAGGTGGTTGTATTGTCTATGAAGGTGCAGCCGCAGAAGAGGTGGAAATGAGTAGACTAAAACATGCGCTAAACCGAAAGAGGTGAATGCCCTGCTCCTCTACTATCCGTCAGAGGTGCTTCTACGACAGCGCGAGTCCGACCAATTACACACAAAAATCCGCGTTCCTAGAGATGACGGCTACAATAAATGACTGGAGCAGCACATAGAAGACTGAAAGGCTGGATACCGAGGTGAAAGACAAAGGCAGGATGGTATCTTGGCGGGACAGACAAAGGCGTGGGCGACGAGAACGAATGTGGAAAATGGCTGCAATTTACAACAGACAAAAGCGTGGAACACCAAAGTTGTAGAAGAATAACAGTTGGAAGGAACGGTGGAGGAGGGTGTAGAAGCGCCGAGATCGGAATAAAAATGATAAATATCTTCCTGCCGATAAGTGTAGCCAAAGGTGGGCAAAAAACGAGGAAGACGACAACGGCGAAGGGCATGGGCATTATGCCGACGTTAAACGAGATAAAATGCGAGGAATAGTGGTATTTGAGTGCTGCGAAGTGATCGAACTAGGTCTCACCCGTCAAATCAATGACTATCGGGACGATTAGTTTTCTTCCGGGGTCGTGGAAGACAGCAACGGAGCAAGCAGCTTAAATTTTCCCTTAAACGCCCGCATATATCCGCTTGGGCACTGCTGAAAACTGACTAAGTGAAAGAAAGCGACACGACCCTCCCAGCCATCCATCCAGACACCCACACGCATCTGGCAGGTAAGGTGTTGGAGGGCAAATACGGCGGTGTCGGTCTCTTGAAGTGCTGCCGGAGACGAAAACCACGGCTTCTACTCTCCAAAGCGTGTTACGAAGCATTAATTAGCGAGGTAACAAATTGAGTGTGTTGCTCTTCAATGAGAAAATGATCAATTTTCCGCATTGGTGATCCGGACTGCAAACGGACGTAAGGTGAAAAGAGACCTATTCGTTACGACGGAGAGAAAAATGCGCCATATATCCTGTTTGTCTTTCGCTCATCGCCGTTCCCGAGCTCTCAGCACTCGGCCACTTCCCAATCAACCCCACACCTCGCCGAGCACCTCCAAACATGGCACGCCACCAGCCAGGCCCATCACGGTCTACCATCTCACCCCCGCCTGGAGGAGAAATATCCGACTGCTCGACGCCCGTCGGTGGACGTAATGGGGACCCCCAGATCATCTCCACCCACACCCGCCCTCCCACCCCGCACCCCCACTGCCTCCTCTGGGGCAACATCTACCTCACCCTCGCCTTCCTCCTGGGCCTCCTCGTCGGCAACCTCCTCCACCCACCACCACCACCGCCGACTTCGCCTGGATCGGCTACCCCCGCCACGCCGTTCCCGCATCCTCCATCTTCGCCCTCCCGACCTCCGTCTTCCGCTTGTACAACAACTCCATCGACCGCGCCACCTGCACCGCAACCGCGCACCGCCACTATTACTGCCTAAGTCGCCTCTGGCACCCGGAGAACGTGCACCAGTTGGCGCAAGCGCGGATGCCGCTGCTGGAGCCGTGGCAGCTGGATGCCGTGAATGGGTTGCTGGGTCGGGCGTATAGAGATGTGTTAAAGGAGGGGTGTTTGAGTGTGAATGAGGCGATTACAGAGAGGATTCGGGAGCAGGATGAGAGGGCGAGGGAGAGGAAGGAGAGGGGGAGTTGGTGGAAGGGGGTTGGGGGCGGTGATGAGTTTTCGCGAGGTTTCTCGATGGCGTTCGTTGACTCGGTTGGTGGGGATACTCTTGGGGGTGTGGAGATGGGAGAAGCGGTTTGGATGGGCTTTGTCTGTGTCTGTTTACTGAGGCGGTGATCCGCTCGTCTTAACCAGGAGAGCGGAGGTTATGATTGGGTGCTGGTAGCGAAAGGGCGGGTGGGTCGCAGGAAGTTGGGCCTTCCGGGTGTCACGGTCTTGCAGTAACTGCCGGGACGACTTTCAACTTGCGGAGGTATCTTTGGAGCACTGTCTGATAGTATATTGGCCCTTGACTCTTAAATAAGTGTCAGCCTGAGGTGATCAAAAGTCGATTTTCTATTTGGTGTTTTCTTGTCATTTTCTCATGTTGCACCAAACCTCTTACCTCAAACACGCCTCTTCTTTCCCCCTGCTAGCATACCATGATCGCGCGATCAGGTCCATTATCCTAGTGCACATCATCTTAGAATCATGTATATAATCTAGGCCACTGCCCTCTTTTCAAATTCCATCAGCTTGCACCCCAATTTTCGCGACTGGTCAACAATAAGCGTCTTTCGGAAACTTCCCTTTGATATTGTGCACTTTGTCTACGTATATAGTGTACGGCTTATTCCTTTGCGTGGAGAGGAAATACAGACGTTAGAGAGCGGTTCCAAAGTCGATTGCCCGGACAGGTCTGGGTACTCGAGATAAGCTTGTAGCAATGATGAGTTGAGATGATGTGTAGGTAGAAGCTCTGGAAAGAAAAGGAAGCTCGCAGTAGTTGAGGCGCGGGATACGTATACCAATTTGGCAGACTGCGATGATGGCACTGTTAATTTACCGATTTATACGAGTCGAGAAATAATCACCTTGTACAATGGTTTCCATCGTGATCGGTTGCGTTACTTCAAGCTCGTTTGTTGGTAATGGCAGTGACATCATACCGCCAAAATTTCCTTCTGATTGGCACCGGGGGATTTGCTGATTATTTCCCTTCAGCAGCTAGTTTGTTTTCCTCTAGTACGAGTGGATTGAGCTCTAAAAATAGAGCTTCGGCAAATTCGGCCTATCACGCGAGGGGTAAGAAACGGACCCCACGATGACTCAGCTTATGTTGCAGGGAGTCTTAATCCTCTTCGTTCCCTCAATATTCCCCATTTCTTCACATCGTCCATGTTCGCGACTTCTACTATAGAGGCGGGCCACTTTCTTCTGTTAAGATGAAACGGACAGGAGAAGGGTAAAGTCGCTCTTACCACCCCGCCCAAGATGTACTCTTGCTGACACCTGATTACTTAAGCATTCCACTTGTTCTACTCCACAGCTCCACGGGGGTTCACGAGCCATCAATCCGAACGGCACAATCTTTTGATGTGCGAGACGAGAGGTACTCCTCACGCACGTCTGAGGAGCAATCCACAGTTACAAATGCCAATGAAACAACCACGGATGTCGCAACGAGCCCCTTACTCAGGCTACACCCGTCAGTCGGAACACCAGAAGTTCTTGAGACCGGCCATCGCTCGCGGTCCGCGTCGTGGCTACCCGAAGGCTGGCGATTTGGCGCAATGCTAGGCGCAGCGCTGTCCTTGTTGGCGCTAATCGCAAACCTCACCGTGTTAATTGGTACTGCTGTTCAAGCCCGCCGCGAAAACGGCCATGCTTTAACAATTGCTCCGATTCGCAAGGGGAGTTGCCAAAAGGTTGAGCGCATCGCGCTTGTTATCCATGCGGTAATCAACGTCGTGAGCACACTGCTTCTGGGCGCGAGCAATTACTGCATGCAGTGTCTTTCTGCTCCAACACGGGAAGATGTAAACAAGGCTCACCAAGGGGGTTCTTGGCTTGACATCGGCGTGATCAGTCTGAAAAACCTCCGCTTTATTCGGCCAATAAAATTGGTTTTCTGGTCGCTACTGGGCTTATCTTCTATCCCTCTTCATCTACTGTATTCTTCCTACAGTGCCAAGACGAAATTCTTCGCATTACTGACTTAACACAGGTACAATTCCACATTTTTTGTGTCCCTCACGAACAACTCATATGACATCTACTATACATCCGAGGCCTTCTTAACAGGGGCCCCGTTTGAAAACAAGTTAGAAGACTTCGGATACCCATCCATGATACAGTCAAGAGTAAACGACCTTAATGCCCCACTTAACGGCTCCTATTTTGAACGACTCAATAACTCGGCCTGCATTGAGGCCTACGCAAAAACAATTCTTCCTGATCGACGCGCCCTTATACTAGTTGCGTCAGACTCAGCGCGGAACAATGAGTACTTCACCGACCCATTCAGATCGACCCCTGTTACCTGCACCAACTCGACCGACGTTATCATTGAGACGGAGCAAGTGTCTTTTGTTACTTGCGATGAAAGCTCATCCATATACGCCCTTGACAGCCATGAAAGCTTCGTTATGCCAAGTTCAAGGCCAACGATATCTGTCTGGTTTAGCTGGATATGTTCACAGTTCAGTGTTTACAATGAGAACATCGACGAAGTGCCGAATTCTCTATGCAGCGATGGGTACTGGCAGACAATTAGGTCCAACGCATCGCAGTGGACGGTATTTGGCTACGACATTGAGTATTGCATTAGCGAGGTGGTTCAAGACCAGTGTAGGTTGAATGTTGCTACAAACCTTCTTGCCGTTGTTGTTGTCTTTAACGCTGTGGTATGTCTCATTTTCAGGAGTGTGTAAAGTACGGCTAACGATGTAGAAGAAATTCATTGTCATCACGATTGTTGTCTGGAAAATCAGGGACAGACCACTTATCACCGTGGGCGACGCCGCAGCATCCTTCATTAGGCAGCCCGATGCAACGACACGGGGAATGTGCCTTCTCACCAAAGCAGACGTCGCGGGCAGGTTGCAAAGATTCAAGGGACTCGACTACGGCTCGCCCGAACCCCAGTCGTACAGAAAAGAGAGGAGAAGACAAGCCAGTGCTGCAAGCAAGACTCGCTGGGCCATATCCATTGTTTTGTGAGTAGAGCATAGTGAAATGGTCATGAGATCGGGGTTTCGCTGACGGAAGCCAGAACTGTTCTCGCCCTGACAACCATCCTCGGCCTCCTCGGCTACGCCACCTCAATCCTGAAGTCTTACTTCGGCCGAGGCGACCTGAAGTCCTTCTGGGATATCGGACTCGGCACGGCCAGCCCGTACACGCTGATACACGGGTGGAGCGTGCCGCAGTCTGGTGACAAGGCAATTGTCGCAACAGTTCTTATCGCCAACCTACCGCAGGCGCTCCTCTCTAATATCTACGTCATCATCAACAGCCTTGTTACTAGCATGTCCCTCGCAGCTGAGTGGTCCCGCTATGCGCTCCAACGCCGCGCGCTGCGTGTCTCGAACCCCACCAGCGAGCAGCGGTCCACCTACTTCCTACAGATACCGTACCGCCTAGGCCTCCCGCTGATGGCCTTCTCCGCGTTCTTGCACTGGATCATTTCGCAGAGCATCTTCATTGCAAAGATCGACGGTATAGACTCGATGGGGTTTCCGGATGATTCTGAAGAACAAAACGCGGTCACATGCGGCTACTCGCCGCTCGGCATGATCGTCACCGTCTTGGCCAGTTTCACGCTGCTAGTCTTCGTGTGCTTGCTAGGGGTGCGCAGGCTCAGGCCTGGGCTGCCACTGGTGGGGAGCTGCAGCGTGGCTATAGCGGCGGCGTGCCATGCGAAGGGGACGTCGGAGCTCGCGCCAGTCATGTGGGGATCGATTCCAGGGGAAGAGGAAGAGATGGATGACGGAGCAACAGTTGGCCATTGTACCTTCTCTAACGAGAGGGTAGACGCCCCTACCCCCGGACATTTGTACGCTTAAGAGGATGGAGTAGTAGCAGGTGTTACACGGTCACTTTCCAGAAAATGTCAACCAGCTTCGCCGTCCTTCAGCCCAGCCACCACACCACCCCCCCCCCCACCGGCCGTCCAAACCTCGCCAGGTACCCCCGCACCACGTGCGCCGCGTCTCGCAGCCCCCAGCTCACGTACTCCATCTCCAGGTCCGGCAGCCCGCACCTCTTGCGAATGCTCTCAACGCGAGCAGCCGGGATCTCGGCGCTGCCGATGTGGACCAGGCCCGGGTGCGCCGCTGAGGTGAGGATTCAGACGGTGCCGGGAGGAGCGGTGGGGTCGCGCTTTTTGGGCAGCGCGAATAGTGCGTCTTTGAGGTGGTCTTGGAGGGCGGGGATGCGGGCGGAGGGGAAGGGGTTTGCGGTGCTGCGGGTGATAGGGGGAGCTGACACATCTGGGGGGCTGGATGTGGTGGGGGTTGGGGTAGGCTGGAGGGTTGGTGGGGGGTTAGGGGTGGGGCGGAGTTTGTGGGAGGGTGATGTTGGTCGTGGTGCGGAGCTCTCGCGTCGGTTTGCTGCTCGCGTCGATGTTGGGTTTGGCGGTGTTCTGTTGCTTGATTGGACTGATGCGGAGGTTGCGTAGTCGAGTTTCTAGGTCCTTGGCACGTGTTTGTATTGAAGTGGTTGGTCAGAGGGCGGGCGGGGTGGGTGGAGCCGTCGAAACGGCTTTGCGGTACCCGTGATGTACACGGCTTGGTAAATCGGTCGTGTGCGCATCCGTAGTGTTGCTGGTATCGTCATGCTGCTTTGTTTGGTGTTTGTGGGTTGAGATGGAAGTTGCTCAGCTTCGGTAATGATGTGGTTGCCGTCGGAGCTGAATGTGAAGGTGAAGCCGTCGAGCGATGATGCTTCCGGTCAGGAGATGGCGGGATGGTTGATACTGTCGAGAGAGCGTTGTGCGCAAGAGTAGGAGATGGCGACAAGGGCAAAACCATCTGTAATCCGTGACAAATGCCCTGAGTAGAGGGAGCCTGTGCTGGCGATCCTCCCTATGCGTCTCGTAGAGGAAAATGCTTGCAATAGCAATTGCGCCCACCTTCTGAATTGATAGCTAGCCACAGAGTGCAATCAATGATATGAATTTAGGGATGGCAATGTTAACAGAACAACGCCTTTCGCATGACTTAGCCATACAACGAGCTTGCTCGTGAAACAAGGCGTCAAAAAGTGCAGCCCTCATGTGCCTGGTCAGTAGCGCCAGTTCTTGTTGGACATTAGACGAAGGAGTAGAGTTTTCCATCCTGAAGCAGCCGTGACGGGGTGGGTTTCTGCTGGGAGCAGGGATGAGGTAACGTGAGATAAGTTAAACGGGAGTCTGCTCTCCTTCAAGGTCACCTACAGCTTTCCTCGCAGGGATATACCTGAAGGCGAAGTAGCGTGTTTCAGGTAGTGCATCGTGGGCCACGTCAGTTGCAGGAATTTGGGGGCGGACCTAAGCGCTGTTGCGCCGCAATCCCCCGCGGTACCGTGACCACGGCGCCCCACCATCACTCCAGACAGCTTCTTGGAAAAAGATGCCATGGCGACAAATGCGCTTGTAATCGGGCCGTCGGCATCTCCCGTATGCTAGAGTCTTCCTTGATGGCCTTGCAAAGCTGGCGGCTCCAGAGAATCCAGACGATCCATCGACAAGCCTGATTCGAGGAGCATACGATCTCTTGGCCTTCGCAAATAGCGGCTTCCGGAACAAGGAAGTCCTACCCAAGGGGGATACCTTGCCGCTAGCGAGAACCATAGCAGATGTGTTCCCGAAACCGAGTCTCGAACCTATCACCCACAACCGTGGCACGAGAACAAGCAGGGCATCGACTGAGACAGCAATCGCGGCGCGGAGTTTAGGAACACTGTGGTGCACTTTGTACAGGGCGGTTCTGCATCTGACCGCTAAGTAGCGTAATCTACCTGGATCACGGATGGCATAAGAGTCATCCGGATGAAGGCTTCAACTCCCTATAGATCTCAAGTGGAGAGGAGGTCGGATCTAGTTAGACTTGTCCGGATCACGGCTTCAGCTTCCCATGTTGTAGAGTCAAAAAATACGCGCTAGCGGTCGGATGCACCTCCAAGGCTTGTTTCAAGGATAGTTTGCCTCTAATTGCGCATGACTCTACTGCTGAGTCATTACCAGTATACGAGTAATGGGCCCCTGCGGCCAAATTCCGCTCGATGTTTACAGTCTAGATTACCCATCAAGGGCTACTTCCGGATCAACTATGATTTCAAAGCCATTTATGGGGCCTAGCAGCCTTTCGGATTTTCAGGATTTACCTCCAGCCGCACCTATACGGTCTGCGTGATAAGCTGAAGCTGCGCCTTCCACACTAAGCTAGTCAGTAGTATTCCCTGCAGCTTGTTTCCGCGCGCGCATCTGCATCTTAATTTTCACCTTGCACGAATCAAGGCTTAGAAATAAACCGGTACGACATGCGTGTTGAAAGCTGGCACAAAGTATAAATACGGATTTGCACCTCCAATCGCAACTCATCATATTGGCCGGCAGCGCGAAACGAAAACCTCATCGACAACATGATTTCGGGAAACTTGATTTCTTGCCTCTTGGCGTCCATCGCCGTGTCCTCTGCATTCGACCCGCAGCTGAGCTTCAACAACCACGTCGAAGTCGAGAACCGCACCCTGGATGAAATCTACCAAGCTGCTCTGAAGGAAGGCGGCACCCTTACCGTATGGCATGGCGGGTAAGTGGAACTGCAAGCATTGGTGATTGACATATGCTGATTCCATCTCATAGTGACGAGAAGGACCAGCAGAACTCTCTCAAAGAGGCGTTCGAGGCTAAATTCCCAGGATTGACGCTGAACGTCACCGTCGACCTATCCAAGTATCACGACATCAACGTGCGTTCATTCACCGCCCATCTCTACTGACCAATGCATCACTGACACCTCCCAGATCGACCGCCAGCTCGCCACGGACAGTCTGTATGTCGACAGCGTCATCCTCCAGACGCTCCACGACTACCCGCGCTGGAAGTCCCAGGGCGCCCTCCTGCCCTACAAGCCCCTCGGCTGGAATGAGATCCACGACGAGTACAAAGACGCGCAAGGCTACTTCACCGGCATCGGCATCTTCGGCTGGTCCAACGTCTGGAACAGCCAATACGTCTCCGACGGCCCCAAGGAGTACACCGACTACCTCAAGCCCGAGTTCAAAAACAAGCTCGTCCTCACCTACCCCAACGACGACGTAAGTTCTCCCCTTCTTTCCCTCGCAATCGCACCCCATCACTATCTCCACGCTTCCAAAATCCAGCAAGCTTCCCCTCAAAGCGCCGCGCATCTGCTCACACCCCCGCCCCACCAGGACGCCGTGCTCTACGCCTTCTCCCTCGTCCTCCGCCACCAAGGCCTCGCGTGGTTCGACGCCCTCCTCGCCCAAAACCCCCGCTGGGTCCGCGGCACCGCCACCCCCGCCACCCTCATCGCCAACTCCAACGGCACCTACGTTGCCTCCTTCACCACCGCCCTCGGCCTGCAGCCGCCCGCCCCCTACAACATCTCCTTCCCCGAAACGTCGGGCGGCTTCGTCACCTGGCCGCAGACCGGCGCCATCTTGAAGGACGCGCCGCATCCGGAAAGCGCCAAGTTGCTGCATTCGTTCATCCTGAGCAAGGAGCACCAGGCTGCTTCGGGCGGCTGGAGCGTGCGGAGGGACGTGGAGGCGCCGGACGGGTATCCGGATGCGCTGGAGATGGAGGGGACGGATCCGACGGAGTTTGCAAAGTTTATGGCGGATCGGGCGGCGGTTGAGAGGCTGCGGTTTTTCTTTGAGGATCGGATTGGGCCTGCTCAGGGGGAGAGTCCGCTGGAGGATGATTTGTAGGCAAATGAGAGGAGCGGTGTAGGTATTGGAAGAGAATAAGCTGTGGGGCTAGATAGAAGTTATCGTCAATAACGGTGTCGTCACCTCCTGTTCAGCATTCCTGGAGTGGAAGCTAGGAGAGAGCTCCTTTACCTGCGTGCCAACATCCACTCATCGCTTCCCTGCATGCGAGAGTTTCCCAGCTGTCCAAGACCCCTCCTATCATACCCACTGCAGGTACTGCTCAAGGAAACCCCCACCACATCAAGCCAGTGTAGCCATCCAAATCCCGAACCCCTTGCCCGCCGACCGCCCCGCCACGCCCCAGTCCAGTTCCGGCGCTCAACCATCCAGCAACTCATCCAGGCACCCACCCTCAACCCCCTCGTAGCCACCAACGGCGAAGAGGCAGCGCCTAGCAGAGATTCAGAAACCGTTGTTCCGGGGCGCAATTGCAACGCACTCCGCACCAAGCCTGCGCGCCGAAGCGCCGTCCGAGCTGCCGACCATGACTAGTGAAAGATGTCCGTGGTTCGCAAGAATGGCTGCTCGTCGGTCGCGCCCTCGAGCTAGAGGAGGAATCGGCGTCGGCGTCGGCGTCGCTCAGACGGGAGTCGATCGTGCTCGGCGCGGGTGCGCGGCTGGCGGTGGCCGGGGCGGGGCGAGGCGGGGAGGGTGGGGCAGAGTGAGCTGGGTGGAGTGGAGGTGCAGGCTTTCGTAGGAGGCTGGGTTTTTGCTGTGGGTGGCTGTCGTTTGGCTGGAGCGGGGGCGGCGCCCTGCGACGTGTCACTTTTGGTGGGTTGAGGAAGGGATGAGATTCTAGTAGTGGGAGGTTATGGATGTTGTGGTTTGAGAGTTTGGATGGCGGCCCCGGGGCGGTTGTGGGGATGAGAATGACGTATTGTGTGCGACGCAAGTCAATGGCTAGGTACAGCGCCGCTCGCGCACCAGACGGCTGCGACAAAACTACTCCGAGGAAATTGCCGGGATGGCGAAACCCCTCTACGCCGTTCTGTATAAACTCTAATAATAAGCTGTTTATATAGGGAGCTGAAGTAGCCATCCGGATGGCTTCTAATAAATAAGCCAACTACTTATATGGGGAGTTGAAGTAGCCATGCAGATGGCTAATATATACCTATGTATCCGGATATATGCTTCAGCTCCCTATTGATAACAGTGGTGGTAAGGTAAATATATTCAAAAGCGAGGTCACAAGCTCGGAGGCAGCCCCCCTGCCAAGGTCTCAGGGTAGTTTTGTCACATCCCCACCCGGCGGCCACTTCAGTCCGCCCAGGCTCGTAGGCGTCACTTAGGCGTGGATGAAGTACAGCGAATCCTGCAAAAGAATAAGCGTCTTGGACCGGTAATCTTCGGCGAGAATTAAATCCTAAGACTTCCTACAGTTTCTGCTCCCTTCTTTATCTGTTCTTTAACGCATCTTCGTCCTGTCGCTGAGAATCCAGCACAAACTAACATCCGCCAGATGGTTCTCCGCTAAACCGTGTGTGTGGCTTCCCAGAGTTCCCGTACCTGCTTCAGCACAGTCTTCAGCAACGCTCTCTTCAAGCGCAGATTGCCCGCTTACTTTCCCGCTCCGCCCAGAGAAACCCGCCTCTCCGTCGCCGCGGACACGCCCCGCTTTACGTAACTCCAACGGAAGCGGCTCGGTTCGGTCGCGTGGATCCCACTGCCGCACCCAGCTAGCTCGCAAAAAGTTAATCTCGACCTCTCACGAAAGGACGGCAGCCGTCTTCGCGCTGGCGTGGCGGGTTCCGGGGATAAGACTTCTTTGGTCCCCTACGTTGCGCACTTCCCTCAACGACTTTTCCCCGCATCGCACATCCCTCTCCCACACCACTTGTGACGCAAACACCTTGGACTAATCAAACGTCTCGATGCTGCTCCAGAGACCGCAGCAGCCTGATCCAGCGCGTGGGGAAACGACCAGCCATGCGAGCGCCGAGGACCCGCAGAGCCGCGAAGAACCGTCGTCACTCATTTCGCAAAATAGCTTCTCACGAGAGCTGCCGCTAGAAACCCCATCCGATGGTACAGCGCAGATGCATGCGTTTCATGCAAAGCCGGAGCAAAGGAGGCGCAGCCCGGCATCTTCGGACGTCGGAGGAGTGGGTGTCGCGGCGGCGCGGAGGGGGCAAGCACAGGTGGTGCTTGCTTGGGTTCTGGTCTGCCAGGTGAGTGGTGCGGTGACGGCGGAGGTGCAACGGCATCGCTTCGGGGGTGGACGGGGGCAGTGGCGGTAAGCCTGGTGCGGCGGATCGAAGGCTTGCGTCCTTTGTGTGGACGCGGAGGTTTGGCGGAGGTGGCCGCTGGGTCCGCCGTTGGGCCCGCCGTAGGTGGGTAGTGGGCAGCCTCTATGGCTTTCGAAAGCGGTTCTTGCTATACTACTGCCCCATCCAAGGAGTCGGCCTCTGCCGTTGAGCAGGCATATCAAGGCAGTAACCTCTCGTGATTCACACGGCATGGCACACACGACGGATTTTTCAATGACACGGACGGCGCGAAGCATGGTAGAGCTCGTCTTCGTTATAGAAATCTCGCACAACCTCGCAAGTTGCCCATTTGCTTAGGTGGGAGTGCAGTGCAATGGCGGCGGCGATGGCGCAGGAGAGAACCGCTGGGGAAGACGGCATGTTGATGAGTTGCGGCAAACTGTGTAAGAAATGCAGAACTGACAAGAACGGTTTGTAAAGTTTATTGGAATCTTCAAGCTAGGCAGACTATGTTTGGAGGCAAGCCTCAAATACTACACGAATGTATGTACCTCCACAATAGCCAGCGCCGTAGCAACATCATTGTCCTCCTCTCACTATACGTATTGCAATCAGTCCTCTCGTTCTGTCCGCTTTGCAACCTGATATCCCTCAGTCTGCACCAGCAATGCTATCATCTAGGAAACAATACTGTTTAAGGCAAAGGCTCCAGTTAAATAGACCACCATCGCCGAAATCGTTCACGTTTCTCATCATTAATTCATGTCGTCCACCGATTCAACTCTCCTCCGCTACCTCCTTCCTAACTCGTACCCCCACGAGTTCCTGCTGTTCGTTTGCCACATTCCAGAGCTCCACGAGCGCGCTGTGGGTCGATTCGGCTCGGTAGACATGATCGCGCAGCTGTCCTCGGTTCTGCTGCACGTCTTCCAACGCTGCCGTTGCGGTCGCCTTGCCGAGGCCGGGCAGCGAGGCCAGGCAGTGGACGAGGTTTGCGGCGTGTTGCTCTGCATCATGGAGGGCTGCGACTTCGGCCTCGAGTCTGCGGATGTGTGAGGGTATGGACATGGCGAGGGTGGCAATGGTGTCGCGGATGGCCTCGAGGTCGTCGAGCTGGTTTTGGAGTATGCGCTGCGAGTCAGACACGCCGGCTGATATGGCATCATCCAACATGGGTTTGGCGATGGTGAGTTCGGCGTGCTGTGCGATGGCGGAGCGGAGGAGGCGACGCCAGCGTTTGGCGTCGATAAGAAAGGGGATGGCCTTTCTGGCGGCGATGACGAGGCAGTAGACGATGACGAAGACGGCGCTGTCGACGGGGCCGTCTTGTTCTCCTCCGCGAGTATCAGTGACGAACTTCCAGTTTTGCGCATTCCAATCGAGGCCCAGCCTCTTCGTGAGGCCTTCCGCAATGCAGCCTGGCTGCGCGTCGTCCTCGAAGGATCGGACCTCACCATTGGAAGGGAAGGAGTCGTAGAGCGTTGCGATGTTTGAAACGAGGTCGAAGTGGAACAAGACCCAATGTTCGTACTGCGGCTGGAACACAGGCACGCAGACAATGCTCTCCCCAGGTAGGAGGTCGAACTTTGGACAATTTACCCAAGCGTTCCACGTCACGTCTCCCGGTAGCGGTTGGCTGAGCTTGATCAAGCGGATCCATTGCGGCATGAACACGTCCAACACTGTCCAGATGGCTGTATCGCTGAGGTGACAGCCGTCCTGGAGTTTCTCGATAGCAAAGATTACCGGGTCCGGCGCGTTGCATGCAGCACTGTACTGGATTCCGGGTGCTGCAGTAGAGTGAGCGTCTGGTGCATCGGCTAAGTCGGCGCTTGGAGTGCCAGTAGAGCGGGTGCCTGGCGTAATGGCGGACTGAGCGTTCGGTGCACTGGAGTAGGAGCTTGATTGACCTGGTGTCGGGGGCGATGGCAACGGCTCATGACCAGGGTCCGGCTTGATCGCGACGGCCTTGGAAGACTGGCTGGGTGCACTCACGAGCGGGGCAGGTGCTGACTCCATCGCGGTCGAGGCAGGTTTGGGCGAGTCAGGTATGGCTGTAAGCCTGGACGCGTGCGGAGCGCGAAGGGCGGAATCGACTGGAATTTGCGGTACGGACACCGCGCGGCCCAAGAGGCTGTTGGTACGTGTCTGCCAATGTATGCCACCGTCACCGGCGCCAATATTGCCGAAACTGCGTGCCACCTCCGGAGCCGCGATCGAGGCCGGTTGATGACCTGATGGGGGATTGCTTCCGCCACGGGCTTGCGATTCCAGGCGGGGCCGCTTCCAGGCCTGAAAGCTGGGCTGGAAAGTAGCAAGTTAACGTTGGTATTCGTGGTTGGGGCAGCGGGTTGCTGACCTGTTCGGATTGTCTCTTTGAGCCCAAAGTCATGTTGAAAAGTTTTGCGGCTTCGATGATATCGGACGGGGCGAAGTCTTTGCTGGAGGATCCCTGGCGACGGAGCTGGGCCTGTCGAATCGCAACCCTCACGGTGGACCAGGTCAAGGGCTCAGGCTTTTGTTCTTGAAGTTGGCGCCACTGGCCGAGCAAGTGCAGCGACGACTGGGACAGGGCCACGGAATCCACAAAAGCGTCGAGCAGGCCACCGGGGCTGACGTACCAGGGTGCCCAAGCCAAGCGCTCGACTTCCTTCGCGGCGGGGCCGAAGCGAAGGTAGGATAATGCGACTAGGCGACGAGATGCCGGCAGCAGCAGCGGGAGGACATCAACGTGATGCTCGTGAGTGGACTTCCTCAGCGCCACGAAATCGGATATGAGTTTCTGCGAAGGTTCAGTGGTGAAGGCAATAGCAGTCTGGAATGCTCGGACGGCTTGTTGCAGTGAGGTTGACGGCGGGCTTGCCATTGTGAAACGGCGAAGAGGAAGTGCTGGTTTGTGTGTGAAGCGACGAGACAGACTCAGGGCTGCTTTGACGTCAGTGACTGGACCCTGACGACTGCCCTCACGCCTGCCCGCCCGGGCGTTTCTCACCTTCTTGGGGCAGCCTGCACCTTCTTCTGCTCCGTATGCCTCACGACATCGCAGCGCCTTCCCTTATCGCCCATTGATTCCACACCGCAAAGGCCGCCGCCAAACTCCTCGTCATCCTCCAACATCTCAACGGTAGACCTGCTCAGGGCGGCCCGCGGCCTCACAAGCACTGCTGCAAAACTGCGGTGGTTCGAAGCGCGAAAGGCATCACCACAACCGGACTCAGTCGCCTCACCTATTCATACCAGCCAGCTCTTGCGTTTACAACCTTCATGCGCTTCTCCCAGCTCTCACTGTTCCAGTTTCCGCTCCCTCCCATCCCCAGCTTCCCACACTCCAGACAAACCGCCAACAGGCCCGCTCCCCCCGCCAGCGGAAGCATGCAGCAGCGCAGCCCCATTCCTCCCACCAAGCCCGCTGCTAGCCCTCCATTGCCCCAGCAGCCGCAGACTGCGCTCCAAGTCCTGATTCAAAGCCACGACAACGCGGCCGTCAGCGCGCGCCGTCGCTTGCATCTTCCCACCTTCGCCTCGGCCGACGCTTGCGCTCGCTCCCGCGTCGATGCGAACCGCCGACATCGTTACGTATCTTGCCACCCGCGAAGAGAAAGAGAAAGTGATCACTCGTGCACCTGCAACGTCCCGCCCTCGTCTGTAACTTCTCTTGCCGCCCGCAGCGGTGCATGACGCCGTCGCAATCTCGCTCTTCTGTATGTATATATGCGGACCTCTATATCCTGATGGATGCTTCCACTCCCTATGAACGTATATGCTTGACTGAGAAGGCATCATCGGCCTCTGGGGACTTCTAGGGCGAGAGCCTCCATCTCCCAGCCGCCTTCCAATCCGGCCGTCCACCAAAGTAAAGCCCTGGAACGAACAGCAGTATCTGAACAAACCCCTTCATACCAGCAGAATACGCAATTCCCACGACGCGCTCGCCATGCATTGCGGTGACTGCAGTCTGCCACTCCACCATCGTTTCCCTCCCCCCTTCCTGTGCCGTCGCCCCATCGGCTGGCTATGTACAGGTCAATCCCGGCTGATTGATGGGCATTGCGGCTCTCGCGACCATCTTGTGGAACATCGGCTCCGGCGTGATGGACCACCGCCTTGGACTCGTGCTAGGAACCAACACATGTCTTGCGTGCAGGGGATGCGTCTTCAATGCCGTTTCAACGGCCACTTGCGCTGCGGATATCTGCTGCTCATCCCCTCCCTAGCTCTGCTCTCACCTGACCTCCCTGCGCTGTCGCCGGCTGAGCTTTCCCCGACTCCCGCTGCCTCAGGCCAGACCCTCGGTTCAGCCCTACCTCCCGCTCTGCCTCACTGAAGCCCTCCCGGTTCAGCCTGCCATCGCTCCCGGCCTGACTCTTATCTGCCCCTTGCTGCCCTACTCGGGTGAAACAGGTAGTTATCCACAATTCTTTGCCCCTTTCCGATGCCGCAATCCACGCATTTTTTCTTCCCAAACTTGGCGAAAGAACCCTCGGTCTAAGCCCCCAAGTTCCGTCTTTCATCGGCGGCAAGAAGCAGAATCGTTTTTCATTTGAGTCCCGAGCTAGTCAAGGCGCCACCTGCAAAACGAACGTCGCCGAAAATAACCACCCAGGCTGCAGAGGCGTCCACGGACACATTCGGGATTAAGATTGGCAATGGGCTTCTTAGGCAGCCCCCATAGTCACGTGGAGTCCATCCACTACTCATGGTGCTTTTCAAATGCTCCTCATCACCACCGACATCCTGGGACATTTTTCGGTTTTTGGCATTTTTCATAATCATCAGTTTCATCGTGGGCGAGGTCATGTCATGAAGAGGTTTAGAACATCTGGAAAAAATTCGATTCTAAACAGGTCGAGTACTCGAACGTCTTAAGTCCCTTCAGATACCTTCAAACGCACCACAATTCGCTCAATCCCCTAAAGCCCGGCGCCCTCCAGGAAGTCATGAGCGGCAGCAAACGTAACATTGGCGGAATAGTGAAAGTTGAGGTGGTGGCCAGTGTTCGGAATCTCCTTGGTCGAGAACTGGGCGTTAGGGAACAACCTCTTAGTGAGCTGGATATAGTTCGAAGCGGACCCGGAGCCGCCGCAGCTGGCTTCGCCCAGGAGTGGCAAAGCAAGTCCGCAGAAGATCTGATCCTTATGGCCAGTGAGGATGAGGACAGGCTTGGTAAAGGCAGTGGCGACGTCGTTGGCGAATACGGTGCTGATAGATTCGCCCACGGTGTAGGTTCCCCGGGCAAGCCACTCGGCGTGGGCGACACCGGCATCCCATTCGGACTTGGTGTTGGTGTAAAGCATGCCACGGACTCCGGTTTCCTGGGAAAACGCAGTGTATCCAACGCTCAGACTGCTGAATTTGGCTGGGTAGGCGAGCGAAGCAGGGAGGGTGACGGAGGTGATGAGAATGCCCGGGATAGCAGGCTTCACGTTACTGGTATATCCGCTCAGGATAAGGGCGTCGACGTCGTTGGGGTACCGTGCCGCAAGGCTGTTCCCAATAATGGAACCAAACGAATGGCCAACATATGACACCTTGTCAAAAGCCCTGCCGCCAACCTTACCGTCCCTCAACGCCTGGATGACCTGATGCGCAACCTCAACATGCGCCGGCTTCTGGACCACGGTAATCGGATCCGGATGATCCGACGCCCCGTTCCCAAGCCTGTCGATAGCGAGCGTCGAGTAGCCCTGCTGCGAGGCGTACGACATCCAGGAATAACTGTCGCTCCCCTGGCTCCCGCCGGACCAGTAGTTGCGGTCGCTCGCGATGCCGTGCACCAGTAGCTGGACAGCGCTCTCACGCCCGGCGATCTGTACCTCGGGCTCGCAGAACCGCCCGGCGATGTTCCATGTGCCGTTGACCAGGGCGGACTGCAGCGTGTTGCCGACGCTGTTGATCAGTGTCTCGGCGCCGGTCAGGGACAGCGGCGTGGCGGAGGTTAGCCCGGAGACGAGGGAGTCTGGAATCACCAGGTTGTTGGCGCTGATGGTGACGGGAAGGACGACTTCGGTGCATGTGGGCCCGCTGCGCTTGATGGGGGCGGAGGGGAGGGCAGCGCTGAGGCTGGTGTTGAGGAGGAGGAGGAGGGCGGAGGAGAGGGTTGAAGGAAGGGAAGGCATTGTAAAGGGAGCCGAAAAAGGTTGAGTGTGTAATAGGCTGTAGCATCATGGGCCGTCAACGCTTAAGTACAGTCAAATCGGATCGGCATCTAGCCATCGAAATCAAGTTGAGCGTGGTAGTAGAGCTGAATTGCCGATTTGGGAACGCTTCGGAAGCAGCACCGACAGTAGCGTGCTTTGATTCGTGTCGGGACCGGATGGGAAATTATACGGCCGTATCACTACTAGCGCTAGACTTCTACTTTCCCCAAGTGAGGTATTCGCACGTCGATAGCCCCGGATTCGCGATTCAGAATCTTGGCCTGTGCAGAGAGCCGATCTACAGAGCCACGCAATCGGGAAATATATAGCACATTATAAACAGAACCCATCGGGAGAGCGGCAGTGGGCGGGGAGTTGAGGCAACCATCGGGATAGGAATCTGTATATACCTGTTATAGATAGCCATCTGGACGACTAGTTCAACTCCCTACGCGCCCAGCTTGTCATGTTGACTTAAGAATACGGTTTCTGGCTTAGGTGTGCCACTTATGTTTCCGATCGCGTGAGAGCTAGCAAGATCTAGGGGTATCATCGGCGTGTGAAGCCAATTAGAGTGAGCCATACAGCCGAGGCAAGATGTTCGCGCTACCGGGATCTTCATCGCGTCGATCTCGATACGACTCCGGGGTTTGAAGTGACTTAGTTTTATTGACCTCAACCCTCGTTGGGAAATAAAACCGTTGCTTCGTTGTCTGATGCAAGCGTTCGGGTGCCCCAAACAGGGAGAATATCACGTCTGATCGAATGTCAATGACCTTGAGCTGGCAATTTCCATGGGCTCGGTTGGTCTAGATCACTGTTCCCGCCGTTCCACTGGCCGGTGGGGTGACGGGGACGTACCTGGTCGTGCGCAGGGGCCAAAGACTAATCCGCACCTGAGTTGTTCCCCGTTCATCGTGGCGCGCTGCGTCATCCAGCACCTTCCAGGAAATCACTGTTCTAAACAACCTCCGCCGATGTGGGCGTTTGTACCTTGGGGTTGTTACCGGTAGTTTAGGGAGCAGCAGGGTGGGTGAGTGCACCGTGGCAGAGACGCCATCCGACGACTGCTTCAACTCCCGATGGGCGAAGCTTGAGTTGGGGTACCTGTCATACTGGCACTTTTGTCCTGCTGGAATGTGGAGATGCGCTTCGCGGTGTGGCCTAGTGAGTATTTTCCGGCGTCTGGGGTCTGTCTTTTAACCGCGATGATGGCTCGGAGTCGGACTGAGACCTACCCGGCTGGTTTTCTGAAGAAGCTGCACGAAACAGGTCATTGGCAGATCAACTCAGATCAACGAGATTTCTTTCTACTTGCGGATTCATGGGAAAGGAGGATGGAAATGACGGAGCCGCGCCCACTTCAGTGTGGACAGGACCTGTTTTTTTGAGATCCTGAGAGACTGTGAGTACGGACATGAGGAATAGAAATACAAGAGTACACGATGGTGTCATAGCACGGGGAAGAACATAAATGGTAAATAATTGTGCATTTGTGAAAGCAGGACTTGCGGAAACATAGTCTTGGAATACTAGCAGTATGAACTGGAGATTTCCTCCGGGTGACTGCGGCGTGCGGGGGTTCTGATTGGCCAGCCGCGCTACCACACAGACAAAGTCCCCGAAAATCGACACCAAAGCTGCGTTGGTTTTAGTCTACGCTCCACACCATCATGTAGAACCAATTCGCAAAGCAGCCTTCGAACACCGTCAGTCCCCCTCACATCTCCAGCAAACAAACCCTGATGAAAACCCATCCACAGCGTCTCATCTCACCACACTCCCTCAACACAACACCCGCCAACACAGTATCACACCAAGCACAGCCAGAACCAACCCAACCAGGCTCCGCCGCCTCAAGCCAGGTCATCCACCACGTGCCTCTAAAAATCAACCAAACTTGGACCCACGTAATGCTGCCAGAACTCGCGGACCAGAACTTCGAGAATATGGAATCCGACGAGGTTAGCCAGGATAAGCAGAACATCGATGCCGATGAGAAGGACGCTGGCGAAGACTATGTTGTCAGTAATCTCCCGGAGCATTTCGTGTGTTGCATTTGAGGGCATGACTGTCGATGCCGGCCATGAGGGGAAGAGGTCGGTGCGCTGAAGCATTCTGGCGTGCGAGCGGTGCAAGTTGAGCGGGCGGGGCGTGCTGGCGGCTGGGGAGCGCTAGGGGGCGGAGAAGGAGGGGTTGGGGTTGGTGGTGGTGGCAGGAGTGGAGGAAGGGCGTGACGGGCGTCAAAAGGAGGCCTGGATCGTAGGGCGCGGCGACGCGTGACGACGAGAAGAGACTGGATGTACAGCGATGGAATTGCTGTCGGGCAGATCTATCTTGAGAGGAGTTCGGTTTGTTTGTCTGCAGGCGTGCGTGGGAGACTGAGACGGCTTTATTTGTCCCGCGAGTGCTACGAGGTGCATTAAATGCAGTTTTGTCGTGCTTCAATGGGTTGCGCAGGAAATTCAGAGGTCTGAGACATTGATGGTATGTTTCAGACCAGCTGTCTGTGTGCTTTCGTAAAGACTTCGAAAGTTTTCCAATTGGTTTACTTTGAGCACGCAACCCGAATGCCAGAACCTTCCTCCAGAGCTCTGCCTGATCTGCGCCGTAATGGTCGAGCAGACGAGGGCAGTCGATAGCACTCTTCTAGACATCTCTATCACACTTCCGACATGACAGTGTTGCAACAGCCAATCAGAACCCTCGCACACTGTGCGGTTGGTGCGTCGCCGATTGTGCAACATTTTCCCCATCCATCGAGAAGGTGTATGGGAAAGCGATGCTGCCACTGCTGGAGGAGTTTGGAGTTGGCGACGACGTACCGAACGTGGTAAAAAGGCTGAAATCAAACGTGAAAAAAGCAGCACGAAGGGTCCAGCTCGGTACTTTCAGCCACGACACGTACTGGAGGATGTGCTCGGCATGTTTGTGCGACAAAACTACCCCAAAGATTAGCCGGGATGGCAACCCCTCTCACACCATTGTGTGTGATGGGGAGCTGAAGTAGGCGTCCGGATAGTATAAAATATGTTAAACTGCTTATATGGGGAGATAAAATAGCTATTCTTAATAGTTTTTATATATATGTACAATTTACCTCACGCTCGGATCATAGTTATAAATCTTGGTATGTGGTTGGTACGCAAGGTGACTAGGTGACGGTGTTTGGTACAAGCGAGGGAGAGATCGGTGAGGTGAGGTCATTCAGGGTCACTTTCTGCTGGTACTGATTTGGGGTTTTGCCCACGACCCGAAGACGGGCCACACCCTCAAGAATATGCATAAGTTCGTCTTCGTTCTTCCTGTTCCACTTCCGCTCAACTTCGAACTTCAAACCTCACTCTACAGCGCGACAATGAACGCCTCCAACCTGCGTGCTGGTCCTCACATCGCCGAGGGCGGCTCGAGCCGGGTGTTCAACGTCACCGACACGGACACCAACGTCACCTACGCCATGAAAACAGTATGATCATTGACCTCACCTGTACTTCACCGCTGACAGCCCTAGTTTCACGATCAGGAATCACTAGCAGCCGAAATCGCCGCCTACGAGCGCATCAAAGACGTTCCCGCTCTACGCAACCGAGTCCCTCACTTCTACGGTGTCGCCAACTTTCCACCACAAACCATCTTCCTGGAGAAGGTCGACGGAGAACCTCTTGACAAAGTCATATACGGGCTCTCATCGGCAGAGCGTGATGACATGAAGAGGCAGCTGACCGAGACGCTTGACATACTGCACCGCGACGCCCGCCTCTACCATCGCGGCATAGGGCCGGGAAAGATCCTCGTTCAAGATGGACAGGCTAAATTGCTGGGCTTCGGCCTCGCGGTCCTGCAGGGGGACGTCGACGAGGAACTGCTCGTTCGCTATGGGGAGCGAGACCAGATGTCACTGAGCCGCATTTTCTGGCGTGTCGCGTCAGACGAAGTATGCCCTTCACTTCTCCCTCTGAAAGCCGCGCCGACATGACAGCACACAGGCCACTCAACATATCTCGAACCTCATAGAGCGCCTGCGCGACCCCAACCACGGCATCGAGAACTCCCAATACAAGCTCTCGCAGCTCCTGTCCCGCATCGGACACCCCAGCAAGGAGCTCCTTCAATCCATCATCGAAGTCGTCCCCAACCCCGCGCCGGTGCTCGTGCTTCCGTTTGCACACTACCTCTCCCAGAAATATGCCTACCAGCAAGCCGTGAACTTGCTCTTGACATGTAGCCGGAGCTTCGAACCAAAACCGCCGTTGTCATCTGCAACCCTCCTCGGTATGTTGCTGCAGATGAAGGAGGACGCCGCTCTCTGTAGAGCTCAGGAAAGGGCGATGATGATGGAACCGCACGAGATGGACCCATCGCTCATGGACCTGTTCGAGGCCGCCATCGACTTCTACCTACGCTGGCCACCCAAGGGCGCCAAGCCGCGAACCGATGCCGATGAGAAGGTCCTGAAGCTGCGCCTCGAGCTTGCCGTTCAACTGACGCACGGATCTGATGAACATGACGCAATGGTGGTTTGTGAGCGGGCTCTGGCCAGGGCTATCGAAACAGGAAGGCCCATCAACGAGGGCATCGTGCGCGACTTTCAGCTGATCATCAACAAGATCCTGAGGAAGGCGGAGCACAGGTTGGACAGAATATTCAAGGCCAAGCAGCTCAATCGTGAAAGGAAAAGTGAGCCGTGGTCCAAGCATCCCGAGTACGAAGATACATACCTCCGTGCAGAGAAGGGCTTGGATACCTGCTATAATCTGTTGCATCGTGAGACTTCCGGGAAGGCATCGTAGACATCGATATACAAGAATGCCAGTTCCTCGTCACAAAGGTCAAATGCTATGGCAGGATGTATTTGTTCCCACGTGCTTTGAGGCCTACCTTCCAAGAATATTCGCCTCGCAGCACATTAGAGGGGTGCGACAAAACTACCCCAAGGTCTGCTTGGGGTACCTAGTGATTTGTATGAGTTGAAGTTGGCTGTACGAATACATCAAGATCAAGCTACAGCGGGTTTTGTGCACTGGGTAATTGGTGAAGTAGTATACGGCCCTACAGAGGGGTGCATCACTACCCGGGATATGCCTCTGGACAATCAACTTTGATTGGAGAAGACCCGGGATCAGTGACAACTCAAAAATCTCAGATGGTTTGGACTGGAAGTTGGTAGGATCTCCGAAAACATTTTCTGCCTGGTCTCCCACGACCAACCATGATTCCCGTTAATCCATGGTCGACCCGGTCGTCGAGATGCCTGCGGCTCTACGGCACACAAGCGCAACAGCTCCAACACTCAAAATCAACTATCACATCTTTGTTCCATATCTCGCACCCCCTGGATGTGTCCGCGCAGAGCTTAAAGCGCTCAAAGATGCTGGAGTGCTTTGTATAATCAGCGACGCACCAACCGCACAGTGTGTGAGGGTTCTGATTGGCTGCTGCAACTCCGAACAGTATTCAGGATCTAGCTGTATGCTGGACAGTGCGCGCATGCGTGAGTACTTACTAGTACCAGGATTATTTAAGACAGAGGACGCGAGCCTCGTGAGATTAGACGGTGAGTACTCGGGCGTAGCTTGCGGTTGTTGGAAGTCTAGCGGAGGGATGCCGTTCTGTGGGGTAGTTGAGTTAGTTCTGTACCAGCGACAATAGAGCCATGTGGAAAGAGTGTCTGGGGGAGTGGGCTAGTCACAGTATATGATCGACTGACGGGCAATGACTCTAGTACACAGGAGAATACAACATACTGATTGCACAGGAGGCCTCTTCTCAGGTCTACACCGCCAGCGTTACGGCGCTGGTCAACACAGCAAGGATTGTTGCTGCACCAAGCGCCATGTGATTTAGCACTGTTGACAATGATCCACAAGCCACGTATCAACTTGACACGAAGTAGAAAGAACAGTAAGACTTCCATTCAGACAAGGATTGTGAGCCCCATACTAGATATTCAACGTAATAACCCCGAACTCCGGATCCTCCTCAAACTTGTCCTTCTGAGCAATTATCTCATCCACATCCCACGTCGACATGACATACCGGCCCTTCAAGAACGCCGCCGCCGGACTAGCAAGCCAGACCGCGAACCCACCCGCCAACGACTCATCATCCCAGGGAATAGGAAGGACGTCACTCTTCACCTTAAACATCCTCTCCGCCGCCGGCGTGAAAATCAGGCCCGGATTGAAACTGTGCACGCGAATCGGCACGCCCTCGACCCGATCCAGATCTGCCTGCAGCGACCGGATAATGCGCGAAAACGCCAGCTTGCTCGACGAGTACGCCGCCTGCCCCGGAACCTCGTAGTACGAGGCGCCCGACGTGACGTCCAGCACGACCTTCTGCCGCACGGGCGCCTTCGCGCCCGCCGTGTCCTTGACCTTGCCGATCAGCGACCTGAACGGGATGGCGGGCGTGTCGGGCGCCAGGAACGCGCGCACGAGGTCGAGGTTGCCGAGCACGTTGGTCTCGAAGCTGCCGCGGAAGGCGTCCGCGGGCGTGTCGAGGGTGGAATTGCCCATCTCCAGGTACGCGGCGCTGGTGACTAGGACGTCGGCGTCGGTGGCCGCGCTGCTGCCGTCCGCGCTTATGCGCTGTCGGATTGCGTCGAAGACGGCGGGGGTGGCGGCGCTGTCGGTGATGTCGAGCTGGTACGTCCAGACGGCCGTGTTGCGCTTCGCGGCCTCGTTCTCGGCGCGGAGTTTGCTGGACGCCTCATCGAGAGCCTCTTGACGGCGCGTGATGATGATTATAGTGGCGGCACCGGCGGCGGAGAAGGCCTGTGCGATGGCGTAGCCGATGCCGCTGGCGCCGCCGCTGATGATGATGGTCTTGCCGGCGGCGGAGTTGAGTGGGTTGGTGGGGTCGATGGCGGGGTATTGGGTGTGATGGAGAGTTTGGCTGAGGTTGCGGATTGGAATGGGGGCCATGGTGCTGGAATATGCGCGAAGGCTTCACTGAAAAGGATGTGGAGAGAATTGCAGAAGCTGTGGTTTTGTCCGCGTCTTCTTCGACTCTTATATATTGTCGCCGAGGCGAGATAAACAGAAGGCTGACCAGTTCAACAAGGGATTGCGCCATGTCAGCTCCACAATATGACGATGGGCTTATGTCCCCTCCCCGTTGCTAACCGGGGCGATTTGGCTGGTTATTAACGGGGGGGGCTTGTTTGGCTAGCCAAATCGCTATTTTATAAAGTGTTGAGTAGGTTAAGGGGGTGTTGAGGAATGGTCAGGGTCGGCTATTTGGCTAGCCAACACAGTGCCCCATTGTTGACCACCCCCGTGGGAGTAGCTATTTGGCTAGCCAAACAGGGTCTCCCATTGCTAACCACCCCCTTGGTGGGTTAACACGCCGTGTTGGCTAGCCAAATGACCCTCGTTGGTTAGCTAAATGGGGGTGGTTAGGAACGGGGTGGAACAGCTTACTCTATCTACATAATCTATCTCCGTCCAAATAAGTCCGGTGACGGAATTATTAAGCCATTGTGGACAAATGCAGTGATTGTTCAGCAAACCCAACCACAAAGCAACGGAACTGGTGAGAATGCATCCGTGTGCCGCTTTGTGGATTGTTTTCCCATCACACGGCTTTCGTCTGTAACATTGCATACACCCTAGCTTCACACCGCAATAAACATATGCGCTCACCCTGTACGGGGATTCTTGCCTTATCTTGTCTCTTTCTAGTAGGCACACTGAACCGAGTAGGTGGGCCAGGCACTTGCGTACAACACATTTCATGCATAAGCATCTTCCAGATTGCTTTCCAGCCGTCCTGCACGGGCGGGCGGTGCGATAGTAGACTTGCTGCCGGCTATCCGCCGCGCCTCGGCAGAGGCTCGCTCAGATTAGATTAGATAGCGCATGCACCTGCTTCTAATCCTCATCATCATCCTTTTCCATGAACGATTGCCTCGTTTAACAAGACTAAGTATGGGCTGCTTTTTTTGTTTGTTTGGTCAGGATGCGCCACACAGTAGCCTTATTTGCCTCCAAGGAAGTAGATCAAAAAGCGTAACCAGAGGCAAGATGAGTCGCGTGACACAAGGGAGGGGGAATCCATGCGCCAATAAGGCACTCAAGAATGCAGTTGGCTGGTCGCAGTCTTGGATGTCCGGTCAACGCTGATTCCAGGGCGTACGAACACTAGTGCCCAAAGGCAACCAGATGGCGACCTTTTTACAGTAGCAGCAACTTCTGGAGCGTCCTCGTGCATGAATTCCAAAAAGGAAGATGTCAGAAGAAAATCCACTCGTCGCAAGAGTCTACACCTTAACCTTTGCCGCCAATGCTGATGGCCTTCATCGGCGAACCGCACCTTGATGAGGGGTTTTTTTCCAGAGCTCAACATCTCTCATCTTCGGCTGTGTAGGGCATAGATTTCGAGGTTCCGTTAGTCGGTAAGCAAAGCTATTATGAGTATAAAGATCAGCCCGCTAGGGAATGCCACGAATGGCTTTCCCGCAGCGGCTGGAGGACTTTTTGTTCATTCGGACGCTGGTTGTTTCACGTTCGATTCCAGCATTCCGTAACCGAGTTCATCTATTTATATCTCTCTCGGATGTAAAGGGAAGGAGCCCGAACGACTCCATTTATTCCACCACTTATATTAAGGCAAATCCCAAAAGCGGGAAGTCCACGGAGTTTTTTCTACTTTGGAACACGCTCTGCCTAACATAGGCCAAGCCAAGAATACCATAAGCAGCCAAGAGGACACTAACAAGCGTAAGCCCGGCCATCGTAAATCATAAGAGCAAGAACGCCCCCCAACCGGTTTAGATCTCAGCCCCACGGATTCAAACACAGCCAGCGGAGCCTCATTGGGCAATCATGGTAGGGGTTCCGAAAAGCCTCAGATGCCAGGGCTGCAAGAGGCGCAAAATCAAGGCAAGTCTTGCCATACAACTTAACATTACAATCTCTAATAGGATCTACAGTGCGACGAAGCTTGGCCAACCTGTGGACCATGCCAGCGTTCCGGTGAGGATTGTTCTGGCCCGCCCCAGTCGCTGATCAAGTTCGTCGACCCGAAGCAAAAGACGAGCATCCCACCGAAGCAGGAACAGAACGGGTCCCTGGTAGCGGCTCGATCACACATCTTCCACAAGCTGAGACAAAGCCAGACCCCAACTAGACAGGTGCCCGGCACCCAGGGATCACTACTCGCGGCCGAGCTGGTCACGCTTCTGAGGTCTGGCGAGGGTACGGGATATGATCTTCATTATATTGGAGAGAGCATTGGAACTTATCCACAGCTCTTAGCAAGTAGTACCGCGTTTCAGGATGCGCTTGAACACTTGCTTTCCTCGTACAAACCAATGCGGCGAAATGAGCGGCCGGAGGTTAGTCTCAAAAGCTATGGAAAGGCGTCGTCCAGCTTGCACTCATTATATATAGATCCAATGCTACGGTACGCGGTGGGAACGCTTGCTGCAACACAGCTTCTAAACTGGTCCGAAGTAAGTTATATTCCTAAAGACTGCGTTCTTGTTCTATTGATGATCGAAGGCTAGTTTCGGCATAATAGGATCCACCGACTACGGCATGACACACTCGGTTGGTATATACGGTTGGGTGGCCAGTCGAGGCCCGCCACACCCTGACAATAACAATCTCCATGATATACTCTACCTAGATACGGTGATGCTTGCGGTAAGTTCAAGTAAATGCAGATACAGGTTATCAAAACTGACTTCCATGCAGATGCAGGCCTCCCTCTTCCGCAACCTCCCACCATTTTTCAGGGGTAAGGACTGGATCAGGCCATTCAACCGAGCCGTGCGCAACAGCTTGGACATCTCTGGCACAACATCATGGCTTTACTACGTTAAGATCCAGATGCTCCACTAGCCATACCTCATCCAATCGCTGCGTCGCCTCCACGAAGGCGCACAAGCCGACGAACCCTCAACCTCCCATCACCCCGAACACGCACAAACCGGACCCTCCGCCTCTCACCTCCTCATCGAAGCCGTAGCAATTGCAGAAAAGCTCAACGCAGTCGATGTCTCATTCATCAGCACCCTCAAGCACCGCAAAGACATCCGCGAAGTCCCGGTCGAACCATCAGACGCCCCCTACCCCTTCAAGTGGGCCTACGACTTCGCCAGCCACCAAGCCGCGCAGCTCTTCGTCTGGCACGCCATGCTCAGCATCATCGTCAACCGCGTCATCGAGCAGCTCATGGCCATGCTTGAAGGCAGCACGGATCGCGATCCGACGTTCGAAACGAGCAACAGGGAGTGGAGCAGGCGCATCTGGCTGTTGTACCACTTTGCCCGAAAAGGCAAACCGCTGCGGAGCGCTTACTTCCTCACTCCGTACAGTCCGCTTATAGTGTCCTTGGAGGCTGGGGATGCGGCGGAACGGGCTTGGCTTATGGAGGCGCTGCAGGATGTGGTGGGGCATCGGAAGCCGGAGGGGGTTCGGATGGTGCTGGAGGATGTGCTTTACTCGGTTAGGGCTGTGACGGGGAGGGAGAGGTTTATTTGGCCGACGAATAAGATGTAGAGAGCAGGCTTCGATGGCGGACCCTTGTTCGTTATGGGGTTCGCTGTTTTAAACCTTGACGACAAGCTGATTCCGGTTGCCAGGTGCATGCTTGGAGCTGGATGCAGGAAGAGGTCATCGGCTGCGGAGGTCTTGAGGGGTCTTGTTGCTCCTTGTCATGGCGAATAATCGGCGATTGAATATTGCGGGATTTGTTGCACGGGTGATGAATCATTTGACTTGGATGAAGATGATCCAACAACCAACAGTCAAGGTGATACTTGTCAGGCTAGTCCATCTGCATGACACTTTTTTTAGGTGAAGCGCCTGCGTATGAGCTAGAGAATTGACAGGAGATAGATCATTCGGCTGGATGGTAGTATCCTATGTACACAAGCATGTCGGAGGCCTCCAAAGTAGCGTCTCCGTAGCTTGCGGATAATCCAGGTTCCAATGGCGCGAAACAAGCGTAAAGGAGAAATTCCTCACGGCTCTCTCAGTACTACCAACGCAACCAGCAAGAACGACTTGGCCATTTCTCTGTTGAGTAATACCATGCAGATGCTCAAGCCTCTCCTGACACGGTGTTAAGAAAAGGCAAACAGTAGATGCGATTCATATCATTTTAAACGACAGCTATCGCGACGATGGTAGCACCCATATCAACCCGTCTCGTTCCCCACCCCGCATCAAGAACAGCGACGCCATCACCGTTCATTCGTGCCCGAACACCAGAATCCGTCACTTCCGCAACTTTGCTTCAAAAACATGGCCGCCAAAGTGACCGGCAGGCAAAATGACTCGTAGATCTGGCCATTCCAGACACCCATGGGCTCTCCTTCAGCTCAAGTCTTTCGAACCCTGATGCCCGCCAGGAAGAACCTCCCTAAAGACAGGTCTGGCATCCACACCCGTGATCGATCGCGCAAACACCGCTGCAGCATTCAGCCGGCTGCTGGCATTCCTCTGTCCACACCATTACTATCAGCATACAGAACAAGAAGACATAGCACGGAGTTGGAAAGATGAACGTACGACTGCGTGCAAGACACCTCGGCTGCAACAGGCCCAACGAGTCCGGCGCCTCGTTTGATGGAGCGGCGAGGGCGGAGGCGAGGAAGAGGGCGAGGACTGGGAACGTGAAACGCATGTTGAAGGTTGGTTCTGGGCTTTGATGGGAGGGCGAAGGGAGTTGGTAGAGGAGTGGTTTGCTTAGGAGAGGGAAATGTGGTGGGAATTATATACCTTTCTCGGGAACCGTCGGCTGCCGACAGCGCTGTAAAGCGTTGCGTACTGTGGGGGATCTTACCCGCGAGAGCCGTGGCCTATTTCTGGGAGCTTGCATGGACCGGGGGACCTGGAAGGGTAGTGGTTTCTCCAGCCTAGCGAGGAAAAGGTAAAATGTACGGCGATCTTAAGGTACGACGGCCGGATTGAGACGTCGGAATGACTGACTACCTTATTTGGGGCCACGCTAGAGCGGCAGGATCCTTTATGAATTACTTGGCGAGGCGGGTGTGTCAGCACGGCATAAGCGCCAAGGCTTACATCCTCTTGAGCTGTCTACCTTTCCCCGTGCCTGGTAAGCTGTTGCGACCAGGATGAAGATGGTAAGGCCGTGTTGGGCGGAGAAAAAGAACGAACGTTTGCCCAGTTACTCCAACAGGCGGGAAGGCCGGATGCACTTTTCAGGAAGGCAGACAAATGGTGGCTTTGATCCAACAGGACGGAACCTGCATCTTCACTAGTGATTCATGCAACCTATTTTAATAAGAGCATGGGTTCCTCTCAGATCGTCTCTACTGGCTAAGCGTTTTGGAGTGCGGAGAACCTGCTCAGGCAACGGGAGGATGCGGCCGGCGTTTGCAGTGGAGGGATGGGCCCGTGCTACGGTAACCACGATGACGACGGTTTCGGCAGAAACGCCGTTACCAAAGGGCCCGCGGTTGTTCACCTGACGAGACTCAAATACGTCGTGAGAGTTCGTTGACCGGATCTCCAGGTTTGCCAAGTTTGTGCTCGGTGCCGAGGGGACTTTCCAATCCACATCCTTCATTTTTACTTTATCCCTAGGGAAGCACAACCTTCGGCAGATGGTAAAATAGAGCCATGTTTGCTCGCCCACTTGGACCTCGTCCATTGGCCGAGACTTCGGAGTTGACTCTCGACCTTGCCACCACTGAGCTGGCCTTGCTAGCGTTCCCGTGCAAAATTCACGCAGACTCTACGCCACCACACGCTCGTTTTCATACAATTTTCTCCAGGTTTGGGGTCCATGGAGTCCGCGTTGGCTAAGATAAAGACCCTCTTCCAACTCGGTGTAAAGCTGTGGGAGGACGAAGGACCCTTCCAGCGTATGGTCACGATCAGCTGGCGAGTTCAGGCTTCGTGGTTCATATCATGTCCAAGAATTGATGTGTGAAAAGAGTGGCGGGAAATGCAGTAAATATATTCGAGTAACAACCATGCCCAACACGCCTTTCCCTTCCTGCGACGAACCACAGCTCGCCGCGAACCAAAACTTCTCTTTTGTAAAAACTACTCCTAGCGCTCCACCCCTCTAACAATTCAAAGATGGCAACCCCACTGCCCAGCAAGCTTATCGCGGAAAGCAGCAATAAGGCAGTCCTCAATCGGGTCGCCCGAGCCAATCAGCTGATTGTTATCGATGACCCAGCTCTGGTCCGCCGAGCTGTGGTAGCAGGCGATGTTGTTGTTGATGCCACCGCATTCTGACAAACCCGGTTAACACACAAACACCCCAAACGGTGGAAGAGAGTCGACTCACTCGAGATCTGGTCGTCAAAGTACTGGCAAGAGTCTCCCAAGACATCCGAGGTCACGTCGGGCCTGGTGACGGAGAAGGCGACGCGGTAGCGCTGGAGGGCGTCTTCCTCCCACTTGCGGATGATGGCGGCGTTGGCGACGCAGTCGACGCGCTTGTCTGGTGGAAGGGTGTTAGTGTTGGGCGTTTCTGGGGGAGTTGGCGGGGTTCTTTACTGAGAGCAGTGACGGGTGCTTCCTGGGCCGGAGCGGCCGCGGCGGAGGAGACGTGGAGTGCCCAGACGGCGATGGCGATGGCGGTGTTGATGAACTTCATGGTGTTGTGGAGGGGTGCAGCTAGGTGGAATTGGTAGATTGTTGTTGAGGGTGGAGTATGAATGGAGATGTGAATGTGATTTTGGGACCTTTCTGGACGGGTTCTACGAATCGTTATATAGCGTGTTGAGGTCTAGAAATAGATTATTGTAACTTGAAGTTTAGTTGTGCTGGCATTGTCTCAGCTTCAGAATCCACCAAAATATGGAAGGGCCGAAGGAAGTACAGCCTGTACTTGCATTTCGTTGGTGAACAGCGCTTATTGGTTCTCTCGCGACCAGGGGGAAGAGGAGCTTGAGGTTTTCTGTCCGTGCTTATGGGGCGTTACAGGGGAATGCCCTGGTTTGGGGGCCACCCTAACCGTGTCTTGAATAGAACCATGCTAGGACCAGGCAGCATAACCTTCTCGAATACCTACTGCACCGGTACTCCGCCTCATGACTTGCAGCTGTGGCTCGTTGCTCTGTGCTCTAAAGGCTCATCTCGGTCGCTCATATTCTAGCCGCCGTCTTCTTGTTCTATGAGGAATGGTCTGGTTTTTTTGATCCTTCTCGCCAGGGTCGAACTCCCGATAATCAGCAGCGTTGGGGGCCGAGACTCTGGTTGGCCGCATGCCAGCACGCCGAGGGGCGAATAGGATAGACATTGCTACGCTTCTTCAACTCGTGTTCTTTTTCAGTCTTGCACTTTCTGCATGTCTCGACTGCAGACCGTAAATAGGTTTGGATTATTTTAGATGGCAAATGTTGGGCCAATTGCTCAACTAGAGACCCTCAGAGCGCAGAAGGTGAAACGCCCGGGTGGAATACTAGCAGCAGCATCATAATCGATCTCGTCTCCCGTTCGGCCATCATCATTTACTTCTCCATGACTGTCGGAATACTGATTGGCGGTGGTTTTCGTCGAGCGGAAAAGGGTTCCCAAGCATAGGTTCCAGGACTACTCCACTGGTAGCCAAAGTCAGATGCCAGTCACTGGGATCCATTTTCCACACAGTTCAACCTACACACCCTCTGAGAGGAACAGAACCCTCCCTACCACCGCTCACAAGGTAGGTGCGAGCAGAATCGCAGCACACTCAGCCTGACATGATCCGAACGCCGAGTTACAAGCGATGATTTTCGCCGGTGCTGACGCTCCCAAGGTCGCCCCCTCCGTGTACCCGGCCGCTGAGTAACAGGCTTCCACAATGCCTGCACATCTGGCATGGTACACACCGTAGGCGGATGGACCAGCGTTGGCGCTGCTTTAGAATATGACGAGTCCGCAAAAAGCAATGGCTTGTGACGGTCGAAACTTGTGTAGTGGGTATAGATTTATTGAAGATAAAGCGATCGCATTCACCCACCTTGGGGAATGATTTTCTTGTGAAACGTGATGTTTCTGGAGTTTGGGGACTTTGGATCGAGACTTCCGGTTGCATGGGCAAGATGTGTTGCTATTTATGTTTTAACTGACGCCTGCATCTCCGGAAACGCAAAGAAATCCTTCCGATGACGTTCCAGCTGTTGAAGATCGAAGAGCCGCACAGAGTAGTTACCCATAATGGAAGACCCAATTAGGCCGAGTTTTCCTCTATATGTATTTAGTATCAACTGTCAGTCAAGTCCCTTAGAGGGTTAATCCATCAACATTCAAACACCAGCTTTGATTGGGCAAAGGATGAAAACAGGGTGGAATGGAAGTAGAAGGAAGACACGAAAGAAGAGACAACCGAGCCAAGGGTGAAAGAAAGGGGTGAGAAATAGAAGCCACCAATCTTTTGGCTCCAACAACTCCCTGGATAGCCTCTTTGCGCATAGTCCAGCCAACTCCGTCGACTCGGGAGACATAAAGCCTCACTATGACATTTTTCGACCCAAGCCTAGACCATTCGCGAGTACCGTCCGAGAAATATCCATTAATCTCCCTGCTGCAGGTGGGGCAGACGGCACTTGGCAAACTTCGATCGACTGCCTGAATCTAGCAGACAATACAACATTTGTAACGATCTGTCTCAAAAAACTCAGCACTGATATCCGAATTTGTGGCGGTGGACGAACATGATTTACGCGAATCCATGCCAACAAGTTGTTGTTCGAGTACCCAGATCCTTTAACAAAGTCGTTCTACGTCGGGGGGGGGGGGGGGGGGGGGGGGGGGGGGGGGGGGGGGGGGGGGGGGGGGGGGGGGGGGGGGGGGGGGGGGGGG
>JAJMVL010000152.1:0-75506 GCA_023082095.1 Dothiorella sarmentorum
CCCCCCCCCCCCCCCCCCCCCCCCCCCCCCCCCCCCCCCCCCCCCCCCCCCCCCCCCCCCCCCCCCCCCCCCCCCGGACCACCCGGTGTTCTACGACGATTTTGGTCCACCGAGCGCGACGGAGAGGCCTCCGATTTCCCAGCGCGGCGGGCCCCAGCCAGGAGTTAAAACCAATTCAAAGGTGAGTCGCTTTTCTGCTGCGCATTATCTACGCCTTGCCTTGCATGGCCGCCGCCGCCGTCCCACATCTGCCGTACATACATACCTTCCTGCATGTATTCCTGCATGCATGCAATGCTCCCTCTCCTCTACTTTCCTTTTACAGTCATGCACTCTATGTTGAAAAGCGCATGGGTCTTTTCTTTCTTTTTGCCGATCCCCGAATTCCCCGTTTGGAATTGGGGAGGGGGGTGGAATCATGACGATGGGGTGATCTGTTCTAGCCCTCCCCCCGGGCCCAAATCGATGCCCTAAAAGGGCGAATCCGAAGGGGAGGGAAAAAGCAAATATTCTCCGTTGCATGTTTGCTTCAGCTTTGAGACGGGATGCCGAGGCAACAGGCTCCTCTAGGGCACCGCATGTTGATGGCCTTGGCCCTCAAAAGAAAAACAAAAAGCTCCGTGGTTTTATGGACAGGGGTTTCAGGTTCGATAATGTGATGATGAATGGGTTTATTGCATATGCATGTGGATGTCTTTTAGTGAGGCGGTTTAGTGTGTTGTATATCATTTTATTGAGGGCAAGAGCCTCCCGTCCCTTCAAACTTTTCCTCTTGCGGGCGGGAGATCAGCCGGGCCGATGCGCGTTCCCAATGTTTTGTGGTCGAAAAAGAAGCTAATGGAGTAGACTAGCGCCTTCCTGATGCCTCAATTTAGGCACCTTTTCGCGAAGCTGATCGAGGGCTCGTTTAAACCACCCCTTGCCCGCTGCCACTCGCTCACTATATTGAGATGTAACCCTGCCTTTTTACCCTTTTCAGGTAGTGCTGATAGCTGTAGATGGTCTGTTTAAGCGAGGAAGAAAAGAAAATGTAGGTTTATTGGTCCGGGTAGGTGAGCTAATTGATCACTGCAGCGCCGCCTATTTGGAATTGTGCTGACGAAGATTTGGAAGAGTGTGAAGGATTCTGTATTCGGGAAGGAAAAAGGAAAAAATTTGCAGTAGGTCTTATTCTTTGTTCACTTCCGTGGGACTTATCGTTAGTTGCACAACCGAAGAGCCGGGTATGTGACGGATGAACTACTTCTTCTGTGCCTTTGTCATTTTTCTTGGGATGAGAAATTGGGGTGGGGGAATTCAGGTTGACTGTCGCTACCATACTCGCGGAGCCGAGGCGGCTGAAGTGAAAAGCGATTGATAGGCTATGAAGCATTGGAGGCAACCGTGTAATCACTACAACAGCTGAACGTTCAGCTCCTTTTTCCTTCTTCGCTACTAGAGGACTTCCGGTGACAGGTCCTGTCGGTAAGATCGCTTGTTGCGGGAATGAGAGAGAGAAAGTGCGGGCATTGTATTTTCAACATGGTGACGGTTCTTAACACCAAAGCTTTTCTGTGGACACGTACCATGTCCTGCTTCTATCTTTCAATTAGCCTGTATATTTACTGACGTCATACCATTTCAGACTTTTCTGCCTACCGCATTTCTCCGAGCAAATGCACCGAGCAGAATCAACACGACAATTTTCGACGGCTCGAAATAAGGAATTGGCAGATGGCTCTGCCGGGCGGGTGACACACAAAGCCAGGGGGAGAGGTCAGATATGGGATCTTTACGTATGTGTGGTTGGCGTTCGGCGTGGGTGATCGCGGCGCCGATGACATTTGGCCGACGCGTTAACGCTTGCCACCTGAGCGCGGTTAGCATCGGGATAGAATTCTTTGTCTCGTTGTTTTTGATGGAAGATTGTGCGAATGCTTCCGGTGTCGGGGATGTGCCTCGATGCAAGCTGCTGGTGTTCCGCCGAGTATGAAGTTAATGTTTATGATAGTGGTCGTTGCGACGTTCCCTTACACGCAAACGGAACGGCAATAGTGCTGACGGAGCGTTTTCCTTGGCGAGCCCGATGGGGCTCACCAGAGAAGGCTCAGTAGCCAGATGGCCATACAGAGTACTAGAAAGAGGCTGGATACGCTCATTCGTGTACTAGTCACCCGCAGGACTCCTGCTCGAATAGTGAATCTGACTTGCTGTACTTTCCTTGCCATCTCCTGCAAGAAGAGACTCAATCTAGAGCCGAATATGCCGCTTGCCGAATCACAGAGAAATGTCAGGCATTTGGGCTCTGTGAGGTGCTTCGTCGTATAGAGGAGAGGTAAAATTTCAGCGACTCCTTCAACTAATCCGGCCGGCTCATGATAATGGTGTATTCAGCAGTTGTACAATCCATGACAAGGGACGCATAGCTTGAGTCTGATATCGCAACTGCGTAAGTATATCAAGAAGAATGGGTGAGGTTGCCGGAGCATTGGTGCCCACTCCCAGACTGGACCGAAGCCATGGTGGAAGAAGAGATACTGAAATCCATATCCCAGCCTCAAGTTAGTTCCGAAACCCTTGCAGAACTCCGCTACGAATTCATCTTTTATTCGCGGATCCGTTCGCATGATCACGGACGGAAATACTGCGGTCGAGTAGGGGCCGACGCTGATTCTCTAGCCTGTCCAAAAGCCAAACGGATCACGATCTTCGAAGTGAACAGTCCAAAGGTATCTATATCATGATCCGAATCTCGGCAGGCAGGTGCAGGAATGGCACATCCATTTCTGAACTTTCATTCTGGCCGTTTTCTGCGAGAAACGCTTGGGGAACGAGGCGCTGCCAATAGAGGATTCCATCCATCTCGTTAGGTGCCATGGGGGTTGCTTGGCGCAACATAAACCTGATTCACATGCGGACGTGACGCTTTCCACCGAAGGCGGGAGTACTTGTCGTCCTTGAGTGGTTCAAAGATGGCCCTGTAGATCAGGCCTGATGATTTCTTCGATCGAGCGAAGGTTCTATTAGCATTCTTGTCAGTGCCCTGGTTGGCCACATGAATCTGAGGTGAATGTGCGGGATTAGTCCAGAGACTCAAAGGCAAGGAGACACAAAACGAAAAGAAGTCGCAGAAAAAAGGTCTCCATCAGGCCGCAACCATTGGAACTCGAGAAGTACATCTATTCCAAACAATCAAAGAGGAGGAAGGCAAGAAAAACATCTTGACGTAATCACGAATACAATACCAGGGAGCTCTTGCTTCATGAGGCTCATGCGAATGCTTCAATGTTGTGGATCGAAGCCATGTTAGCTTTGTCTTCAGATTTAAATCGGGTGTCGCAGAGGTTCCGGATAAACACAGAGGCTAACAGCCAACAAGCTTATCCAGTACAACGTATATGGTTTCGTCTTCCTTGGCTGCCGGACTCGATCGACGGAATTCGGCCGACACACCGAGACAACGATAGGAGCGACGACGCGACAGCAAGATTCCTCAATTGGCCAGGCGCAGTGTCGCGTTAGTCATAGGGGTCGTATTGGGGCGGTGTTGGAGGGATGCGTCTTGGCTTGGGTGGGGAGCGACAGCGAGGCTGACGGGCGGGACAATGGATGTGTCGGTATGATGTAGCCTCTGGGACTCTGGGGTACGCGTGTGACATAGCCGAGGCTTTGGACTGATCCAGGCGGATTTGACTCGGACGAAGCTTCACCTCCTGTCAGCGCACGGGGTGTGTTGGCGGGACGCAGGCACGCAGGGCTCAGGAGCTGCGACTGGGCGGGTCATAGGGGGGACAGTAAGTAGGTTGTATGGCAGCAGGCGTTTTGGTCAGCAGCAACTGGCAGCTGCTGTGCTGCGGCATTTAGGGCCAATCGAGGCTGCTGGGTTTTCTGGCGGCCGCGCTAAGCCCGGGCGGGTCACGGATAATCCCATGCCCCAGGCGCGCATCCGCTCCCAGTATGAACGAATGCTTGGCCTGAATCTTGCACAAGGTCTCACTCCTCTCCGCTCCTCTCGCCCCTCCCCTACGCCAGGCTCCTCGCCGCCCTGTTTGGATGAATTGTTAATTCCAGCGTTAGCAACTTCACCATGCTGCGCACCACCCTCCGCCAATGTAGCTCCCGCCTGGTTTCGGGCAGCACCACTGCGCGGACAAGCTTTTCGACGTCGTCCACGGCGCTGGCATCAAAACGCAGGGCTCTTGCCATCTCCGCCTCCCGCCTGCAGAAGAGGCATTATGCCATCTCCGCCGAGGACACCAGCAAGGGCGTTGTGAGTCGTCACCCCCGACGCCTGCGAACTGACGGCGCTGACAGCTCCCCCAGGACCCCAACGACTCCTTCCTTCAGGGCAACACGGCCAACTATGTCGACGAGATGTACGTGCAGTGGAAGCGCGACCCCCAGAGCGTCCACATCTCGTGGCAGGTCTACTTCCGCAACATGGAGGATGGCGACATGCCCGTCTCGCAGGCCTTCCAGCCGCCCCCCACCATCGTCGCCCCCGTCGGCGGCGTGCCTGCCTTCGCCACCCCGGGCCTCGGCATGGCCATGGGCGAGGGCTCCGACGTCATGAACCACTTGAAGGTTCAGCTGCTCGTGCGTGCCTACCAGGCTCGTGGCCACCACAAGGCGAAGATCGACCCGCTTGGCATCCGTGGCGAGGCCGTGCAGTTTGGATACAGCAAGCCCAAGGAGCTGGAATTGGATCACTACAACTTCACCGAGAAGGACCTGGACCAGGAGTTCAGCCTGGGCCCCGGTATCCTGCCTCGCTTCAAGACCGAGGGCCGGGAAAAGATGTCGCTGCGCGACATCATTTCCAACTGCGAGAGACTCTACTGCGGCTCCTACGGAATTGAGTACATCCACATCCCCGACAGGGAGCAGTGTGACTGGCTCCGCGAGCGCATCGAGGTTCCTCAGCCCTTCAAGTACTCGGTTGACGAGAAGCGCCGCATCCTGGACCGTTTGATCTGGGGTTCCAGCTTCGAGACCTTCCTGGCCACCAAGTACCCCAATGACAAGCGTTTCGGTCTCGAGGGCGGTGAGAGTTTGATTCCCGGTATGAAGGCTCTGATCGACCGCAGTGTGGACTATGGAGTCAAGGACATCGTGATCGGCATGCCTCATCGTGGTCGTCTCAACGTGCTCAGCAACGTCGTCCGCAAGCCCAACGAGTCCATCTTCTCCGAGTTCGCCGGCAGCGCCGACCCGTCCGATGAGGGTTCCGGTGACGTCAAGTACCACTTGGGTATGAACTTCGAGCGTCCCACTCCTTCCGGCAAGCGTGTCCAGCTTTCCCTCGTTGCCAACCCCTCCCACTTGGAGGCTGAGGATCCTGTTGTCCTCGGTAAGACCCGCGCCATCCTGCACTACAACAATGACGAGCACGAGGCCAAGTCTGCTATGGGTGTTCTTCTCCACGGTGACGCTGCCTTCGCTGGCCAGGGTGTTGTGTACGAGACCATGGGCTTCCACGCTCTGCCCAGTTACCACACCGGTGGCACTATCCACATCGTCGTCAACAACCAGATTGGTTTCACCACGGACCCCCGCTTCGCCCGCTCTACTCCTTACTGCTCTGACATTGCCAAGGCCATTGATGCCCCGGTTTTCCATGTCAACGGTGACGATGTCGAGGCTTTCAACTTCGTCTGCCAGCTCGCTGCTGACTACCGCGCCAAGTTCAAGAAGGACGTTGTCATCGATATGGTCTGCTACCGTAAGCAGGGCCACAACGAGACTGACCAGCCCTTCTTCACTCAGCCCCTGATGTACAAGCGCATCCAGCAGCAAAAGCCAGCTATTAACAAGTACGTCGAACAACTTCTCGACGAGGGGACCTTCACCAAGGAGGACGTCGATGAGCACAAGGCTTGGGTCTGGGGCATGCTCGAGGAGAGCTTCGCGCGCAGCAAGGACTACCAGCCCACCGCCAAGGAATGGCTGACTTCGGCCTGGAACGGTTTCAAGTCGCCCAAGGAGCTTGCCACGGAGGTCCTGCCTCATCTGTCCACTGCTGTCGAGGCCGACGTCCTGAAGCAGGTCGCCGAGAAGATTGGCGGCTCCCCTGAGGACTTCCAGGTTCACCGCAACCTGAAGCGTATTCTGCAGAACCGTACCAAGACTGTCGCTGAGGGCAAGAACATTGACATGGCCACGGCCGAGGCTCTTGCCTTTGGAACTCTTTGCCTGGAAGGCCACCACGTCCGTGTTTCTGGCCAGGATGTCGAGCGTGGTACCTTCTCGCAGCGCCACGCCGTCCTGCACGACCAGGAGACCGAGAACACCTACACTCCTCTGGCTAGCCTTAGCAAAGACCAAGGATCTTTCGTCATTTCCAACTCCTCGCTGAGCGAGTTCGGCGTGTAAGTCATGACTGACCTCTGTTGTTTAATTCTGCTAACGTGGTATAGTCTCGGCTTCGAATACGGTTACTCCCTGTCGTCGCCCAACGCCCTGGTTATGTGGGAGGCTCAGTTCGGTGACTTTGCCAACAACGCTCAGTGCATCATCGATCAGTTCATCGCCTCTGGTGAAGTCAAGTGGCTGCAGCGTAGCGGTCTCGTCATGTCGCTTCCTCATGGTTACGACGGACAAGGTCCTGAGCACTCTTCTGGCCGCATGGAGCGTTACCTCCAGCTTTGTAACGAGGACCCCCGCATCTTCCCGAGCCCCGACAAGCTCGAGCGCCAGCACCAGGACTGCAACATGCAGGTGGCCTACCTCACCAAGCCTTCCAACATGTTCCACATTCTCCGTCGCCAGATGAACCGCCAGTTCCGCAAGCCTCTCATCCTCTTCTTCTCCAAGTCGCTTCTGCGTCACCCGATGGCCCGCTCGGACATCGATGATTTCACGGGCGACTCGCACTTCGAGTGGCTCGTCCCTGACCCAGCTCACGAGTCTGGCGAGATCGCGCCGAAGGAGGAGATTGAGCGCGTCGTGCTCTGCACGGGCCAGGTCTGGGGTGCTCTCTGGAAGTACCGCGAGGAGAACGGCCTCAAGAACACTGCCATCACGCGCATTGAGCAGCTCCACCCCTTCCCGTGGGCGCAGCTCAGGGACAACCTGGACTCGTACCCCAATGCCAAGAGCATTGTCTGGTGCCAGGAGGAGCCCCTTAACGCGGGTGCGTGGTCGTTCACGCAGCCGCGCATTGAGACTCTGCTCAACGAGACGGAGCACCACAACCGCAGGCACGTGCTGTACGCTGGCCGCAACCCGAGCGCCAGCGTTGCTACGGGTTTGAAGGCGGTGCACCAGAAGGAGGAGAAGGACCTGTTGGAGGCGGCTTTCAACGTCACGCAGGACAAGCTGAAGGGCGAGTAAAAAAACGAAAGGGTTAGAGGGGAACTGGGTGGTAACGTGGATTGTAGATGAGGCGGCGGATTTGTGCATTTTCTCTTTGTACATCAGTATCACGACGTCAATTTCTTTTTGTGTTGATGGGGAACCCGGGAGCGTAGAACATGAGGGATAGGTGCTCCCGAATTGGATTGTGCATTTGCATTGGTAGGGTTAGGTATTTTGGACGGGTTGGTGGCGTAATCTATGACTACTGTCCAGACCAGTATGCGTTGCTATGCATGTACGCTTTGGTGCCGGTGTGTAAGCGCCAAGCCGTGGGGGTGGCGGAGGAGAGGTCGAGACGTCATCGGAGCTTTCCATCGAAACATTGCCCGAGCTTCATCAACTCTCACTCCACTCGTTCTCGTCACACAACAAAAGCTTCCTGGATGCCTGGAGCAACCTTCGCCTCGTCTTACATCTGCTCTCGCTGCCTGCGAGCTTCGCAGCCCTCTCTCCGCGCCGCCGCTCTCCCGCAACCAAGACGCTGGCTATCCGCCTCGTCGCCTCTCCTCCGCTCGTCCCCCGCCACACCACCTTCCTCCTCCACACACGAATCCGGCAAACCCAATGCCTCGCCCCCGACGACCAGCCATACCATTGACAACAACAATGCCCACCCACAACCGAAGGAGGAGCAGGCGGACAAGGAACCAGGCGCCATGACACGCCGCCTCGAGTCCCTCACCGACGAGGGCCTGACGAGCGGCGGCAGCAGGAGCACCAAGCGCGCCATCGAGGACGCCGGCTTCTCCGAAGAACTTCGCAAGCGACTGGAAGAGCGCATCGCCAACGCGAACTTCCGCAACGACTTCGCGCGCGAGCTGGCGCAGGCAGAACTACCCACGTCGGCCGGCGCAGGCACGCGCGACGTGGCCGGGGCGCGCGCGTGGACGGGCGAGGAGAGCGTCGAGGACGCGAGCTTGCGGATGCTGGACGACGCGATCAAGCCGATGCGTGGCGGCGGTGGGAAACCACGGTTGCCGGCGGTGCCGGTGCCGACGCGCGTGGATACGGGGAGGACGGGGAGGAAGGAGGGAGGGGCTGGGGTGAGGTTGGCGGATGCGAGGGAGCGGAAGGCGCTGTACGAGATGCAGAGGCAGCCAGGGGTGGCGGACGAGGAGCGCGAGAAGCTGAGGAGGGAGATGCGGGAGCGGTTCCAGCCGGGGGGCAGGGGCGGGCCGATGAGCATTCGCGCGCTGGAGTCGATGGCGAACGAGCGGATCGAGGACGCGATCGCGCGGGGGCAGTTCAAGAATCTGCCGCGCGGCCAGAAGCTGGAGAGGGATTACAACGCCAGCAATCCGTTCCTGGACACGACCGAGTACTTTATGAACAAGATTATTCAGAAGCAGGAGATTGTGCCGCCGTGGATCGAGAAGCAGCAGGAGCTGGTCAGCACGGCGGCCAAGTTTCGGTCGAGGCTGAGGGCGGACTGGAAGAGGCATGCGGCGCGCATGATTGCGAGCAAAGGCGGTTCGCTGGAGAAGCAGATTGCCCGGGCGCAGGCGTACGCGGAGGCGGAGAAGCTGTTCAATCCACGGCGCGGGAAGGAGGAGAAGCTCAATGCCGTGGACTCCGACGGCCATCTGAGCCAGATCTCGCTGGCCGGCGAACTCAAGGCCACGCCCGGACCAGGAGAGAAGGACCAGACAGAGAAAATCACGGTGACGGCCACACCCGTGAGCTCGGCCGACGGTGCCGTACCGTCGCCAGCAGCTGGTACATCGGAAGTGGTGGCCGAAGTCATCGTCCAACCCTCGGACGCCTCAGCCACGACCGTCGTCGTCAACGCAGACACGCCTCCTCCCCCTCGCCCAAAACCAGCCTCCCAGCCCTTCCGCGACCCCGCCTGGGAAGCCACGGAGCGATCCTTCCTCAGCCTCTCCGTTACGTCGCTCAACTCCCTCACCCGCTCCTACAACCTCATGGCGCCCGACCTGGCCAAGAAGCCGTACTTCAGCCTCGACCGCGAGCTGGCCGCCGCCTTTGCTGACGTCGCGCCGCAGCTGCCCGGTGAGATTCGCGATCGCGCGCTCGAGCCGAAGGCGAAGGTGGGGGCCGGTGGGCGGGTGGCGGGCGGTGGGGTGTTGGAGCGGTTTGGGGCGGGGGAGGAGGTGAAGGTGTGGGATGATAGGAAGGCGAAGTATGGGTTTAGGGAGTTTTGGAGGGATTTGTTTGCAAAGGAGAAGTAGGTGGGAGAAACACTTCCCGCAAGAAATATGTACATGCATATGTGAGCATTATCCGCTGTTTGTGCTCTCCATGATACGGTCTTACATTTCACTGTTGTCACTTGCGTTTCACTGTGGCTCCGTGTAGGATGGGCAAAACGAATGGCAAAAAGTGAGGGGGGCTCAGCAAAACAAATGGCAAAAAACTGAGCGGGGCTCACGGGGCTTTCCCACCCTCCCACACGCGCTCAGAAATAGACTCCATAGGTACCGTCTATTTATTTAGCAGACGTGACTCGACATCGAACTCCCGACCCTACGTCGGGCTCGTCACCCTAGTGCTTTGCCAACTAGGCCATTTGTGACTGATAACGCGCTGCTTGATGAAAGACACTCTACTCCGGGGGTTTATATACAGCAGAGAGCCCTTGAAAACGTAAGTGACAACGATGTCCAAAAACCGCGGCGGATGCTGCTGGCACTAGTCGTTCATTTCATCATAAGCTCTATTTCTCTAGCCATCACTTCCTCATGATGCCGGTATCCTCAGCCTGACACACTTCCACGACATACCACCCTCTTCCACGCCTCTCACCCAACATCCCTCGCGCAAAAACCAAGTGAATTGAGTTAGGTTTGTGATTACCCCAAAAAAACAAAGCCACCCACCCAAAAAACAAAACCCCACCTCACTCCCTCCTCTTCCCCACCTTCGGCAAACAAACCCAACACGCCACCATCCCCACAAACGCCGCCAAACAAACCGGATGCAGCACCCACGTCCCGGCCGCCTGCGCCAGCAGCCCCGTCAAAAACGGCGCGACGGCCCCGCCGCTCGAGCCGGCCGATGCGATGAAGCCGACGGCGGTGGTCTGGAGGTTGCGGGGGAGCAGGCGCGAGAAGACGGTCTGGGCGCAGGGGTAGACGGGGCCGAGCAGGAGGCCGACGAGGGCGACGAAGATGGTGTCGGAGACGAGGTTGGGGACGTGCCAGACGAGGAGGTCGAAGACGAGGGCGCCGGCGGTGAGGGCGTAGATGCTGGGGGTTTCGCCGGCGCGGTGGCAGAGGGGCGTGAGGAGGAAGCGGCCGAGGGTGATGCCGCCCTGTGGGAGAGAGGTTAGGAGGGATGGGGGGATGAGGAGGAGGGGGGAACAAAAGGCTTACGAAGAATCCGGCCGTGACGTAGCCGACTTGGGCGGGGGCGCCGCCGCGGTAGTGGATCAGGAAGGAGATGACCCAGCCGGCGATGGACACTTCGGCGCCCTGGTACATGAAGATGAAGAGGGCGCCGATGAGCGTGACCCTGTTCCTGAAGGCCTGCTTCAGCAGCTGCCACTTTGACGACGACTGCTGTGGAGTCCCCGCTGCTGCTGCTGCTGCGCGACTGTTGCCCCCCTCACTCGTCGTCCCCTCCTCCTCTTCTTCTTCCCTCTCGTGCCCCCACCACGCCCACGCGTTGAACACCACGCACGCCACCCGGATGCCCAGCGCCACGAGATAGAACCGACTCCACACCACCCCGGACGCCGCCAGCGCCGTCGCCGCCACCGGCCCCACCGTCCCGCCCAACCCATACCCCCCATGCGTCAGCCCCAAAACCACGGTGCTGCCGCGCAGATTCGCGCAGAACACGTTGTTCAGCGCCAGGTTGATGGCGGCGCCGTAGCCCAGCAGGAAGAAGGCGGCCACCACGCCCGCGAAGCGCGGCGGCGTGCACACGATGACGACGTAGCCGGCGATCATGACGCACTCGGAGAGGATGAGGGTGCGGGCGCGGCCGAGGCGGGTGAGGATGGCGTCGGTGCAGAAGGCGGCGGCGAGGAAGCCGGCGGCGTTGGTGACGAAGATGAGGGAGACGGTGGCGTAGCCGATGGCGTACCAGGTTTCCAGGTAGGGGAGGAGGGCGCCGGGCGCGGCGTCGTTGAGGCCGTTGCCGAAGTAGACGAGGGTGGCGCAGAGGACGCGCCAGCGGTTCATGGCCGGGTACCAGAAGGATTGGGGTGGGGTTGTTGCTGTGGTGGGGGGAGGGGGGGTGGCGGCGGCTTCGAGGGAGGAGGGGGTGGTGGTGGTTGTTGCGGGGGTTGGGCCATCGGTGCTGTGTCTGGGGGTGCGGTTGTTGGAGGGGCCCTCGAGGCGCTCGCCGAAGATGAGGTCGTCGAGTTCTTGGTTGGAGGGGGCGGTGGATTTCTGCCGGGTGAGACGGGGTTCGGTGATGGGTTTGGAGGGTTTGGGGTTGGAGATGTCGAAGAGGCTTCCCAGGTTGTGTGCCATGTTGGGATTGTGGTTCACTCTGCAGAGAGAGTGGGCTGGCCCTCACGATTGAGAAGTGTTGGGAAAAGGGATGGATGAGAACCGGGGAAGACTTGAAAGTGTAGAGGAAAGAGATGAGCTGGAGGTCTGTTTTTATGGACTGAATTGAGGGCAACCTATCAGTCAGTAAACAAAGAAAAAGCAAAAGCATCTGCAGAGCACAGGCCCTTGGATTGGTGACGTCTAGGAATGCGGGGCTTCGAGGCTGCTTATGAATCTAGACTGGCCCCACGTATACAGAGCCACATGTGAGATAGTAGTGCAATAGAAGCAGGTGGGAGCCATCGTCTGGTCAGACCGTGTTGCATTAGGAAGTCATCTAAACGGTTAAACGGTAACAAGGGCGTGGAGACGCGTCTTTTGAGGGTTGGCACCAATGGATTCCTGCGCTCATGCAGGTCCTAAGCCACCGATAGGCGCTATTATCGTGAAGAAAAGGCAAGGAGGTGGGCCGGAATTGGTCAGCAAGTGGCACTGGTGGGCAGCATTTCCCTTTCGGGCAGTGCTTCCCACCAGGCCCGAGCGCCCTCTTCCTCCCCGCGATAGCGATAGCCTGGCTGCATGTGAAGGAAAAAAAGTTCCCTCGTAACCACCACCACCACAACCTACCCCAACAACCCACAACAACCCACCACCATGGGCCGCCCAAAGCGCAACCTCCACGCCGTCGAAGTCGAGACCCTCTCCCCGCCAGACGTCCTCCCCGACGCCCACGCCATCGCCAAAGTGTCCAAGGCCGAGGGCAACAACCTGTACACGGTCGCCCTGCCCGACGGCACCCCCGTGCTGGCCGAGCTGAACCCGCGCTTCCGCAGCACCATCTGGGTCAAGCGCGGCACCTTTGTCGTGCTCGACGGCCGCGCCATGGCCGAGCGCGAGAACAAGCTGGGCGGCGAGATTGTCAACGTCGTGCGCGACGAAAAGGCCTGGCGGAAGCAGAGCTACTGGTGAGCACACAAGAAACAAACAAAACAGGCACAGCTGATAACCATTCTTCTTCCAGGCCGCCGCAGTTCAAAAAGGCATCCACCTACCCCGAAGACAGCGACGACGAAGAGTCCACCGTCGGCAAGATGCCGCCCTCCGACTCCGACAACGAGTCTTGAGCACGTCCTCTGTCCCTCCCAAATCCACTCGTCCATCTACATATACCGCCCTCTCCTACTCGGCATGCGCGTGGTGGTGGTGGTGGTGCTGCTGCTGCTCCCTCGCCTCAAAATCCCTCGCCGACCCCCACCACACCCCCACCACCTGCACCACCAGCGCGCCCACCACCACGCCCGAGCTCACGGGCGAGCTCGGGTACACGTTCCACGCCCACTCCTGCGCGGCCCACAGCGCATACTGCAGCACGGGATGCAAACCCGCGCGCCACGCCAAGAACGGCGTCGCCCACGCGATCCACGCGTAAAACTGGTAGTGCAGCGAGCGCGCGCACAGCATGCCCACGGCAACGCTGGCCAGCGTCGTGGTGAGCACGAAGCGCGGGTTGATGCGGCGGGCGGCGTGCAGCAGCTGGTCGGGCTGCTGCTGCTCGGCGAGGAAGACGAGGCGGGCGGCCGTGGTGAAGGCCGAGGCGCCGTCGCGCTGCTGCGTCTGCGCGGGGCGGAGCCAGCGCGTCGTGGCGAAGGCGGCGAGGGCGAGGACGTGGAGGGCGAGGAGGGTGATGGCGAAGGAGGGGGAGAGGAAGGTGGATTCGGGGACGAAGCGCCAGTTGACGGTCCATTTGTAGAGGAAGACGCGCGTGAGCTCGAAGGCGCGGGAGAAGTAGGCGCGGGCGTTGGCTTGGATGAAGGGGAAGCCGACGAGTAGCTGTGTGTGTGTGTGAGAATTGATCGAGTTAATGTTTTGCCAGAGAGACTGGTTTTGTGGAAGGTTGTTTCCTACCTGCAGGTAGACGATGATGCCTGCTTGAGTGATTGCTCGGTCTCGGCCGATTGCCTGCAGCAGGATCAAGCCCACGGCCGGCAGCGCGAGCAGGGCGCTCATCTTGACGCCGACGGCCAGCGAGTAGAGGATGGAGCCGGCGGTCCACATGCGTCTCTGGTAGGCGTACATGGCCAGGAAGAAGGCGAGCACGGCGAAGCAGTCGTTGAAGCAGCGCAGCACGAAGATGCTGTGCAGCCGCTTGGACAGGACCAACATTGGGAAGACGTATGGGGGGACCTTTGGGAGGGCTGTTAGTGCTGCACTGGACAAGGATTGTGAGAGAGAAAAGAAAGAGAAAAGGAAGTAAAGATGGGTATAAACCATGAGCTTGAATCTAAATGACAAGACTTTGGCAAGAAAAAGAATTCATGGGTATAAAATGAAAATCAACCACTCACCTTGGCCAGCCGGTAGCACGCCATGACAATGGTCAGCGCGGCAACATAGACGCCGGCGAAGATGATCTGGGCGGTGCGGATATCGCGGCCCTTGTCGGTCAGGCTGTACAGGAGGCGGTAGATGTAGACGTGGGCGCCCGGGTAGACCAGCGGGCCGGTGCCGCCCTTGATGTTGGTGTAGTCGCGCTCGCCGGCCACGTACTGCGACACCTGCTCCATGTAGGCCCGCCAGTCAATCTCCGTGTCTGATGCATTTTTTTATTAGTTTTCGTTTGTTCGTGGTGGTGATAGGAAGGAAGGCTGGCTCTTTTTTTGCTCATACAGGGGATCTTCCAGATGATGAGGCCGCACAGCGCGGCGTCGGCGATGAGGAGCAGCGGGCACAGCCATCGGGCGTACTTGGGATTGGACGCCATGGAGGCGCCTTGCTTGATGAGATCCATGTTTTGGACAGAGGGCCAGGTTTGGTGGGGAATGGACTAGCGTGTGCGTGGGGTGTTGCGAAAGATGAAGAAGATGGAGACACGTAAGGTCGCGAGATCACGTGCCATCTGTTCTTGTTGGACGCATTCTGGGTTTCGCATTCTGGTGCTAGTGTAAGCTGCTGCTGGGGTGGAAACCTGTCCAGAATCACCCTCCACGTTGATATGGCAATTCCTTTGCTGTCGGGGGAGGAGTTGGCTCCTTGCAACATTGGACCAGCATGATGCTCTGGAGTTACAAAGAACAGTTGGTAGACCTCCCAGCCATGCATAGAGAAAATCCCTTGAGAAGATTCAGCTGAGCAAGGAAGTGAGATGGTTTGAAACGCTAGAAGCAAAGAGGCCGACACACGCATCCAGCATCATCAAGACGTCTCGATTTCATCAGCACTACTACTTCACTCCCACCAGGAAAAAGAAAAAATTTCACAGCCAGGATGAGCGAATGTTGAGGAAATAAAGTTACCCAGGCCTGCGGTTCAGTTTGGCAGCATGCATCTGATGCCTGCAAGAGCATTCCTGAAGAGCCTGAAAAAGGAGCTCCGCCCGGATCTGTCTCGGCGAAGGTGCGGGGAAAAGCTCCTTATCTCAAATGGAACCTCTCGCTGACGCCTGGCAATAATGCCTCGCGAAAGCCAGCGAGTCATCCCCCAAGCAGTGTTATCTTCCATCCAATCGCTCCCTCTTAATGATTTGTATTTTTCGTGAAGTTAGCAGGAGCCACAGCTACGAGCTCCGTGACAGATAAAACCCCTCGAGGCACCAAGAACAGTGGTCATTTCTCGCGACGCTTCTCTCCCCAACCGACAGGACTACCACATCACCACCAACCACGCCGCACCTACGCCGCACAGAGCATCCATCAAGAGCCCTGTTGCCGTTCGCTTCGATTGGCAGTGCAGCAGCCCTAGCCGGGGTACTGATTGATGGAGAGGAGCGGGTGATAACATACGTGTACCTTAGTCACGACAACGTGCTTTTTATCGCTTAGCCGGCCATGCTCCTAGCTAGCGCCATGCGAGTTGTCGGCACAAACATCCTCATGCCTCGTGGCCAGGAGCGCAAGAGGCGGCAATGGCAGGCGTTGAGTCAACTTGCGCCGATACCTGTTTCCGCAATGCTTTGGAGCCGTGATAGATGTATGGATGGATGGATGGATGGATGGATGGATGGATGGCAGTAAATGGAGGTTAACCTGCCAGATAAGGAGCTGCTCCGGTACTTGTTAGCATCGGCAGCTGACAGTCGCGCGTCTTTACCCTCTGCCAGTGTCTGATCAGCCGCATTAGCATGTTTTGTGTGGCTGTAGTGCATTGTGCTACACGACTCGAGGGCATCCCGTGAGTATCCTACGTGCTTGGGCGATGACTCGCTAAGGCTGCCGACGGGCGGGTGGGCGGACGTGGTGGCGATTGAGGACAGGTATAGGCTCATCGTGCGGTCCCTCTGCCAGCCCTCGCACGTTCGCCCTGCGTGATTATTGCGGAGAAGCCGTTTTGCGGGGGAATGAGGGACTCGAGAATATGGGGAAAGCTCTTTGAGCTGACCCTTTTCAGATCGGACTGAGAGAGAAGGGAGCTGTGGTCGGGCCTGGCTAATTGAGCGCGGTTAGGGCAGCAGTCAAGTTCCAAGGACATTGATATACATGTTTCATGATATACAGGCGGTGATTGAAGCTTGGAAAAAAAGGAATCCCTTCTATGAGCAAATACCACGTATGGCTCTCTATGCGGTATTTTTTCGTACAGGTACATTTCCATCGCTCTAAACCACCAAGGGTGTCCATTCCACCACGATGACTGCATCCCCTGTTCTCATCAGAGCAACGACCGATCATGGACGCACGAGGCCCAAATTACCCGATGTGTGTCCGCAACGGCCGTCGCCATCATCCCCTGAAAGTCGTTTACACGAACTTGGCCATCATGGCAACCATGAGGTCGAAAAGACCAATGGCCTCGACGAAGGCGAAACCAAGAATGGCGTAGGAGAAGAGCTGGCCACGCATGCTGGGGTTGCGGCCGACAGCAAGGATGAGAGCACCGAAGACGATACCGATACCGATACCGGCACCACCGAGACCAATGGCGGCGTTACCCATGCCGAGGTTCTGCGAGACCTGGACGAGGGCGTTGGCCATCTCGGAGCTGTAGGGGCGGTTGGACTGCTTGTTGAGCTGAGCGGCCCTGAGGATGGCCGAGGGCTGAGTGCGCTTGACGGCCTGGAAGGGAGTGGCACGCTTGACAGCAGGGCTGGCGACTATTCATGATGGAATTGACTCAGTACGGGATGGACAATTGATGCAAAACGAGGGTGAGGTCAGTCTGTACCGGTGAAGGCGCGCTGCTGAACGGGAGCGCGGAAAGCAGGGCGGGCGGCCCTGGTGAGGGTGGCCATCTTGGGGGTGATGCGAGCGGCAGCCATTGCAATGGATTTGATGGAATTGAAGCTTGGTGGATGGAATTGAAGCTTCGAATGGACGGTCGATGTAGAGTCGGAGAGAAGGAGAGGAAGAGTTTGTGAGCCGGACTGAAAAAAGCGAGGGTGAGCTTCGGCGCTGCGTGGTCCGTGACCGCAAGCTCTGGCACATTGGAGCCGGCCACACACAACGCCGATCCTGCGAGCAACCACCGGCGAATTCGCTCATGGCGGCCCAATCGCGGCGCTCCAGGCGGCAGCAGGCCCACCGCGCTCGCGTAGCGCGCGGCCTGTCGTCCGAGTGATGCTCACCGTGAGATGACTGGCACGGCGCACAACGCGGGCACATAAAGAGCGCGCCCGCCCACCACGACAAGTCCTTTTGGTCCCTTTGGCCCTCCTTCGTCTGGGAGACGGTCCCCCAGCAGGCCGCCGGCATCGGCGCGGGACGGCGTCGATGGCGGACAGCTCTGCGCTCTGGTGGACCCAACTTTTCTTGCAGGCGGTCACGAAAGCCGTACCGCCTTCCCCAAGACGGCTAGCGCAGTCAGCCATCATCGCAGAAGCAGCCCTATGTAGCAGCCGCTTGGTGCATCCCATGACGACGTCTCTTTTGGCAGTTCTTGGTGCGTAGCCGGCATCGCATGGGGATACTCCTCGTGATGGAAACCAAAGGGTGGGTGAGATGTGGCGCTCGCGGCAGGCCTCGTAAGGAGACTTGTGCAGCCCGGTTACTTCCGAGTCGATGAGATAAGCCGCAGCTTGAACAACACCTGAAGGATGTCAGTGCGGGCCCAAGCTCTGGTCAACGGGAGCCTGTCACTCGCTAGCTTCAGGACAAACGGATGGAGCTGGGTGGGTCAGATCCGGCTCCAACCTCGGAGTCGGGATGGCGCCCAGCTTCCCGTCGGCCGCGGCATCGTCAGTCTCTGAATTCGCTTGCGTCAGGGAACCGTCTCGGAGCCGAAATTTCAGGCGACGAGAGAGAGTCCGTGGAGCGGCGCGGTGGTGACGTCTCGTTGGTCGTGGGGTGGGCGACGGCACAGCGGAAGGAAGTCAAGAGAAGGAATTCGGGCCGTCTCAGGTTCCGCGTGCACGGCCAGAGAACAACCAGAATTTTCCATCTATGATCTGGCTGACGCCACAGCTGCGAGGATTCCTCCACGCTCCAGGCTCCCACTTTGATGACTCCAAATCCCACGATCTCCAGATCTTCCCGCAGCCTTTGTTGTGCGGGGAAAAGAAGGCGATGCTGCCTGCGGCCTGGCGCCTGCCCTGACCTGACTTTTTTTTCGTCTTCAAAGCTCGGATCTCTTTCCTTGGTTCCGCTGAAGTCATGGTGATGGCTGTCTCAGCCAAACCCAGATTTGGCTATTCCAGCTGCATGGAAAAGGAGTCCGGTAAACCACTCAACCGCTGCTTACATCACTTTCTCTTCTCGTCGTAAGCTTGGACCTGCTACACCTTGCCGTCTTACGCCACCCGCTGTCCAATGTCGCTTGCCGCCCGTGGCTGTGAAGGTTTTTCTGTCTGACATGGAGTCCAAAACAAACAGATCCCTTGATTGTTGTGCTACGTCGTCCCGTCTTATTACTCTGAGTCAAGTCATATCAAAGATTCGTTCCTGCCCAGCCAGGTTGTGAAACATGGTTCACCTCCCTCCACATCGGCTGGTCGAGAACACGCCCGATCCATGGAGTTTTCGCGAGAATTCGAATTCCTATCCTCAAGCAACCTCTTGTCTGACCTCAACGGACTTGCACTCGCTTCCCCAATGCGCGTGAAGTATTCCTGGGGAGGTTCTGACGGCATCTAAATAATCTGGCCCGTTCACCAATACATTTCTACCGCAAACCATGAAGACGCATTGAACAAGCCTGATAGATCGACCAATCCGACTGCCAACGTGTCAACCAAACTCGTTGCAGCATTTGCTAAACTCTCAAGCTCCACGGTCTGGTCCTGAAAACCCAAAACATGAAGCAATGTTTACGGATGGCTCTTCCTGGGCTTAAAAGCACGTGAGAATCATCCAATCTGACAGCACATGCACGACAGTCGTGCCTGGAAACACTGGCCCACACATGTGGACACTTTTGATATCCTCTCACTCAAAAGATCAATGGTTCCGAGAACCTGGATGGCGTTAATCCTGTCATTCCTGCCAACACGCTGTCCCCGCTGTCACAGCCATGCTGCTGGTGCTCCTATCCAAACACCCGCCGTTTAGCTCTGCAATCCGTGTACATGGCTAACGCACCAGCCTTCAATGCATTCTACATGGCTATACCGCCCTCAATTCCACAAATCACTTCGAAATTCCTCCGGCATATCCGCTGCTGCAGCTCAAAAGAAAGCGAATCAACAAATGCCATATATCAATCCTAAAATGGCCACACGTCAGCTTCAACTCTCTCGTTTTGCACCTGAAGGTGCGCCCGCATCCCCAACTCCGGCTGCCCGAAGTTCAATACATCACTACCAGGCTTTTCATATCATCATCAAGACTGATTTCAATGAGCGACATGTATTATTGCTATTAACGACCGCTCAACTTTTACCAAACTTTACCGAGTCTACACTGTCCAATTTTCCATTTTCCATTTTCTATGCCAATCTGAAGGACAACACAAAAGAAAAAAAAATACCATCAACACTGTTCCCAGCGCATCCCCTCCGCAAGGGAGGAGAACCGCCAGTGAAAACCAAAAAACCAAAAACCAAAAAAAGAAGCTACAAAAAAACAAACGAGCAGAGAGAGAAAGAGAGGGTGAAAGGAAAAAGGAAGGTTCTTATCACTTACCCCCCATCCCTCACCCCTCCAAATCGCATTCTCATCCCCTGCTCAAACAACCCACACCCCAAACACGGCACCAACCACGACCGCAATCATCCACTTCGCCTCCATCGGCTCCGCCACGGCCGAGCCCCTGCTCTGCAGCACTTCGGACGGCCCAGGCGTGCTGCTGGAGCTGCGCGGCGACCCGCCGCCGGTGGCGCTCGCCGTCGAAGAGCGCGTCGAGGAAGCCAGGCCGCTGCCCGTCGACGACGACGACGCCGACTCGGACGCGAGCGCGGACTCGGACCCGTATGGCACGCCGGATACGGACGTCGACGTCGCGACTGACGGGGGGGCGCCGGGGGTGCCGTAGGGTGGAGCGGGAGCTCCGGCCGACGACGTGCTGTTGTGTGACGCGCCGCCGGAGACTTGTGCGGACGTGCCGTACAGCGGTGCGGAAGGCTGGGCGGAGGAAGCGGCGGAGGAAGCAGCGGAGGATACAGCGGAGGATGGAGCGGATGAAGCCTCGCCCGATGAAGCGGATGTGCCGTAGGAGCCGGAAACCTTTGATGAAGTGCCGTACAGCGGTGCAGAAGTCTCGTCGGAGGAAAGGGAGGAGGAAACGGCCGAGGAAAGGGCGGCAGAAGCAGCAGAGGAAGCAGCGGAGTAAGCAGCGGACGAAGCGGCGGATGAAACGGCAGATGAAGCCGAAGAAGCCTCGCCCGATGAAGCGGATGTGCCGTAGGAGCCAGAAACCTTTGATGACGTGCCGTACAGCGGTGCCGAAGTCTCTGCCGATGAAGCGGGGGATGAAGCCGAGGAAGCCTGAGCAGAGGGAGCAGAGGGAGCCACGGCCGATGAAGCTGACGTGCCGTATGAGCCGGAAGCCTTTGAGGACGTGCCGTACTGCGTACCGGGAGATTCAACAGATTGAGCGGAGGAGGACCCAGCAGATGGAGCAGATGAGGCTCCGACCCATGAAGCGGACGTGCCGTATGAACCGGAAACGCTTGCCGACGTGCTGTACAGTGGAGCAGAAGTCTCTGCCGACGTAGCAGAGGTAGCCTCTGCTGATGGAGCGGAAGTCGCGACCGACAAAGCGGAAGAAACCTTGGCTGATTCTGAAGCGGAGGTGCCGCCGGAAGCCTGTGCTGACGTGCCGTATAGCGGAGCGGAAGTCTCTGCCGATGTAGCGGAGCTAGCTTTTGCTGAGGGAGCGGAAGTCCCGGCTGATAAAGTGGACGTGCCGTACAGCGGAGCGGAGGTAGTCTCTGCTGATGAAGCAGAAGCCTTCGACGATGAAGCAGACGTGCCGAACGACGAGCCTGAAATGCTTGCGGTCGTGCCGTACGACGAGCCGGAAACGCTTGCTGACGTGCCGTACAGCGGAGCAGAAGTCCATGCTAATGTAGCGGAGGTGGCCTCTGCCGAAGGAGCGGAAGTCTTGGCTGATGAAGAAGCGGTGCCGTATGTCGAAGCGGAAACCTCTGCTGATGTGCTGTAAAGCGGAGCGGAAGTAGCGGCCGATGGAGCGGAAGACACCCCAGACGATAGAGCAGAAGTACCGTATGACGAGCCGGAAGCCTCTACTGATGTGCTGTACAGCGGAGCGGAACTCGCGGCCCATGAAGCAGAAGAAGCTCCAGACGACGGAGCAGAGGTGCCGTATGACGAGCCGGAAACCTGTACTGACGTGCCATACACTTGAGCGGAGGTCGTAGCTGATGGAGCGGAAGAAGCTCCAGCCCATGGAGCAGAGGTGCTGTATGATGAGGCTGAAACTTGTGTTGATGTACCGTACAATGGAGCGGAAGTCGCGGCTGACGAACCAGCTGATGAAGCGGCGGACGAAGCGGCAGAAGAAGCAGCGGAAGAAGCAGCCGATGATACTGGAGCAGAGACGCTGTATGACCAGCTGGAAGTTTCCGCTGATGGGCCGTACAGCGGAGCGGAAGTCGCGGATGATGCCGGAGCAGAGGTGCCGTATGATGGGGCGGAAACCTGTGCTGACGTGCCATACGGTGGATTGGAAGCCGCAGCCGATGATACTGGAGCAGAAGTGCTGTACAACGACGTGCCGTACAGTGGAGCGGAAGTCGCGGCTGATGAAGCTGCGGATGATGCTGGACCAGAGGTACTGTATGACGAGGCGGAAACCTGTGCTGACGTGCCATACCATGGAGCGGAAGTTGCAGCCGATGATACTGGACCAGAGGTGCTGTATAACGAGCTGGAAGCCTCTGGTGATGTGCCGTACAGCGGAACGGAAGTCGCAGGTGATGAAGCGGCGGAAGAAGCCTCAGATGATGCTGGAGCAGAATTGCCATATGACGAGCTGGTGTATGACCAGCTGAAGGCGCCTGTGGACGGAGAAGACGTGCCGACTGATGGAGCGGACGTTTCGGCTGAAGGAGCGGATGCCTGTGTTGATGTTGCAGACGCCTCGGCTGATGGTCCAGAGGAAGCGTATGTCCAAGTGGACACCGAGGCGGATGTGGCAGACGTCCCGTATGCCGGAGCCGATGGGCTGGAGGCAGAGGCAGAGGCAGAGGCAGAGGCAGAGGCAGAGGCAGAGGGAAGCGGCGTGGGACCATTGCTCCAGGTGGCGCTGCTGATGCCAGAGGACTCGCCGGAGGACTGTTCCGGCTGAGAAGGAACGGACTGCGATGCAAGAGGTTGAGAGTAAGACTTTGCCGTATTCGACCCACTAGGCGCCGAGGATTGCGAAACGGGTACAGGCACGACGGTTAGAGGAGTCGCAGCCGCAGAAGAGCGGCTGTAGCGGTAGTACGTCGAGGTGAGGGCAGATATCTGGGTCGGTGGGCTCTGATAATGCCAGGTCAGTGTAGTGGGCAGAAAATCGACAGTTGACCAAGCAGAGTCGACGCTAAAGTCGTACGGCGGGGTGAAGTCATGATAATAGGTCACTGTAGTGGCTGAGTCGTCGACGCTATGGGAAGCCCGCGTGAGATACTCGCTCTCTGCCTGCTCATCCCAGTCAAGGGGAAGATGGGGAATAGTGCTGCTACCGGTCTCTGTCCCAGTGCGCGTGGAGTAAGAGATGCTGCCAGTCGCTGTCTCCGTCTTCGTCCAGACATTGGTGGTGCTGCCAAATACTATACCTTTGAATGTCCGCGTGGTGGTCGAGATGCTGCCAATCACTGTCTCTGTCATTGTCCGCGTGGAGTGGGTGCGGCTGCCAGTTCGGTGAGGGCTACTGCCAGCCTGGGTGGAGTAAGCGCTGCTGCCAGCCGCTGTCTCCGTCTCTGTATGCGTAGAGGTCGCTGTCAGCGTCGAGTGAGAGATGTTGACAAACACTGTCTCTGTCTCTGTCCGTGTGGAGGGGGTATTGCTGCCAGTTCCTGTCTGTGTAGAGTACGAGTTGCTGCCAATTCCTGTCCCAGTATGCGTAGGTTTGGTGCTGCTGCCAGATCCTGTCCCTGTCTGCGTGGAGTATGAGTTGCTGCCAGTTCCCGTCCACGTCTGCGTGGGCTTGGTGCTGCTGCCAGTTCCTGTCCCTGTCTGCGTGGAGTAGGAGTTGCTGCCAGTTCCCGTCCCTGTCTGCGTGGAGTATGAGTTGCTGCCATTGCTTGTGCTCCGAGTGCCGCCTCTGGTGATTGTCACTGTCGTGGTGGTGGTAGAATCCGAAGCTGCGGCGCTTGTCTTTGGCTGCGGGCTTGGTTGAAGCGGGGAGGGCGCTGTAGATTCCAGCATGGTCCAGGGGAAACCAGGGATGACATCAGTCGTAGAACCGCCTGGGCAGCTGCTGCAGGCCTTGGACAACGTGACGGGTTGAGTAGGTGTGGGTATTATCCGGCCCACGGTGGTTGTCACAGTAAGGGTGTTCTGCCCATAGAGTGTAACATGCTCGGTTGTTAGCACCGTCTCGGTGCTTAGGATATGTACGCTTGTGGAAGATCCACCGGGGCAGCGGAAGCATGGGAGGGTGAGGGTGATGCACTCGGTTGTAGGAATGATGTTGATCCTGGTATACGTTGTGTAGATGGGAACTGTGACGGTGGCCACCCTATACTCTGTAGTATTGTGGACATGGGCTGTAATCGAAGAGTTGGCAGAGTTGGTAGGCCATGTGATGGCAGAGTTGGTTGGCGTTGTGATTGCAGAGTTGGTAGGTGTTGTGAATGCAGAGTTGCTGGCAGAGTTGCTAGGCGTCACGATGGGAGAATTCCAAGTGCCCAGAGCCCTGGTGGTCGAATTGACCAAAGCGCTGACGGTCGCATTGAAAGGACGCGGCTTCGGGACCCAGAAGGGCAGCCCCTCCTCGACGGGGCAACTCACGCAAGCAAGGGTTGAAAACTCGATCCAGGCGGTGATGCCACCTGATACCGTGTCCTTGTACGTTGCTCGACCAGCACGCACCTGCATGACACGAGCTTCGCACGCCCGGGGGTCACACCAATCGGACTGATCGGCCAGGTACGTTCCGGTGCGGGCAATGACGCGAATAATCTCGCAGGCGTGGCAAAGCTTGATGTAGTAGTACTCGGAAGCGATGGGATACCAGTAGTTGATTTCGTCATGCTCCAACTGGCGCTGGACCGTGAGAGGGATGTCGTCCAAGACGTTGGTTTGCTGATCCAGTGACGAGAGAGACCTGACAGCGTGGGCATGGCGGGCATACGGCTCATCATCATCCGAGAAGCCTTGGTTGTGGTTCGTGAGGGCGCCATTGATGCTCGTCGCGCTTGGACGGCGCCGTGACACTGATACCGTTCTGATGTTGCCAGTGCTGGTGAGCTCTATGGTCGATTCGCCCGTCGGGTAAATGTCGTCCTCGTCCTCCGAATAGGTAGGCTTCCTGGTGGGAGTATACGACTGAGCAGGAGTTGACACTGTCGCGCCAACATCGTCCCCGTCCTCGTCCCACGGAATTGTGGGTTTCCTGGTGGGAGTATACGACGACTGGCTAAGAGCTGACGCTGTCGATGCCGTTGAAGATGTCGGGGTCGAAGTAAAATCTTCTACCGAGTCCGAGGTGCTTTCGGCGTTTCCTGTCGAAGCCGGTGCAATCAGCGACTCTATGGAAACAACGATGGACTGCACAGATATAACCGGCACCGCGGTGGTCGGAGGCAATGACGAGATGCTCGACTCTTCGGAGCTGATAGAGGCTGCCGAAGTAACTATCGTGACACTCGGTTCGCCAGTCGGCTCCACGGTTGTAGACGTCTCGGTGAACTGCTCAATTGATTCCTCAGAGCTCGTCGACGTCTGGAAATCCTCAATGATCGTCGATTCAGTAATCTGCGACGTGCGAGTACTCGGCCCAGTCTGTGTTATAAAGGACCATGCATTTGCGTCGGTGATGGTGTCCGTAGCGCTTGAGGCTGTCGACTCAGCTCCCGGCACTTCTTCCGCCGAAGTCGATGTCTCAGAAGCGCTAGTGCTCGGCACAGACGAGGATGACGAGTTAGACAAGGTCGGAATTTGCGCATTCTCACTGATCGTTTCTGTAGAGCTATCACGACGCCATGCGATAGGGGGCGAACTGCTGCCCTCAGAATCGCTGGGTCCGGCTGTAAGCTGGGCGGCGGGGGGTGTGGAAGCGGACTGGCCAGGGCTTGATTGATGGGCGAAGTGCTCACGAGGGCCTGATATATGAGCCGAGTGTTCAGGAGGACCTTGTGGCTGAGCCGAATTTTCAGGAGGGCCTGATGGCTGAGCCGAGTGTTCAGGAGGTCCTGATGGTTGTTCAGAAGGGCCTGGTGGCTGTTCAGGATGACCTTGTGGCTGTTCAGGAGGGCCTTGTGGCTGAGCGGAGTGTTCAGGGCCTGAAGGAGCAGATTGTTCAGGCTCTGGCGGAGCAGATTGTGCAGGAGGGCCTGATGGAGCAGATTGTTCAGGGGGTCCTGAAGGAGCAGAGTGCTCGGCGCCTGGTGGAGCAGATTGTTCAGGAGGGCTTGGTGGAGCAGATTGTTCAGGGCCTGGTGGAGCAGATTGTGCAGGAGGGCCTGATGGAGCAGATTGTTCAGGGGGTCCTGAAGGAGCAGAGTGTTCAGGAGGTCCTGAAGGAGCAGAGTGCTCTGGGCCTGACGGAGCAGACTGTTCAGGGGGGCCTGAAGGAGCAGAGTGTCCAGGAGGTCTTGATGGAGCGGATTGTTCGGGGCCTGAGCCTTCGCTACAATCGAGCACCTCAGCGCTCCAATCAGCCTCGCTGTCCATAGACAAAATGGTGCCGGTCTTCAAGTAGCAAATACTGGTCCCGACATGGTAGCTGAGGGCCTTGCAATAACGGTCCTCGGAGCAGAGCTGCAGGCACGCCTCGTAAGACTCAACTCCCGTCGACAAAAAGTCTTTACCAAAATGGTTGGTCTGGCATTGGACTTTCAGCTTGACGCCGTTGGCCGCCTCGATAACTTTCTCGTTGTCTTGCCAACATCGAATCCTCTGTGGCGGTCCACCGTGATGTTGATGCTGAGAAGTGTGAGCCATCTGCCCTGGGGGGGTAATCAACGTGGCTAAGCTTACAGTATGATTACCAGAATGATTGTCAGGATGGAACCCGGTATGATTACCCGGAGGACCCCCAGCAACAGACCTAGCAGCAATTGGACCTGTACAACCTCCAATTAATGCTGTTTCGTTTCAACAAGGAGAATCGGAAAGGGACATACCAGGCTGAGGTAACGCCAGTGCAAACTGGCTAAGCGATAGTAGCGGGAGGACCCCAAGCTGGAGCTTGGACGCCTCGAACATCTTCATGGCGATAACGACCAAGGTGTGCTCCGAAGAACAGGAAACGAAAGAAATGGACAGCAAAGGGAAGCAGGGTCGGGGTTGAGGAGACGGCCTTTTGTGCTGCGGTCCTTCGTCCCAACATGTGGAGAATCGGTACACTAAACGTCCAGGCGCCTTCACCTCGATTCGATGGGCGCTGTTCTTTTCCGTCGTGCTTCACGCCGAGCGGGGATAATCAAGATGTCATGTTGAGGAAGATTCTGGTACGGCTACCCGCATCAATAAACAAGGGCGCCGGAGCGGAACGATGTGGTTGGATAGACGGCAAAATGCGCTAGGATGGAGAAGAACCCCGGAAAGGACTGGTTGCGCTTCTCTGGCCGCCAAAGAACCAGACAGGATACTTGGAGGCTGGAAATCAACTGGCCGCGCCATGAATGCCATCGTTCTCAGCCCAATTGGGAAAGCCCTACAGCGGTGACACAGGCCTCAGGGTATCTGGCATGACTGCGTCTGTTTGCTGTTCTGCCGGGATGGCCGTTGAGGAGTCCGACTTCCAACAGTGGTCCATGGGACGGCCCGCGCGGCCACGAAGGACCCGTGCAAGCTCGGTATGTACTACTACAGTCGAAGGCCAAGTGTGACCTCCAAAGTCCGATCTAAGGCGACGCCGCGTAAACAGCTAGCGAGTGGAAACCAGTTCTTACTCGTACGCAAGGGCGACTTCCCATACTTGGATGAACCAAGGGGGGACGCGATACCCATTGTTGCCATGGGCTGTGTTGAGGCTGAAAGGGATGCCCAAAGAGGATGCTGCTAAAAGAAATTACTATTGGGTACCCCAACATTCGCACACGTCATTAGCAAACCATATTGGGATTTGGAGGCGAAGGTCCGAAAGTCTGGAATTGTCCGGCCCGGCACGGGCAAGCTCCAGCTCAATATCCCCGCAGATTCTATCGAAAGACCCAAGTCTCATTATCAATTAGTAGTGCACTGTAACCGCCGCCAGCTGGAAATCCTCAGTCACAGCTCTAACAGTGGCTCTGTTGAGGTGTAAGCCGTGGGACATAAAACCCGTAGTGCCCGATGCCAGGGGAAACATACCATGCAATTGACTGCAATTAGCCATCACGACGTATTTCACTCAGGGCCGCATCCAATGTTGTTTACTTGAGCAAGCCGCCCATTGCCGACTAAGGGGAATATCTATCCATCCATCAATGCATTGTCGGAATCCCATGACCTCTAATGATAGTCACAACCGGCTGGCCCATCTGGGCAACGGCCGCCACAGCAACAAGAAGGAGCTGCAGAGACAGCAACCAGACGACCAACCCGAAGAAATTTTTTCTTTCTCCAATATCCCTCCTCCGTCATCGCGCCATTATATCAACAGTCGGTGGTATGCGTTTAGGCCTCGCCGAGGTGCTGCTTGATGGCAGCCTCGAGCGCCTTGGGGTTGGCACCGACGACCTCACCGACCTTCTCACCGCCCTTGAACAGCAGGAAGGTAGGCATGGCGCGGATGCCGAGCTCCTGGGCAACGTCGGGAACATCGTCGACGTCGAGCTTGTAGAACTTGGCGTTGGGGTAGGCCTCGGAGAACCTGATTGATGAATCGTCTCAGTGTCGGGCCGGTGACGATAAAGGACGGACGGCAGAGTTGGAACTTACTTGACGACCTGGGGAGCGATGACCTTGCAAGGGCCGCACCAGGTGGCGAAGCAGTCGAGAACGACGAGCTCAGGCTCCTTCAAGGCGTTGTCCCAGTCGGACTTGCTGGAAAATGACATGCATCAGCTACGGCTCAAGGACCAGAGGAAGATGTGGACACTCACCTCTGGAGGTTGTGGACGGGCATTTTGGTGGTGGCGGAGAAGAGTCTCGCGGAATAGATTGAAGGCTGGATGCGGGTGGTGTTGCAGAGCGGCGAGGATGCGCGGGTGAGGGTGGCTACTGGAGCACGCAAGCGCGGTGCAGTTGTGAGCAAAGACCTTCTGAAAGCTGTTGCGGCGAAAGACATGTGGGATGAGGACAAGTTTATATAGGCAGAGGCGTATATACACAAAGAAAGCGGATGAAAGATTAGTGTTTCGGAAGGTGCTGGATGGAGTGGAATGTGGATTGTTCAGCGGGGAGGTCGAGTGCCAAGGACTCGACGTGAAATTTCGCCGCCGCGTCCGGGCAGTGAGGGGCAGAGGGCAGGGCTGCGAGGCGTCTCTTGCAGAACACGGGCCGGTGCAGCGTGCATGGCGCGGGCATAAAGAAATGTGGTGGTACTCACAGGCTGTCCGGTGAGGGGCGGAAGTTCGGAGTGGGAAGGTGTTGCAGTGCGGGCAGCGGGCAGTTTGCTTTGCAGTGGTGATGGACAATGCTCGGACTCGGGCGCGGGTGTATTTCAAAGCCAGTGGACCGGTGACCGACGAGCCAAACCTCAATGACGTGATCCCTGCTTACACACGCTGATAGCATGTCTACATACACCTACCCCCGCCCAACACCTACCCCGCTATACCAGTAATGACGCCCTGCATCAACATGGCTGAATCGGTGGCCACAAACGTAATGTCTCGGTCGCCAGCTTCTATATTCATGCCTATTGCTGCAGCGCTGCACAGGTGTAGTTAGTGCGCCATCCCATGAGGTCACCACTGGGCTACCACGTGCGATTTGACTATCGACATGGCCGTATGCGGCGCTTGGCGCAACAACTTCATCTTGATGACTAAGCCCGTGAGATCATGTACTCGGGGCGATTCGAGAATGCCGGAGATGCCGAGATTTTGATCCACTCACTGGAGGCATCTTCCTGGTTATCCAATGAAAAGGCACTCTGACGGTTAAGAACTGTCTCACCGCGGTGCGAGCAGTCATATCGGGTTCGTTATTCTGGACCTTGATGACCGAACGTTTCCCGTTTTAGAAACATCTATCTGAAGCATATCAAAGCGTTCCAAGCCTCACTATAAAACCGTCGCTTAAAGGTGCTCAAACCTTAATTGCCGGAAGCGCGGCTTGACCAAGAATTCAAGTCGACGTCGGTTCCAGGCACTGCGGTGCGCGCGCGGCTTACGACATCAACACTCAACTCAAGGCAAGCCACATGTCTTACGCATAGCACAATAGCGTAAGACGACGTCACCGCCACCAGGATCACCAAGGTAGGAAGCAGAAAAAATTGTGGTTTCAGCCGTAGGATTTTCGTCCAAACTACGTTGGAAGATGAAATAGGGGGGTATGATCGGGGTTAAAGGTGTACTACGACTACGACTACAGATTTGGCGCGACAATATTCGCAACAAAGAGGTATCCTCAAGCAAAGCCAACATACCAGAGGCTATAATCCTTTCCCTCCCTCTTGAACCTGCCAAGTGTAAAGTTTGAACTCCCCCGTAAAAAAAAAAGCATCTTGAAAACAGTGGATCCTTAGATCAGCCCATTGCAGAAAAAGAAAAACCCAAGCGCTTAACGCTCTCTTGCCGTCTAATAAACCGCTAGTAGCAGAGCAAAAGCATCATAGCACTCATACTCCTACAGCCAGGGCCGAGATCGTGACAAAGGAAACTTTTTTGTGTCAACGAGTGACAAGTTAAACGGCCGGCCAGCAGCAGTGAGCATGCAATATGCACAGTCGTTTGCTCGCTCAGAGACCGGCTAAGAATGATGACAGAGCCGCTCCTCAGGAAATGCTCCAAAATCCCCCCGCTTAAACGTCAAAGCAGCGCCGAAAGAAGAAAACAAGTTGAATAAACGAATAAAAATGAAAACGAAAGCCTCTAGGAAGGCGCCGGAAATGCAAGCATATAAGCCTGACAGCAGCAATGAGATACGAAGAGTTGAGATGACGTGACAAGCCAACCCCAAACCGAGCCGAAGAAAAACAGAAGTAAGGTAGATGCCAATGGTGGGTGCTTTGCCTGAAGGCGAGGTGTTGGGAGAGCCAGACAGGGATTTTTTTGTGTGTTTTTGGTGATGTGTAAAGAGCGACCAGACAGTGTAAAGGAAAGAGTTTAATGAGCGTCTTGGGTCAGTCGTAGAGATAAAAGGAAATAGGGAACGAGCGACATGTCTGGCTTCTCCAACTCTTCACCTCAAGGCAATGACACCAACTTATGAAAACTACCTACCACTGTTGATCTTACGACTGCGGATTCGGAGAAGCTTGCAAGGTTGCACTCGCTCTCTTCGCATCGATGGAACTGCGACTTGACCTGATGTCAAGCAGTTTCGCACTGCTGCCGCTGAACTGGCGAACGTGACCTTTGGAGAGGTTGATGCTTGATGCGCGGTGCACTGTAACCTCGGGGCTATCTCCGGTGTTTTCAAGACTTGCCGGGCTGTCGGAGTCGTCCTCCATGGGAGTTGTCGGGATAACGCCCTCCATTGCTTCGCCGCCAGCGGAAGTGTCTGCGCCTTCGTCGGGGAAGAAACTAAGTATACCTTCCACAGACTTGGCACGTGATTGGCGGTGGACGACGGTTGGCTTCTGAACGTTGGAATTGTGAACAACCGTTGCCTCAGGCGTGGTGTCATCGTAATCCTCGTCATCTTCAGCTCCGGCATCGGCATTGGCTGCGAGGGCAACGCTGCTGGCCCTGCGCTCGTTTTCATGGTGTGCGGTATGCGACGGGTCCTCATGGCCAGGCGTGAGGCGGCGGAAGTACTCATCATCGGGGATGCCGAGTTCCTCATACGATGCATTCCATTCTTCCCGGGGTTTCCTGAAGGACGAGCCGTAGCTGCTTCGCATGCCTTTAGAGCCGCGCTTGAGGGGTTTGCCAGTTAACCATGAGCCTTCCGAGTCGACCGAAGCGAGAGAATGAGACATGAGAGCGGAGTTCCTGCCCGCAGGGCTAACGGGAGAATCGGTCCGGAGATTTCCAGTACCATCCTCGTGCGACGTGGGGGCCTCAAGATCATCGTTCGTATCGGGGGTCTCCATGAGACCTCTGCGAGCAGCAAGGGCTCTACCAGAGGAAACCTCAGGAGACTGTACTCTTGAGTCAGGAGGAGAAAGCGGCATTCTTTCAGGGAGGTCCTCGCGGAACTTGGACATTGTGCGGACAGGAGTGCCAGAGGTCTTGCGAACGGGTTGCTGGACAAGGTGATGAGGAATGCCCTGCCGGGCCATGGATTCCCTGGACGTGTTGGAGAAGGAGATTTCTGATGGCGCAGTGACATTGGTAGTTTGATCAGCCGACCTCCTCTTGAGCAGGGCAGATGGGCGGCGTCTGAATGTAGACCACCAACCTCCCCGCTTGCTGACGTCAGAACTTCTCCGGCGGCTGAGTGAGGAATTCCGGCTAATGGTAGAGGGTTGCACCGCGGACGGCGTTACTTCTTGCATGAGCTCGGGAAGGTCTGATACATTTGAGGTGCCTCGGGCGTGTTGGTGTACGGGCGAGGTTGGGGGCGACAAAGCGGGAGAGGCGTGAGGATAACGAACGGGCTGGGAGGTATCGACGACAGGTCCCTCCACGGGCGCCTTTCCAGGCGATGCGGGTACCGCCTGCGGTATTGATGGACTGGTGTCAATCCTCGGGGTGTAGCCGTCTCGCGGAACTGCTCTGGCGTCTTCGGTTCCGGACCCCAAAGCGGCATCCAACTCAGCATCAGCCCTTGCGGCGGCTTCCTGCTCTCTTCTCGATTCCTTCCGACGTTGCTTTTCTACCCTTTTCTCGAGCTTCCGCTGCAGATGCTCCTCATCCGACTTCCTTTTCCTTTCTCTCCTCCGTTGATCTCTCTCCATTAATTCTCTGAGTGTGCCTGCATCCATATCATCTGCCAGATCATCTATCGTCTTACTCTCTTTCAGAGTCTCCTTGCTGATGGGCGACCGCCGACGCTGGGACTCGGCCCGGGAATTGCTATTCGCGCGTTCAACTGCATGATGTTGCCAGTTGTAGATGGGCGGGCTGCTTGAGTAGCGGATGGTAGGTCGTGGGGCGAAGACGTCGAGCGAGCTGACTTTGAAGGAGGTCGAAAACAGTTCCGAGCCGCCGGACATGGAAGACTGGATAGAGTCTGCCATGGGTAGCGACACATCGGACGTGGGCCTGTTGTCGAAATGCCTGCTGAAGCCCCTGCGGACCTTCTTGCTGTCCCGGCGCATTGTGTTGCCCGACTGGGGCGCGGGCCGCTTGATGGGAATTGGGGCGCTCATGGCTCGGATCTCCTCTTCTCGGACGTGGTCGTCCTTGCGTTTCTTGGTAGACTTTCTTCTTGGGGGATCGTCTTTTGAGTTTCGCTTCTGAAGTTTGCTTCGTTGGCTAGCGGAATGCTCAAGGCCGGTGTGCGAAGCCGTGTGCATATTGGCATTTAGGTGGAAGTTGTAGGGTATGTCTGAGTTGTCGCGAGGTGCGGGTCGGAGGTGAGGGCTTGCGCAGAGCGATTGGACCGGCGGGAGAGCCGTTATGTCGTGATGACTGTTCGAAGCCATTGGGCGCTGCTCAAGGTTCGAATCAATGCGCGAGGGCGCGGCAGATGCCTGCTCCTTATCCCTCGTCCGTGACGCACTGCCACTCTCTGTCGAGGCTCTCCTTTTGCTCCGTCGCCTGGATCTTCTGCTCGGCCGTCGTGTGGGATCATGGGGGTCCGTCACCATTGGGCCGGGCGCATATGGGCCTACAGGCTTCTTCCCATCAGCCACGGGCACGGGTCCTTCGGGGTGGAGCCTGGTCCGACGCCCCTTCCGCCTGCCGAAGGGCCAGACGGGCATGGCGATGGTCGCTGACGGCGCGGCGAACCCGGAGCGAGGGGAGGTCGAAGCATGCGCTTAGGTTCAGGCGTCAAGGCGAGCGAGGTTGTTTTGTCTAGCAGGGGAGCGCGGTGGGCGGAAATTGGCAGTGGGCGGAGTGGCGCGATCTAGGTCATGGCGCGTGGAGAGCAGGCTGAGGGTGGATTTGTAGGAGAGCACGCATGTTGAGAGGTCAAGCAAGGGCGGGCGACCGGGGGGAAAACACAGTCACACTGCAAGGGCAAAAAACAAGAAGAAGGCGAAGAACGAGTCGGAGGCGCTGCGCGCTTCTCTGGGAGAGCTATGATCGCTGTCGTGGCGCACAGCTCGCGGCCCCACGCACCCACGGCCAGCCTGCAATAATGCCGGGCTTTAGTTAGTGCCTGCTCACGCTCTGCTCTGCGTCTTGCCATTGGTAGAGCGCGTGGGTGTGGAGCAAAGAGTGCAACGGCTGGCGATTTGGTTACACTGCCAGGGCCGCCCTCTACCACCTCCTCGGCCGCTCCCTCACGCCCATCGTGACCGCATTACTGTTAGTGAGAGCATCATAGCCTCCACTTCCGCCTACACCTGCCATCCAAATACTCGTACCCGGGTCCGCCGTGCGCTGCGGCGTTGTGGCGCTCCGGCCTTGCCAAACCGTCGCCCAGCGGCTTCTGCACGCGCATACACGAAGAGCGGTTGGGTTTTAAGCGTCAGTCTCGTGGCCGGCGCCTTTCGTGCCCTCGGGTGGCAACTCGCGAGCAGGCGCCGTGTGCCGTGCCTGGCCTGGAAAAAGTCTCGTGCTGTCCTACACCAGGGATCCTCGTCGGCACTTGGTCCAGGTTGCAGGCCAGGTACCGTGGACGTGGTGGCAGCACGTCGAGGCCCGTTCCGCCCAGAGACAGGAGAGCATGACCCACCTGCGACTCCAGCCCTCCGACGTACCCTGCTGCGCATACCCCTGGATCTACGGAGGACTCCTACTAATATCTAGGAAGCCGAGCAAAAGCCAGTCGCGAGTGCTGGGCCCTGGCGCCGCCGTTTTATCGCGTTCCTGCCTGTCCGTAGCGCCCAGCTAAGGAGAATTTACCTTCGCACTGGCATCTCTGCGCGCCCGCGGCCCTCGCTCCGCCTCCGCATGAAGGAAGAACCAGGGTCTGGCAAGTGACGAAAGCTAGGCGTTTCCGGGGCCGCATGCTGGTCCGATGCCGACCGTTGACGACTGGCCGCACGTCACGACGAGGGATCCATAGCTATCACCTGGCGCTGCAGTCGCGCTCGATTCAGGCACTGCTCCGTCTCGCTTTCTGGACCCTTCGTGCGGAGAAAAAGGCAACCCAGCCCTTTGACTCGCCCGATTGCGTGCGGTTGAAGGCGCTCGCTGGCGGTGCATCATGCCCAGCCAGTGACGCGCCCAATACAAAGATAAACCGCCAATGTGACTAAGGAGCAGCTTCCCGTCTAATACCAATATCCGACCGCGCAGTATTGCGGAATCGCAGTGTGCGCGCGGTGGACCGAAGGCGCTGGCTGGAACGAAAAAGCGAATAATGGCGTCCGATCAACCTGCAATTTAAATTTCTTCTCGCTGGGAATCGTCCGGACATGGCACGCAAGCGAATCGTTGGGCTGCACCTTGTTTTTACCTTGGTTCTTGGTCTCGGCTTCTATGCCAATGATGACGCGTGATTCTGGGGAATAGGTAGGCAGAAGAGACAACACAAGCGCGCGCATTCGCAGGCTATTTGAAGCTGACAAGACCTGTCGCGGATCCCACAGCCAATTTGCCTCTAACAAAATCAATACTTCATATCCCAATGTGATGGTCCGTACGGCGTTCGTTGCTGCAAATCCTTCCACGCAATCTGATCGGGAAACGAGTGGCACCGCCGATTAATGGTCCGCCCGCGGGAACCGGGTGTGTGACAACCCTACCCCGAAAAACCGGCCTGCTACTTATAGGGTCTAACACTGTGTCTCCTAGTCGCAGTCTCGCGGACTTTGGCGCGTAATTATGCTAAGAAGTTATTGTTAACAGAAATAGCAAGACGAAATAAAAATACAAAAGCCGCAAGTGTGGGAGTTGAAGTAGTATGTATATACCTCAATCCAGATGTATGCTTCAACTCCCCATCGACGAAAGTGCTTAGAGGAACATGTTGCACGTACTCCGTAAGCTAGGTAGAATGATACAGCTGGAAGTTGGCCCCCCTGCTAAGTTAGGTCTCAGGGATGTTTTGTCGCATCCGGCCCGTCGGCCTCGGGTGCGCACGTGATTCTACTTAGCGGTTGGCCCTGGCACCGCCGACTGTTGTTGCTTAGGCAAAAGGTAAACAATCGAACCGCTGATCGCAACACCCAACACACACACTCGCACTCAATAATCACGCTCACCCCCACACTTCAAACAGACATAGCCGTCGCATTCCACCCTACACAAGATATGGACTACAATCCGCGCATGAGCATGGCGCCACGCGGCTCCACCATGAACAATCCCCGCGGCCGCCAGCAAGATGAAGACTCCTTCATGACCTTGGTACTGCGCACACCCCGTCTCCGCCCAATGTGCTCAATCTAATCCTGCATATAGCCCGATCGTGAGATCGCATCATGCATCAGCGACATTGGCATCAACTTCTCCATCGCCGACCTCCAGAAGCCCAACCCGCAGCAGATCCAAAAGGTCTTCGAATGGTTCGCCGAGCTGCTGATGAACACGACGCGCGAGGTTGTTGCGCCAGCTATGAAAGCCGCAGCGGACGACATGACGGGCGAGGATCTTGCCGATCGCATATTCACGCCGGACACGCGCGACCTGATGGGCTTCTTCGTCATCATGAGGAAGCTGCTGCTAGAGGTAAACAAGGCGGATGTAGATTTTGGTATTCGCAATTGGCTGACTTCTCGTAGTGCGGCATCCATGACTTCACATTCCAGGACCTCTACAAGCCCACGCGCGAGCGCCTTGTCAAGATCTTCTCCTACATCATCAACTTCATCCGTTTCCGCGAGTCGCAAACCAGCGTGATTGACGAGCACTTCAACAAATCCGAGCGCACGAAGCTGCGCATCGAGCAGCTCTACACCGAGAACCAGGAGAAGGAAGAACACCTGCATAAGCTGGAGAGGACCCGCAAGGATACAGAGACACAGATGACCGCGAAGGAGAGGCGCCAGAAGAAGCTCAAGCAACGTCTGCTGGACCTGAAAATGGACCAAGAAAAGGTGGTCGAGAAGCTGGAGAGCGTCAAGGAGGAACAACGTCGGCTGAAGGAATCATTGGAGGACAAGACGACGCAGGCGATGAATGTGCGGCAAGATGCCGCAAAACTGCGCCCGTACACAACGCAGAGCCCTGCGGTGCTGGAGGCTTCGCTCAAGGACCTCAACGCGAACATGTCTGCCGACAAGGCTGCGATCGACGCGCTGGACCGCCGTGGCCGAGCCCTGCAGACATCCACGGACACCTTTGCGGCCGTGACACAAGATGTCGATGCTTGCACTCGCTTGCTAAGCGACCTGGCGCAAGACATTAAGCAGGAGCAGGAGGAGCTGGCCAAGGGCGACCGGCACCGCCAGGCGCTCAGTGAGCGCTCCAACAATGTCCGCGACGTCGAGCGCCAGGAGAAGCTCCTCACGAAGCAGCTCGCCAATGTCAACGCACGGACGGAGAAGCTGCGCAAGAACGCCGAAGACAAGGCGGAAGCTGCGCGAGTTCGCATGGAAGAGCTCAAGGCTGTACAAAAGCGGTTGGCAGAGGAGCGCTCAGAGAAGGGCCGCGATATGGAGAGGAGGAGGGTCAGAATTGAGCAGACGGAGAAGAAGGTGAGTTTCCCGGAGCTACCCACGGTAATAAATGTGTGTTAGGAGCTAACGAATGAATCTTTGTAGATGGCCGATCTGAAGGAAAATATCGAGAATGAGGTCCATGCCGCCCGCGCAGAATACCAGGAGCTGGAAACGAAGACGCTGCTTTACATGTCGGAGGTGGAGCCGTACATGCAACTTTAGGTTACGGGGATATTTTCCTCCTCCTTCGCTTTTGGACATTTTCTTCCGTCTTAATGGGTCGCAGCAAACCTTGGGACAACGACTTTTCTTACACCTGTCACGCTTCAACGATGTTGGTACTGGGTGCTTGGGAGGGATTTTTTTTTGGATAGGGCTTTTTGGCGTTTCTGGAGGGATTGATGATAGATACCACGGGGCGAATGTTGGAAGGGGCCTTCTTTACTATTTGAAGTTTTTTTCTTCTCACTTGGACACAATGCTCTCTTCAATGGACAAAAACTTACTGCGATCTGATGTCCCTCTCCGCAGGGCTCTCCCCGCTTATAGGTGGTAGCTGCAGATCCCCGACCCAGGCCGGCGGAATGGGATTGCACTCAGGTGGTTCAACTCCAAAGACGGTATGAGTCCCGTCGGCTGCAACGGACCCCCAATGCTTGCGAGGTCATGCGCCATAGCAGACGCATGCTATCAAGGATCCGAAGGTTGCGCCATTATCTGCTATGATCCACCGGGTTGCTGTCCCGATTCTGTCAAATATGCTACCTGTAAAGTTTCTTCGAGATCACGCGGGGTTGACATCAGATGTTCAGGTCGGTGATAAGTTACGTCCCCCCGTCTTGCAGCCGGCCGCTGTTGTGAATTCTTTTTTTCTTATGTGCCATGGTGCTGTCTAGACCTTATCACAACAGGAGAACACGCCCCAGTACCCTTGTTTTAAGGATCCGTCCTCGTCAAGCTAGCAGTCGGCTGCAAGTGGGGATGTACTCGCTCATCCACTACTCTCAGCTGGTAGTATCGGATTCTCTTGAATTTCAGGACTCGTACGGGAACGGACAGGTTTTCTCTCTTGATGTGGAGCGTCTTACCAGAAGGATTTTGGTAGTCGGCTCGGGCTCTTGATGCTATGTAGCAGTATGTGGGTGTGTGCTCCAATGCTTTCTTGAGCGCCGAGGCAAGAAAGACGGGGAAAAAGAGGAAGATGAAGATGGTACTATGGCTGTGTAAAGCGATAGAGCAAATAATAGCTGAATAACAAATGCCCTCCCCCCCACTATCCACCCTCCAGATCGGATGATACCTTCCATCGCGCGAACCTCACATTCCTATCCTAGCACGTTTGACCAACAACGCCCCATCCCTAGTACGCAACGAGTAGAAAGGAAACTGAGTAGATCAGAGTTTGGGTTGCGGTGACCCTTGGTAGTTTGACTAGTGGCATCCAGTGATTGCGATGGATGTTGCCCCGAACAACGTCTTGTTGTTTTGAAGTAGCCTCGCTCGTATCGCATTCGGACTATACGACGGGATTACAGCAAGCTTTGGAAGAACGGAATCATCGCACTAAATGTCTGGTCAGTCAGGGGATTCCTTTGTGTGGAGCAGGGTAACAAACCCAATTGCCAACGTCGCGCTCAATCCCATGAATGCCTTTGACCTGACTCTCTCCTTGCGCAGCTCATCCTCTAGCACCTTGGACTTCTTGACGGGCTGGATCTCCATTGCGTTTTCATCTGCCTCGTCCTCAGGCGACAGCTCGTCGGCCTTGCGCTTCTGCGAGTTCGTCTTGCTGCCCTCGGCCTTGTTAGCCTCCTCGACCATCTTCCGCGCATTCGCGATCATCTCTTCCGGGCTCTCGGGCAGCGGCAGTTCCGGGTGGTCAGCCGGCACATCGACCTTGACAGCCGTCGTGGTGGTCTCAACGTCGCCCTCCTTCGTCACTCTCTCGTCCACCTCAACCCGCACGCCATCCGTGCCCGCGTTCGACGCTGCTGCCTCGCCATTCACCGACTCCGCCACATCCGACGGCGCAGGCGTGGTCTCGAGCTCCTTGGACAGCGCACTGGGCGTCGATTCGCGCGCCTCCTTGGCGGTCTTCCGGGTCGTGCGCGGCTTACGGGGCGAGGCGATCTTACGCGGGGTCGACTTGCTAGGGGAGGCGGAGCGCAGCTCGCGGCCGCGCGTGCGCATGGAGCCGGTCGCCGATGCCGGCGGGAAGAGCGTGGCCTTGTCGGGAACGATGAACTTGGGCGGCGTCGAGATCTCGTGCGAGCCCTTGTCCTTGGTGCCCTTTTCAATGGGTTCGGGGTCGACGAGCGCCACGACCCAGGCCTTCATGCCATACTCTTCCGCAAGCGCGAGTGCTGTTACATTCCTTGGTCAACCCAGACTGCAATTTTCCCTGCTTGGCGCGCGGCGCGGCGCAATTACATACCGTCATCGGGGGCGATCCAGACGTTGCCGGCGACCTCCTCGTCGCCGGCGGTGGGGAGCGTCTTGTGGTGGACGCGCTCAGCCTCCTCGTCGGCGAGGGATGCCCACGGGTACGCGGCTTTGAACATGCCAGTCGCGCTGATGTAGCCATCATTGCTGCGGCGCTGTGCGTTGGCGTCAGTCTCCACCCATCAGCTTGCAGGTGTCGATAGATGCCTTACCATCAGGAAGTATGACTCGGGATAGGTCTGGTTCTTCTGCAGGCCGAAGATGCCGGAGCCCTTCAGGTCTTTGGGAAGCGGGACGCGCAGGTGGGCATAGTCGAACATGCCCAAGTTCTCGGCCTTGGTCGCATTGGAGACGCCAACCTGGCCGGGCTTGACATGCAGGTTGGTCTGGCCCAGGCGGCGGCGCTCAATGAGGATATCGACTACGGGAAGGCGTCAGTGCAGCTCAGTGTTTCGTTTGGGGGCGCGGGCTGCACGTACGCTGAGGGGTGTGCTCGGGCAGGACGAGCGGGTTGCGCGCGTCGGGGAGGGAGCGTTTGGGGGTGGCCATGGTGAAGCCGAAGTGGTCGATGAGTTGGTGGTTGAGCTCGCCGATGGTTGCGCCACTGGTAGGGCTGATGCTCTGTCCAAAGTCCACTGGGGAGCTCGACGGGGGTGGTCAGCGCGGGGAAGCGGCAGTGCGATTGTGGGTGAGAGAAAGCGGCTTGCTGGTGCTTGCTTCGAGGGGGGCGACGCGAACGCGATATTGCCAGAGTTGCGGTCGCGACGAGCTTTGATGCTGGGGCCGCTGACCGACCGCCCCTGCTCTCCCACACGCCGTGACTTGCACAAAAAGGGGAACGAGCCGGGCCCGCGACCGTGCCAGTGCCAGGGCTGCTCAGGGCTGCAACAACGATTGGATAACGTACTCTTGGGGCTCAATGGTGCCTGTCTCAGCTCTCAGCACGCTGCTGCTCGACAAAGAAGGCTTTCTAATCACTACGCATCATGATGGCGAGCGGCGATGCGCTAACAGCCTAAGCCGCAAACGATGCAGATCACGTGAAAATGGCGCGCGCCCGGGCTGGCGAACTATTGCACCCCCTGCGGCACGGAGCCACGGGCAGCCACTGCAGCAGTAGCAGTCTTGTATATAACTTGACGGGGGTGGCTGCCTCCGGGCACGTGACATGGCGGCGTGGCGGGCGCGATTCTGGGCTGCGGCGGCGAGCGGTGAAGGGCGGCACTGCGGCCAGGGCGTGCAGCGTGGGGCAGGGACGGGGCAACTCAAAACAGTCGATGCAGTCGTCGAGCTGGCGTTGTCCACTCTCCCCCCCTCAGCACGCATCTTCCCCCCAACAAAGTCACGCAGCACCCCGTACAGATAGCACCAAAGCCCGCCATGTCCGCCCCCGACCACCACGAAGACGAGCTCGCCCCCGAGACCACCGAGGGCTTCAAGGTGGGCGAGAAGAAGACGATTGACGAGTATCAGCAGCTGGGTGAGTAGCAGCCCCTCCATCCCCCCTCCCCATCCATGTGCTTCTCCCGTCCCGTGCCGCACCGCATCCGCTTGGCTCCAGAATTTGAGCGGGCCCTCTTTCCTCAATGGAACCTCCCGGATCGTAACCTCTGGCCTGTCCGCCGATCAGCCAAGCTGAGCCTCACCCTGGACCCTGGATCTTCCCGTTGGCTGTCCACAACGAGGCACAGACCTGCCATGGCAGCTGATGTTGTTTGTTGTGCTGCCCAATTTCCGCCTGATCTGTCCGTGGCGCGTCAACCTTTTCTTTTCGGTTAGCTCGCCCGCCTTGACTGCCTTGCAAGCTACCAGCTCTTTCTGGATATGCAATGCTGTCACCTCTTGTTTATTCTGCTGTACGCCTTCTTCCTCAGCAATCTCCCCGCGTTATGGCTTCTCTGCACCTGCCCGACCAGCGACGCCGTGGTTGCCAGCGCCCAATCCGGAAGGATGGTGCTCGTCCTGCCATACATCGACAGCTTCGTCGCTCCACCTCCCTTGACACACCACGTCCCGGCAGCATTCTACTCAGGCCTCTCGTCCAACAATTATTGCTACGATCCAGCCTCTCGTTGGCCAGTATCTGCTGCTATCCACTCTTACTTGCATTATTCGTCATCTCCGCTACGTCTACCTGTAGCTCACGAGTCTCTTCGCGTCTTCCGAACGCTTTTTCCATCAAGCATTACGCCTCAACATGATCATGAGCCCACCTCGCCAATTGCAGCCTTACAGTACCGGGCAGCACCAGCCTGACTCCTTCGGTCTTCTGGCTCAGACTCTCGGCACCCTCTGGATCAAATCTGTCCTTGGTGGTGCGGACTCCTGTACAGGAAATCGCATGCATCCCGACTCACTAGCGGCATCCGAACAAACGAAGCAAGCTTCTGCTTTTTGCGTAGCTCTCAGCGGATCTCCAGGCAAGGATTGGCTATTTGATGAGTCTCCTGAGGCTCTGAACGTGGCCCCCAGCCAAGAGGGCCATGCCATCGGAAATCCTGAAAGCAGTGGAGCCGAGCATGGGGACTCCCAGAAGCAGGGCTCATCAGCAAGTAGTTCCCACCAAGCAAATGAGGAACCAAACAAGTCTGAGCCAACCGGCTCCAGAGATGGCAACGGTGGGCAAGGCGACAGCTCTGGCGGGACACCGTCAGGCAGTCCGGGTGGCTCAGGTGATGGTGGTAACGGCGGTTTTGGAAAAGATGATAGGGGAAAAGATGACCATGGAAACGGCAAGGCCAGGAAGATTGGGGACTCTAACGGAGGCGAGGACGCAAAGAAGACTGAAAAGACCGACGAGACCGACGATATCCACGATACCCACAGGACCAAGAAGCCCTCGATGCAAACCCGAAGCCAGTTCATTGAGGAATTCGACCATGAACAAACAAAGCCCACAGTCAAACTGCCACGGCATTCGATGCCAAGTTGGGCTGGGTCCGGCCAAACGCCTCTGTTCAACACGGCGGATCGCCCAGAGAGCTTAGCAAGTGGGTCTACGCGTCCGGTCTTTATTTTCAAGAATTTACCCAACCGCGCCTGTCGGGCTTCCTCCGATGCGCGTGGAGAGCCTACTACTCTCTCGCCGACCAACACTAGGGCCGAAGATATCCAATCGAGCACTGAGCCATTAAACACTTTGAAAGAAAGCACCACCACGCCACAACACAAACCTAAAGGCTCAAAACGTCATGTTCCACCCCCTCCTCCCCCGAGCCCGGCGAGCCCGAGGAGGAGGAGGTGGAACATGAGCCTTTCCCCCATCCCCTCCGCCATCCCCTCCCCCATCCCTTCCCTCCGACTCAACAGTGGGGTCAACTCCGGTTCTGACGAGGCCCTCATTGGAGGCTCCGGACGCCCCCATAGCGTCAACCCCAGCAATGGCACAGGAGGAAACAACAAATGGCATACAATATCCCATCTGGAAAGTTCGCGATTGGAACGTGTTGTCGAAAGAGTTCAAGGAGTTTTTCAAAGCAAAGCATACGTGCGAAGGCAGACTCAGCCGATGCGGCCCACGCCCTTTCGCGACATCAATCAGGACGAAGATACTGGCGGTATCTCTGCTAGTAATGGCAATTCTAACACCAGAGGCGGTTCTGCTACTGAAGCCGGCAATGTTGACAATACAGACGGTTCTGCTCCTGAAGCCGGCCATGGCAACAGGGCTCAAACTGGCGGTCGACATGCTGGAAGCAGCAATCACCAATGGCATATGAGTACTTCCCCGCAGAGTGATTCTGCGTTTCACGATGCCGTCGCGAGGATTGCACCAACTGGTCTAATTCCGGATTCACCGGAGAGGCGAGAGGCGATGAATCTTGTCAACTCTTTAGCTGAAAGCCCGGCACTCAGCGGAGGTAGAAGAACCACTCCCTCCTTTATGATCGTCACCACTCCAGGTCCGGACTTAGGTCAGCCTGCAGCTACAGGTCAGCCTCCGGTTACAGGCCAAGGAAGCGATCAGGAAAGGATCCAGTTTGCTCCAGATCCAACACCGGCTCCTGGAGAGTCTCAAAACCCAACCGGAGGACCTGAAAATCTCACTACTAGAGAATCTCGAAACAGCTCTCTGGACAGATTGCGCCTTTTTAAAAGACCCCAGAACCCTCCTACTGAAGGATCTGAGAATCAGGCTACTGGAGGGCCCGACAACCAACTGCGGAAAATGAAAGACGGCTTGCTGGGCAGATTGCGTATTGCAAGATCTTGGAGTTCGACTACTGGAGGATCTCAGAACCAGCCTACCGAAGGGCCTGAGAACCCGTCCGCTGAAGGATCTCAAAAGCAGCCTACTGAAAGTCATGAGAACCCGGCTGCTGAAGGATCTCAAAATCAGCCTACTGAAGGGCCTGGCAACCAACTGGCGAGAGAGAAGCGGCTGGTCAGAATCTACAATTCCGTCAAGAGCGTCTTCCAGGGCCGCAATCAAGCGGAGTAATCCATCCAGGCATTGGTGCTTTGGACACATGGCTCATGAAAGCATCAGGTATGATATCTGTGCTTGATTGACATGAGTCCATCCGTTCAAGCTGTAAGAGGTCCTGGATCGAAACACGAAGACGACTTGGACACACTTGATTTCTACAACTAATCGGAGTGAAAGCTGGAACCGGAACCTCCGTAAATGGCATCACTAACCGCGGTATCCACGGAGAAGCACATGGACTATATTTACTTGGGAGTGTTGCTGATGCGTGTCTTACTCAGATCAAAACGATGAGTCTCTCCGCAAGTGGAAGGAGTCTCTGGGCCTTGGTTCCGGCAACGTTATCTCTGATCCCAACGATTCTCGCACGGTCATCATTCTTTCTTTGGGCCTCGAGGTGAGTGCACATACGCACGTTATCCTAGCATTGAATGATACTGAAGCCCTTCAAAGGTCGAGGGTCGTCCCGACATTATCATCGATCTTTCTGCACCTGGCGCCGTTGATCATTTGAAGGAGAAGCCCTTCTCTATTAAGGAGGGTGCCCAGTTCCGTATGAAGGCCACCTTCAAGGTCCAGCACGGAATTCTTTCTGGCTTGAAGTACATTCAAGTCGTCAAGAGGATGGGAATCAGCAACAAGATGCAGGAGATGATTGTGAGTCGTGCACGTACCTCACATAAGCTTTGTCCGCGCCTAACAAGTTGCAGGGTAGCTATTCTCCCAACACTACCGACAAGCCCTTCTACGAGAAAAAATGCAAGTACCCCCCGGTGTTTTCGTGGCGGGATGAAAGTCTGCTTACACAGCTCCAGTCGAACCCGAAGTTGCTCCCTCTGGCATGATGGCTCGTGGTCATTACAACGCCATCTCCAAGTTCATCGATGACGACCAGCAGACCCATCTCAAGTTCGAGTGGGCCTTTGACATCAAGAAGGACTGGTAGACTTGAAAAGGTTGGATAGAATGGGTGAATGGATGGGACAGTTGCACTCTTTGTTGTCTCTCCTTCCTTTCTTCCACAACGTCGGCTAGCTGTTTATTGGAGTTGGTCTGTCTGGATGGATGGACGGGAGTGGCTTTTGGTCCACTGCTACTACTGCGTCAGCGAACTTACACTGCTTCTATCGAAGATTCATCATCATGCCCACCGCCACCGTCACATTAGTCAATGAGAAGTGGCAATCTCTTGTTCTTTCGCTAGATCCTGTGCCTTCACTGGTGAAATTGTGTCTGCCCGTGACGTGTTGGTTATAGACTTCACCGCTGTACATACATACACCACTGTGGAGGCGAAGTGCAAACCCTAAGGGCTCAACTACAGACGCGTGGACCCAACGACTCTTTCACCTTTTCTGGATGCTTACAAATCTTCACTTACATCCATGTGTCTCCGTGTGGTTATTAGTGGTGATGATTTTTCTTCTTACAAAGTCTATAAGAGTGGCGTGATTCCATGCAATGCCCAGTCTCTGTACAAAACCCCACTGCCTGCCATTCACACCGAATCAAGCAAAGTGATTTTGGTACAACCCTACTTTTTTCCTCCGTCCCCTCTCTCTTCAGCAACCTTTTTCTACATCCAAAATCGTACAAATGTTCTCTTACCATGTAAGGCGAGAAAAGAAAGAAAGAAAAGAACTCCATGAAAATGCTGTGAACACGCCCCTCCCCCCATCCCCTTCTTCATAAATACTCTTTCCTTAACTTTCTTTTTTATTTGATCCGTACCGACTGCTCCAAAAAAAAAGAAAAAAAAATATAAACTCCAGTCCATGATACCCGCAATGGAAGGCCGATATATCGTAACATGTACACACACGCAATAAAAAATAAAAAGGACCCTTCGTTCTCGTCTCTCCACCCTCCCCAGCACCAAATCTTCTTCCTCTACGAGAAGAAATACGTACTCTCCCTCAACCGCGTGACGTCGAAATCGCCCTTGGCAGGCACGGGCGGGAAGCTCATGGGCAGCCAGAAGCTGACCTTTATCGGCACGCCCCTCGGCGCCTTCTTCTTCTTCGGCGCGTCTTGCCACTCTTCTCCTTCTCCCTCTGCGCCCTCGGCTTCGGCTTCGGCTTCGGCTTCGGCTTCGTCCATGGCGGTGTGCAAGTCCTCGTCGCCCATGACGCCCTCGAGCAGGTCGCTCTGCTCGTCGTGGTCGTCCTCGTTCATCTCGTCCGCGTCTTGGCTGGTGGTGTTGGCTTTGGCTTTGGCGGCGGTGTTCTTGCGCGGTTTGGACTGCTTGGACTTCTGCTCGGCGAGGGCCTTGCCTTCAGGGCTCGTTTCGCCGAGGCGGGTGACGTGCACCTCGTCGCTGGTCAGCAGGTCGAGGCGCTCGCCGGGGTCGGCAGCCTCGAAGAGGGCGCAGGGCGTGATCATGGCCTCGCCCTCGGCGCGCTCGGCTGGGTCGGTGCTGTGCAGCAGGCGCTGGCGGGTGCGCTCCTGCAGCAGCTCGTCCAAGACGGCGTAGCCCGTCAACGTCGCCTTGCCGGGCCCGGTAAAGCCCGTGGTCTTGTGGCGGTGGGCGACGATGCGCATGCCCAGCGGCGACCGCGGCGGCACCGTGGCCAGGTACATACAGTCCTTGTAGCGGACCGAAAACTCCTCGTGCAGGCGGCCGACAATGTCCTCGGAGTGCATGCGCACAAAGGCGTCGCGTAGCACGCGGTTCATGACGGGGATGTCGGCGGCGTGGGTCCAAAATGAGTCGTGGACCGAGGCGAAGCTGAGGCCGATTTCGTTGCACTTGAGGGCCGACAGCAGCATGTGGGTGGCGTCGAGCGAGTGGATGAAGTTGGGCGGGAAGGCCTGCAGCTGCTTGCGCTTGTCGATGGCGTCGGTGGGCTTGGGCTGCACGATACTGAGGTACTGCAGGACGGTGGTGATCTCCTTGGCATTGGATTTGCGGTATGGCTGCACCACGGGCATCTTCAGCGGCGTGGTCCAGATGACGGTGGCGCGGAACTGGGCTCTAAGATCATCCTTGGGCAACTTCTTCTTGTGCTTGGCTCGGATTTTCTTGCGGTAGCGCGGATCCAGGGGGTCATCCTCGCTGGCGCCTGGGCGGGAGTGGGCTTCGACGGCGTCAATCTGCTCTGGTGTGAGGGCGGTTGAGATTCTGTTGGCGCATGCACCCAGCCAATCCTGGATGTCCTGAGCGCCGTTGAACATCTGACCCAGGGCCTTGAAGATGAGAGTTGCAACGTATCCACCCATCTTGAAGATGGTAACGTTCTGTCGCTCCTCCTCGGAAATGATGTCTTGCAATTGCTTGATGACTTGCTGGCGGGCACCGACGAAGGTGACACCGTAGACGTTGGTCATGACCGTCTGCTTGACCACCTTACGTGTGATCTTGCCATCAAGGACCGAGGCGTATACCAAGCCCTTCTTCGCATCCTCAGCAACTTCCTTCTTGACGATCTCAGCCACGGCAGAGTAAATGTCCGAAGGCTTGTCACCAGGTTCCAAGTTGACCTGGGCGGCACCGGCTTTGTCACCGCCAAGCGCAGCATAATGCTGGAGACCGTTACACGTTCCATCCTGGTGCACCGGCAGATGTGACACGTACTGCGTTGGATCTGGCGAGTCGAAGGCGTGCTTCAGCTCATAGCACGTTGCTAAGCATTGCCACGGATCTTCGGCTTTGAGCCACCATCGCCCGCCCGTCAACGGGTTCTCGCACGAGTCGTAAATGTCCTTGATGTGCTCCATGGCGAACAACTCACGGTCCTTCAAGCTGGCCTTGTCGTATCCAAACACGTTGGAAAGATGGATTTTGAGCCACGAGAGGCCCACGGCGCCCAGCTTCTTGCCCTTTGCAAAGGTAAGAATGCCACGCGCCAGATCAGCACCCAGATGGTTGAGAAGCGGAGGGATGGGATACGCTCGGCCACGGAAATCCATGTTGTGTGGGAAGTAGAAAACCTCGTCCCTGAAAGCACGCGCGACCTCGAGCTGGAAGTTTTGGAAGCAGCGCTGCGAGTGGTAGCCCGTCCTTGCGTTTTCGATCCTCTTCTTCTCGACGAGGTACAAGGCAATTTCCTTCTTCGAAGCTCCAGGGCCCGGTTCCGGTGGGAGGTCCAGCTTCGGGTTTTCCGGTGCAATGTTGCCGATGGGCTCGCCCGTGTTCCATGCCTCAGTCACCACCTTGAAAACGTCCCGGTTGAGCTTCCAAGCCGTCTTTCCAAGCACAGTCAGACCCGCCAGCACCTGGTCCATGTCGCCCTTTTCAATCGCCGCCATTGCGTAGTATTTCTGAGCATCGTCCTGCTTCTTTTCCTTGATGATGGGTTCGGGATAGCGGAAATACCCTCCTTTCTTGTATCCTGTCCACGGTAGTGGCTCCACCACCATGGGGTATTTCGTACCAAACGACCCGCGGATCGGTTCTCTCTTGAGTTTGTCCAGGACATGCTGGTGCAGACGAATCATGCCAGTCTTACGACCAGCCGCGTAGACGGTAAGATGGTAAAACGCCGGTTCGTTCGACGTAAGCTGCCGACGTGTCTCTTTCTCCTCACGCGTGATCGGTATCTTCGCTGCCTCCAAAATCTTAGACAGACACAATGCTCCCACCTTAGCCTTGATCATTGGCGACCACTCTAGCATTTTCGACCGCTCGTACTTGACGGCAAAATCCATGTCATCTATGCCTTGCTGAATTGCCTCCGTTTGCTCCGCTGCCTCCATTGGCTCCGTTGGCTCGGTCGACTCTGTCGATTCCATTGTCTCCATTGGCTGCGTTTGCTCGGTCGACCCTGTTGCATCTGTTGCATCTGTTGGCTCCGCTGGCTTCGTCTTAGATTGTCTCAACAAAGATTTCAAACGGCGCGCAGAAATGTTGCGATACAGTGCACTGCTCGGATCGACTGTTTGAGCCACCATCAAGCCATGCTCCACAGCCAGCTGCTTGCCAATGGTCATGGCGAGGTGCGAGACCTTGGTTCCATTATAATATTCGGGCGAGCCAAACGCAGACACCGTGACAATGAGCGACGTTGCTGCCAATCTCTCCGGCTTGAAAGCTTCCAGGAACGGCCCGCTGACCAGCCGGTCATCCATAGAGCCTTTGTTTTCCTCGTCGTACGCTTCGTTGATACTTTCCAGCTCTTGCTTGAATAGCGGCACCAATGCCGTGTACCATTGCCACATGAGCACTTCCATGGGCTTGGTTTGCAGTGCCGAAGTGATGCCCATCTTCTGCATGTTGTCATGCTCCTCACGCCATCGGTTGATGGACGCTTCGACGCTGTCCTCCTCCAGACGATCCTGCCGCAGACGCGCATATATCGTGTCCTTCTCTTCCTGCGTGTATCCATCAAGATCGCCGGGGTAAGGAATACTGCGTAGAACCTCGTCGCGGCCTGAAAAAATCGACAGAGCGTCCTTGACCGTCTTCAAGCCAACGCCTTTTTGGTTCACCGCCTTGATTTCAGGCGCCCATTCTGCGGCTTTAGGGCGAGCGATCGGGTTGCTAGAATTATCCACAGGCGCAGAGTCCTCTGGCAAGGCCTCTCCAATCAAATCTGGCCTGACCTCTGCCAGCACAGCGTGCTCGGAGTCTGTCCACGCCTGGGAAGCGAGCACGCTTTCCAGGATTCCCGACTGCTCTGCAAGCCACATATATCTCCTTATAAGCCGATCCCTCTTGGCCCCTTGGGTGCTGAGAATGGCGGCGCGCAGCATGCACGTGTACGTAGTCGCGTTGGGTTGGATGTCGTTATCCCGCATCTCCACCTCGAACCATGTGCTCAATGTATTCATGGCGTATCCTGGCTGTTTTGCCACCGCGCGGTCCATTATGTGCATCAGATACAAGTTGTTCGCCTCGACCAGCTCTTGCGCCGATGGATTATACAGCTCTCGCAACCTTCGCACCAGAGCCGCTGCTCTATCGAGGCGCCCGACGCGCAGACAAGCGTGGAAGTTTGAATGGAGTTCGGCGGGGTCGCCACCGATACCATTGCTGTAATTGAGGCGCGGCGGTGGCGCGAGGGAGTTCATGATGAGCGGTTGCGAAGTCTTCCACTTTTGCATGGGCGAGGGATCCGAGGCGGAAGAAGAGCCGCGGGCGCGCGAGAGGTGATCCTGGGACAGCGTGTCGAAGATTACGGAGCCTTTCATTTGACTGATTGCCTCAACGGTGGTAGCTAATGATCGCGACTGTGAGCTCGCCGCAGAACGTGATTTTCTTTTCTCTGAATCCTGTACGCCGAGGCTTATGGACGCATTGCCTCTCCACAGGGCAGGGCAGAGCCATGGGAGGTATAGCTGGTTTGCGGCGCGCGAAAGACGGCGGGACGCATCGCGCTGTGAGCGGCGTCGCGCAGCTTGCGCGAGCATCATTTTTTACTGAGGGTGTAGAGAACGCGTAACAACCAAAAGAAAAACGATCAACAAGAAAAGGAAGGAGGTATTGGACCCAGGACGGAGAGGGCACAACAGCAGTGAGGGAGAAGGGCGATAGTTCCCTGGGGTGGGAAATATGCAGGAACCTTGATGGCAAAAAAAGATAAAGATGCAGAGTGACCTATGCAGCCAAGCTTTCGCAAAGATTCGGCCCGTCTACGCATCACGTGCTCAGACTGCTATTGGCCGTGAGTGTCAACAATAATGCTATAGCATTTGCCATGGCAATCTCAAGCATCTCAATCCTCATCGAGCATACACCTTCGCTCCGCTAAATGTACAGCATCTACGACGCCTCAAAAAAAATGCTCATTTTACATGTATTCATATGCCCTGCGCCAGCGTTATCAACACGACCAAACGCCAACAACACCATCTCTGCGACCCTCCAGTAAGTATCCGTCCCTAATCCTGACCTTCTCAATCTTCGCCAGCGATGCCGAGGATTCTTCCTCCGCAGCGCCTGGGCCGCAGTTCCAGTGCCTGCCGTCCGTCTTGTCGTACACCTTCACCACGTCCTCACCGGCTGCTGCCACGATTCTACGCGCATCGAACATCATGCTCGTGACAGGATGGTCGTATGCAAAGGCGTCGAATATAGATCCAGTTCGGAGATCCCAGATCTGCTTTTGTTAGAAATGCATTCAATGATTCTACACGAGTAGCGATTCGACTTACCCGAACACTCCTATCAAGACTGCTGGTCACCAGGTGCACGTCATCGAATTGCAGCGCCGTCACCGGGCCTGTGTGGCCGACAAGACTCCTGTGAACCTGGCCGCTCCTGAGGTCCCAAAGTCGCACCATGCCGTCCGCAGTACCGCACGCCAGAGCAGCATCAAAACACTGCACGGCACCCACAAAATCCGCAGACGCATCCGGCACACGTCCAGTTGATCGCCAGCCATCATTTGGGCCGCTGGAAGACGCTTGGGCAGCTGCCCAGAGCACATCCAGAGTCTGAACGCAACGTCCCGTAACCAAGTCCCACTGACGGAGAGTCTTGTCGGCCGAACCTGATACCAGAGTATCACCTTTGAAGTGCAAAGCCGTGACCTCCGCAACGTGCGCATCTAGGGTGAACAACGGGCAATCTTGCATGCTGGTTGGTGGCGGGGGCGGCGGTGCATCTTCTGGGTTCTCAAATCCTAATGCGTCCTCCTCATCCTCCTCGCCCCCTTTGTTGCTGTGCGTGTCCCGGGGTGCATATTCAGCACGGTTCAAATCCCATAGACGAATGGTTGCGTCCATGGATCCAGTAGCAACGATGCTGTCCTCGACCTGCAGGCAGCGTACCGAGGATAAATGGCCTTCGAGCATTCCCATACACCGGCCTGCGTGCAAATCCCACACCCGAACAGTGTCGTCCAGGGCAGCCGTGACCATCGTTCCAAAAGGCATATCAAAATCCAAAGCAGTCACAATGTCCGTATGTCCTGTGAGTTCTTTGATCTTGGAGCCAGGCTCCAAGTGCTCGTGCAGGACCGGCATGGATATCCGACGATGAGGCTTCCGTTTCCTTCCAGTCTTAGGAGAACGCGATGGCAGCTTCTCGTAGATGGACTCGGACATGAAACCGGGGGATCCCTCGGCACTGCCCTCCGAGTCAGGTCCACCTGGCGTAACCGGTGACTTTTGCGACAGAGCGGCCTGGTCCTCAAGCTCTTCCTGCATGTCCTCCAACTGATTGTCAACGTCATTCAGCTCGTGCTCGAGCTCCGCCTCCTCATTCTCCAGTCCCGCAAGCCTGTCGAGGACTATCTTGCGCATGACGTTGAGATTGTAGATCTTGTTATCGATCTCCCGAATCTCCGCGCTGCACATGTTTTTCCGCACACCCATCATTTCCAGGCGATGGGACAAGCCAGACTTCTCGTTCCTCAACTTTTGCATCGACGGCGGCACATCCTCGTCGTCGCTATCATGGCTACCGATCAGGCGCTGTCCTCTTGAGTTATGACGCGGTCCGTGCCTTTTCTTCTGTTCGTTCTCCTCCTCGGGCACCGTAGCCTGAAAACCTTGAAAAAGTGAGTATGTCGGGTTCGACTCGGGTATATCGGCGAGGAGTTCGTCGGGCAGGAAGGTCAGGGCGCGCTGTTGGATCTCGGACACGGACAGTTTCGAGCGCACGAGTTCTCTCGGCGTGGCCTGCGCAAGGTTGAAGACGGATCTTTGTATGCCAGGCCGTCGAAGCTCGCGGTGGAGCTCGCCGAGAGCATTGTGATAGTGCTGGCTAACGCCTGCGTCACCCAGCGGGCCGATGAGGTGGTTTGCCGTCGCGGTGACTTTCCGACCAAAAGCTTCTAGATGTCTTGACTGGTGGAGCGTTAGAGACAGGCAGCAGGCTCAATTGGCGTCAGCATGAGGGTGCATACAGTCGAGCCGAGTTCATCATCATCGAAGTCATCGGAGAGTGGCCTCGGGCGTGGGCCGGACCTGCCTCGAAACTCGCCTTCTCCGCCGGCGGTGTTGGCCATGGATGGCGGTGGAATCTGCGCTGGCAAGAAGGCGGGTTGGACGTGTCTCGGGCTCAGTAGGCGGTGTGCATGGCTCTTCTAGCAGGCGCGGCAAAGGTCTGGGGCGCGACGTGCGCTGCTTCGGGATTGAGGGCGTGTGATGGGTGTGTTGTGAGAGAAGGGAAGCTGTTGGCTAGGTACAGTATGAAGTTGCATCATGTTGGCCTGGCCTCGGTCCCGCCTGCTGCGTGCGCGCGCGACTCGCTCGGCGCGGGCACGCTCAACAACACCCGACAGCTTGCGGCGTCCACGTCAGCCATGGTCATCGGCCAGCTACTATTTTCCCCTGCGTCTTGGCTGTTGCATCACCAAACATGGACACTGCCCTGGGTCTGACCAGTGCCGAGCAGGTCTTGGACCTAGCCAACATCCGCTCCACTCTCATGTGTGTAAAATCCTCCACCATCTGACCAGCACAGCATACCGTACGGCGCAGCTAACCCACTTCTGCAGCCGCCTGGAAGACACAATCACCGTATACCTCATTGAGCGCGTCCAGTACCCGCTCAACCGCTCCATATACACCCCCGGCGCAATCCAAGTTCCCAACAGCCCTTTGAGCTTCCTGGACTGGCTCCTCTTTGAGCAGGAAGGTGTTCACTCTCGCGTTCGCCGCTACCAAGCCCCGGACGAGTACCCATTCTTCCCTGAAGCTTTGCGCTCGCCTATCCTCAAACCCTTGGATTACCCGCCCATCCTTCATCCCAACGACGTCAATGTCAACGACAACCTGAAGGGCATCTACATCAACAATATCCTCCCGGCCGCATGCGCCAAGGGCGACGACCAGGAGACCAGCGCCCACTTTGGCTCCACGGCGGTGAACGACATTGCTTGCTTGCAGGCGCTGTCTCGCCGCATTCACTACGGCAAGTTTGTCGCTGAATCCAAGTTCAGGAAGGAAACGGATCGCTTCGTCAAGCTCATCAAGGCCGAGGACCGGAAGGGGATTGATGAGGCTATCACCAATGCCGCTGTTGAGCAGAAGGTGCTGGAGAGACTGTACAAGAAGGCTACCAACTACGGAAATGACCCGGAGAACCCTACCGTCAAGCCGCCTAAGATTAACGTTGATGCTGTAGTGGACATGTACAAGGTCTGTAATGGTTGGTGATTGCCTTTATTTCTTTATGCTGACAATCCGCAGGACTATGTCATTCCTTTGACGAAGGAAGTTGAAGTGGAATACCTGATGCAGCGCCTCAAGGGAACCGAATGGGAATGAAGTATGAAAGCACGAATGGTGTGATAAGTCTGGACTACTAGCATCGGGCAGGAGCTTGAGTTTACAAGATGCGTCCCTTATCTCAGGATTATGGGCTCTCCAGGCGACTGCAAGTAGGCTAATACAACCGAGAAAGGTTGCTTCGATAGATACTAGAAAGGAACTTACAGAAGAAAGGCCGGGGAGACAGGCTAATCCGAAATGCAAACAAGGTCATTCAACACACTCGAACGGTAGGCCGGTGAACTTCACTTAGTGAAGCACAATTGCACAAGGTGGATGTTTCAAAGGTGATCGCCATCATCGGGAGAACTGATTGACTCGATACCGGAGTGTGGCCGCATGGTATGTGCCTTTCCGAGTAGTCACAGTAACGACTGTAGAATTGAGTTCAGACCCTAACCACGATGCACCTTTAATTCTTTGTGTTCCTTGCAACTTGCCTGTTAGATTTTTCGACAGGCTCTCTGTTAAGCAAGTCAGCTTGTGACGGACGTCGTAGTGTTCTTTGTTGTAGAGCCGGAGAGAATACCTCAAAAATACAAAAGACATGCACCGCCACAACTGCGTCATTATTTCTCGTCATGCGCCGCTTACCCCAGACACCCAAGGCACCACTACTGGTTTTCTCTTCTTCCTTCAACCACAACACCTCCACTGCAGAAGCGCAACGCTCTTCACAAACCCAAAAACGCCCGTCAACATGTGTGGCACCGACATATTCCTGGCTATCCTAGCCGTCCTCTTTCCACCCGTCGCTGGTACGTCAGCTCCGCCCAACATCCCCGCAATATGGCGCACAGGCAACCACACCTCACCCACAATCGCTCCACCAGCCCTGCAGACCTTAAACACGTATCACAGCTAACCTTCCCTCCTACAGTCTGGGTCAAACGCGGCATCTGTAGCGCCGACAGCCTCATCAACATCGCACTCTGCTGCCTGGGCGTCCTCCCCGGCCTCCTTCACGCCTGGTACATCATCTGGACCTACCCAGACCCGGGCGACGAGTACGAGCGCATCGCGAATGGCGACGCCGAGAACGCGCGCGACGGGCACGTCACCTATTACTACGTTGCGCACGCTGGGGGCCCGAACAACCAACAGTACCGCAGCTACGGCGGCGCCGCTCCGGCCAGACCCGTTCCCAAGTCCACCAGCAGCCAGCAGTTCCCCGGCCAGCAGCGCGGTGCGGTGAATAACTTTGCGGGTGCTAAGCCTCCTCCGCCACCGAAGAAGCAAGGTGGCGGTGCGGCGGCGCCGAGTGGCGGCGACGCGGATGGTGGCGAGGGCAGCACTACTCAGCCGCCGCCAACCTATGCGGAGGCTGTAAGGGGTGATCACAAGGTGCAGACGCACGACTAGATAGGGGAGGTCGGTTATGGGATCGGCGTACGCGAGCCGCTATGGGTGGCGGCATGGGATTTTGGTTCGGTCGGGCGTTTTCGAGCTCTTGCGTTATGTATGCTTTGACCTAGTGCAATCTTGTCAGGTCGTCTACGGAAGATCTTTGGCAATACCTTTTGATGCATGCAGTTTGTATATTATATCATTGAAAGATCTGTTTTAAGTACTCATCATTCACTATCTCCGAGCAAACTGCGATTATACGCACGCCAGACATGTATCCCAGCTCGGGCACGCCATAAATGTCCGCGGAGGGTCTCGCGTTCACACACTACAGCTACGAAATTCAGAAAAAGCAGGTCATGATATTGCTTTAAAGGAACAGCCAGCGGAAGCAAAAGTAGGGTAGTGGTGTCATCCGCCAAAATCCGAACACCGCATTTCCCAAAATACGTTCTTCAACAAAAAAGCCCTGAGTGCTTAACCAACGTTGGTGAATAATTCGAATAATTCCCTGCTAAGAACAGAAAACATGAGCTGAGCCGCACGCTTCTATCCCACTTCACTCCCTTTCGAAGATCGTGATAGTTGAGGGCATTCCAGGCTCAAGTTCGATGTGTTGGAGAACTTCCAGTGTCTTCTCCCATGGCACTCGGAAAAGGCCAGAATTGATCTTGCACATGCGCACCTCGCTAACTTCATTGGTCTTGCTCACTTCGGCAATTTGCCTGAGTAGGTCCACTATAGCGGGCTCCGTGTTCCTCAAGATAGCCTTCGGAGAGTCTCTCTTCTTGCCGAAGTGGACGCTGGTGAAGACGCAACCGACATAGTGGCGGCGAGCTTCGCCGTCCACGGGTGGGATCAGCTGTGCGGTGGCGATCTGAGCCCTGCCTTCTGGGCCGTAGGCACAGAAGTCTTTGTGGACCTTGAGGGCGGAGGGGTAGTTCTTCTTGAACGCAGCTGCAATTCCCGCGCCCCAGTCACCGATACAGTTGCAGGCGTGGATAATGACGGCGTTGGGCGGGGCATCGAATATATCACCAATGACTTCGTTGACGGTGAGTCTGCCCGGGTGTGCTTGTTGTGGTGAGCTCGCAGCAGCACCGACTTTCTTCTGCTGAGAGGCACCCATGAGGTCGGGTTTGTTGTCGTACGAGCTGACTTGTTGCGAGGCTGTCTTTGGCGGCATTGTAGCTTCACGGGAAGCAGGCTGAGAAAGTCTCAAGGTGGTCCTTATCAGAGCTGTGTGGATCAGTTTATATGGTAAGAGGTTGGAGCGCAAGCAAGTGTAAGCTGTCCTGCTGGGTAGAATCATTTGCGAGCGGGCAGGCGGAAGTTGCGAGATGTATAGACACACGGTCAGGACCAATCGCCCGCTGGGTACGGCCCGTCCAATCAAAAGACGCTCGATCAGCTACGGTTGGCCATTGGCGCGGACCTGCATATGGCCCGCCGTAGCGTGGCTAGCGATTTCTCCCGATGGCATTGAACCTCAACCTCCAGCGTCGCATTGCCCGCCATCTTCATCACCGCCCGTATCCATCCAACGCCACCGCCTCTCCGCTCTACCACCATGCCGGCACTCACCAAGTCTGCCAGCTCGCTGGCCCGGAACGCCATGCGCTCGCAATTGCCTGCCGTGCGCGCCGCCGCAACCGCCGTGCAAATCCGCCCTTCTTCGTCATCGGCCACCCCCCACGCCTCCTTCGAAAGCCCCTTCAAGGGCGGCTCCGCCCACAAGACTACCAGCATCCCCACCGCTGCCTGGAAGAAGTACCGCTCCAGCACCGGTGAGACCGGCAACAAGGTCTTCCAATACTTCATGGTCGGCTCGATGGGCGCGCTGTCCGCCATGGGCGCGAAGAACACCGTGCAAGGTGGGTAGCACTTCTGCGTGACGGATATCGACAAATGGACGCACCATGTCAATGATTGGGATACTGGGACAATCCATTGGGACCGCGGCTAATCTGGCTTCCGTCAGACTTCCTTGTCAACATGTCGGCGTCTGCCGACGTCTTGGCCCAGGCTAAGGTCGAGATCGATCTCGAGGCTATCCCCGAGGGCAAGAACGTAAGTCTTAAGGTCCTGAATCAGTGGATACCGTGTTGAGCCATTGCGCAGGTCATCATCAAGTGGAGAGGCAAGCCCGTCTTCATCCGCCACCGTACTAGCGACGAGATTTCCGAGGCCGAGGGCGCCAAGTGGGAAGCTCTTCGGGACCCCCAGCCCGATAGCGACCGTGTGCAGAAGTCGGAGTGGTTGATCATGCTTGGTACGTGAACCGATAATCGGAGGACCCTAGATCGTATCCTTGGAAATTTTGGGCAACCCGACTAACGTGGCTTTCTGCTTACCAGGTGTCTGCACCCACCTTGGATGCGTTCCCATTGGCGAGGCTGGCGACTTCGGTGGCTGGTTCTGCCCCTGCCACGGATCCCACTACGATATCTCTGGCCGTATCCGCAAGGGCCCCGCCCCGCTTAACCTCGAGGTTCCCGCGTACAGCTTCCCCGAAGATGGCAAGGTTATTATTGGTTAAACGAAGTTACCATACGAGGCTTGGTCCATGAAGAAATGTAGACGGGAGGACGTCGGAGGCGTGTGTTGATAGCTGGGGTAAAAGAAGCTGCCCAGCCATGGTCGTTATGCTTCTGCCACTCTTCTCCCTTGGCAACTTAGAGCGAGGGGGGGAGGAGGGTCGCATCTGTATAGTCATATCCTTTTTCATTTGTTGGCGTGCATACATTCATGTGAGACCGCTGAAAGAATGTACAGCACGAGTCGCTGATGGATACATTTGGACTCGATGCTACTGCGAAATAGAAGCAACTTCACCCTAGAATGAACAACTTGACGTGGCTTCAGCGCACTACAGTGTGATTCCCAGATTGATAATCAGATATAGTTGCAGGATTATATTGTTACCAGACTGCAAGCTGGGCGTTACGCTCGCAGCCAATCAAATCGCGCCGGCACCCCGCGCTAGGAATTTTGAGGCAGTGACCATAACCACGCCTTCCGGCCCGCTCCACCTAGCCCAAGAGCCCGAGTTCTCCTCTTCTCTTCAGATCCGCGCTTCGAGGCAAGGAGTCAGGCACACGCTTCTCAGCATGGTGTACTACTTCACCAGCAACGTCGTGTCGCCGGCGGCATTCATCTACGTCGGCAAAGACAAGGTCGAGAGTACGTCGCCTCGCATCAATGATTTGCGGTCACTTCCGATACCGCCCAAACGTTACTGACTGAGCTGCTTCACTACGCAGACGAGGAGCTGATCAAGTACGGCTGGGACGAGGATGTGTGGTAAGTGATCTTTTGCTCTCAGTTAGAACTCGGCCATTGTTCTTCTTCAGCACCATGTCGGTAACTCGCGACTAAGATATCATTGTTTCATTCATACTTCTTTCAAAATGGCTGTATATCTGACGTGTCCAGGGTACGTGCCCTTATATTGGCATCATACTTGTAGGAAGGCAAACGCCAACATGACATCTTTGGTAGTTTCACGTCGACAACCTCTCCAGTGCGCATATCTACGTCCGCCTCCGTGATGGCGAGACTTGGGAAGACATTCCCGAAGAGTTGCTGGTAGACTGTGCGCAACTCACGAAAGCAAACTCCATCGAAGGTAAACTTGTTTGTTTGCGCTCACGTGTCTTTGAATGCTAAACCAGCCATCAATCACGGCTAGAACCAACTGGCGGAGTCGAGTACTGACTATATTACAGGAAACAAGAAGAACAACATCACTGTCATCTACACGCCATGGTCCAACCTGAAGAAGGACGGTAGCATGGCGGTGGGCCAGGTTGGCTTCAAGGACAACAAGAAAGTCAAGCGTCTCCACGTCGTAGAGCGCCTGAACCCCATCGTCAACCGTCTCAACAAGACCAAGATCGAGAAGCACCCGGACCTACGTCAGGAGAGGGAGGATAGGCAGAGGGACCTCAGGAAGAAGGACCGTGCGACGCAGCAGGAGCGGGTGAGTACATTGCTTTCCCTCACAGTTGCTAGCGTGTTACGACATCTGCTGACTCCCTTCCGTAACTGCAGAAGAAGGAAGAGGCTCGCATCGCCAAGGAGCACAAGGAGTTGGCATGGCAGAAGGATCATGCCTACGATGATGTCTTCGCGGACGATCTGGTTGCGCAATCCAGCAACCAAGACAGGGACGAGGACTTCCTGGACGACTTCATGTAGTGGAACTACCCCCAAAGACCAAGTATTACTCCGGCAAGGGCTCACGAATGTGCGTTGCGCGTGATGTTCTTCTGTTCCAAAGACCTAGTCCAAAAGGCTACTGGATGCACATTCCCATGGCCTCGTTCAGCATGCGTATCTTGTGGTAAAAGGGGTCGTGGGCGGTCCTCAGGATTCTGATCTCCTCTCGGTTCCTTTCGTGGTGTCAGTCGGCGGCTTCATCTAATACAGCGGAGCTGGCGTACCTGCTGGACTTCCAGGTGTTCAGGTAGCGTTCATTTCGCTTGAAAATGCCTTCGTTCCACCATGTTTGAAGCAGACCCTTGACCAGACGATGCTCCAGACCCTTCTCTCGGGCAGCACCTCGCAGGAACTCGATGGTGTTGTCAATGCGACGCTGGTCGAAGGAAGCGCGATGGTTGATGCGGAAGAGGTGTCGCAGGCGATCGCGCAGGACGTAGCGCGCGGGCGCCGAAAACTGCACGGCGCGCAGGCTCCATGTGTAGAGATGTCTGTAGGCGCGCAGGATTTCGCGGTCGGTTGGCGGCATGGCTTGAGCATGCTGAGAAGTACCTCTGGTGGCCCAGCCCGCGTCGTCGAAGGCGCGGCGTTAGACCGGAATTAGGCCGTGGGTAGGTAAGGCTCGTGCTCGTGCCCGCAAGTTGCGACCCGATGGGGCACGGTGTACGGATACTTGAGCTGCTCGCCCGCCGCAGCTCCGTCTCACCCTCTCACTCAACTGCTACGCGCTCAACAACACCCGTCGCCTACGCCTCCGCGCGACTGGCATTTTCGCTTTTTGCTGCGAGCGCGTGTTGTGACGGTCGACAGAGCCGCGCTGCGAAAAGCCCTCTGCCGTGCCCTTTTGCCCACTAATCTTCAGCACCAGCACCCTTGCCCAGCGGGCATGCCAGCCGAAGTGTGAAATCGCAGCCATGGGAAGAGTCCGCAGCCGCGCCGCATCGGCGCAACCGCCAGATCTCTCTGCATCATCTCCAACGAAACAGCAGCCGCACAAGCGCAGAAAGAAGAATGGCTACAAAGTCATCCTAGAGTCTGTGACGCAGAAGAGAAAGAAGCTCCGTTTATCCGTCCGTGTTTTCATTCTCACTTTCTTTTGCCTCGCGCAATCTGATCTTGTCATCCTCTAGGCCTCATTCAGCCAGTGCCCGCCGCCTGGTTACACCTTTGTGGAGTTTGGCAATGCGAAGCTCTCCGCTCAGTGCAAGGAGTTTTGTCGCAAGCGTGGAGAGCTAGCCTACTCTGTCTCCGTAAGGATTCTACCTCTGCTTGCACGCACATTGTTAACCGACCACTCAAGGCTCCGCCCAAGAACAATGCTACAGTTGACCCGGAAAAGATTTCCTACCATGTCAACAGGGTCGGCTGGCACTTCCCCAACAAGATTGTCGACTTGGCTGCCGAATGGCTCGGCATTCAGATCGGTCGGCGAAGGCCCGAGAATGGCTCAGGTTTCACCCAAGGCCTTGGTCGAAGGCTTAGAGCACACGTCAATTTGAGTGAAGAGGACAGAGTCCGCGCCGCCATGAGGGATTTGTTCCCGAACATGCCCGAAGACTCGTTGGAAGCCATCGTCGAGCATGCATTCGCTGAAGTATGCGACTCCATCCATATAGGTAGAGTGACGGACCACTGACTTTCTTCCCAGGGCGCCAAAAGGGTAGGTAATGCGACGAACCTCTCCTTGGAACGACGTGTGCAGATGGCCGTGCTCGCCCATGTGCGGCATAAGCACACTGACTACGACAAGCTTCTCAAAGAAGTTGGCTATATCCAGGCCCGCAAGACCGTCGAGAATCCATGTATAGAGAAGATCTTGCAATGGCGCGGCGAGTACGCCGATGAGGACGATGACGTTGTCGAAATGGAAGACGACTTCCGCGAAGTCGTCGTGCTCGATGACAGCGATGATAATGAGGGCGGCGAGGACTCTGGCTCGGATTCGAGCGTCGAATACGCTCCAATCTACCAGGCTCCCGCCGCAATTCAGCCGCGAGGCCATCACAACATCTCCAGCATTCATACTCCGTCAAATGGAAGCAGGCCCAACTCATGTGTTGAGCCGAGAACAACGCAAGGACCTGGCTATGCGCGACTTCTCCACAGGCCCCCCGTCAGCCAACGAATTCCTCATCAGCCAGAAGTAGCATGTCCCCGGGCGCCTCGTGGCTACAATCAACCTCCTCCAGAGTACGACCCGTCCGCTAGGTATGTTCACCATCTTTTCGTCTCAAGCTCGTGTTCCGATGTAAACAATTTCAGGAACGTCGTCATTCGTGATGCTGCGCCTCTCGCATATCCATATGAGGGAGGTGGACGCCATCAACTCGAGGTAAGTGAATTGAGGTGGCAACGATCATGCAGCGTGTCAGGCGCCCCTTCCTTCCACAACCTTCATACTCACCAGCAGCTTTCGCAACAGCAATATCGTTCTCGCCGCGCTGCAGAACAGGAGTCGTATGGTGATATCCAGCGAGTCCGAGTTGCGAGGCATGATGCCGAGCCCTCGGGTGGACAGTCCATGTTCCACCATACCAGCAGTCGCCTTGTTGCATGTGAGAAGCGTGTGCCTCAAGTCACTGACATGGCTGTTCATGATGCCCGTCCTCGGGGAGAAGCTCACCCGGAAGATGTTGTCGTACCTTCGATAGAAAGGGACGACCTGAGCTCAGCTCAGCTGGCCAATGGCAATAACACAGCTCGCTACATCTCACATCAAGAGCGATCGCTCATGCAGAGACCGCTGAAGCACGAGCCAGAAGGACACCAAGCACGCCGGAGAGTGGAGCTGGAGAATGATCATGTCAGGCGCGTGCCGCAAGCAAATGTCATAGACTTGACAAGCAGCACTACCCAAGCGTCCAGAGACGTTCGCCATGGCAACCATCATTTTGTTTCAGGCTCAGCGCATGAAGCGGCACGCACCCAGCCAAGCAATCTCTCCACTGATGAGAGGTATTACGATCGCCGCCCCGTAGAACGGGCTGTCGGTCCCGGCGCGAAAATGGTAGGGAGCAAAGAGCCATCTCTTCAATTTCATCTCAAACTCTCGGAGCAGATTGAGGGTCGCCCCGAACTCGATGGAACTGAGCGGGCTGGACCTGCTGGCAGCAGATTGAATCAACTTCGACGTGCGGATCTTGCTGGCGACAATCGATCGAATGCTCAAGCGCTCCGTCGCAAGAATCCCACTTCCCCTCACATGGCATCAACCTCACACGTTGCTAATGAGCAGATGCATGAATGGCCATTCACCACGAAGCGGCGATCCGGCGATTGGATGTCAGTCGAGCCACTGGAAGACCGCTCTGCCTACGCTGTTCGCAGGAGGATTGAAGGTCCCCAGGGCCCTGGCCGCGTACTTGGCACAGTTGAGTCCCCAGGCCCTTCATACAGACCCGGGGTTTCAACTGCAGCAGAGCGTCGCCCTGGCGACCCTCGTCCGGGACATAACCAGCCGTTCATGAGGTCAAGTCCGGTTCGCATGCGACTCTCAGGCGCCTATGAAGATGCCACAGCAGGCAGTATTCCGTTCCGCCAGTCGACTGGGGGTGGCACTGAGTATCTTCCAAGTCCGCATGGCCACTATTTTGATTATCACGCCCCCACTGGAGATGTTCGCAGGCATGATGGCCATGCTAGGTCTTACCGATGAAAGCCAGATTCTGGCATTCAACCATCTGCATTGGGCCGTTCACAAGAGCATGCCCACATCGGAGCCTTCCCAGCAATGTGCTCTGCAGTGACAGATTTGCTTTGCTACGAACAACTTATCTCTAAACAAATCGGTAAGCATGTCAAATCATTCTTCTTTTAGCCACCACGTGTTCTCATCTTCACAGATAGCGTGTATGACGAGAAGAATGGCGTCAGCTACACAGTCCTTCGGCGCATTCGAATAATGGCCATTACCAACTTTGCTGAAGATACAGAGATACTTGGAGCGGGAAGGCTTAAAGCACATCACCGTGCATGCAGTGGAAAGCGTTCACTTCTGCGGCAGGTCTATACAGGCCCCATGGCGCCTCTTTCCACAGCCTTGCTAGAAAAGAAGGATACTCTCAAAATTATTATCAAGGAAGACGCAGGCGCCAGCGTAAGGGTACTCCGGCTTTGTGACGGTTAAGATTGAACCAGAAGGGAACAACAGCAGCAGCTAGTTGACCTTGAACAACTCCAAAGTCGAGTACAAGGGTCTACAACAACAAGGTCAGACTAGTACTAGAAACTACGGGAGATAAACAAAGGACGTGGACTTTCAAGTCTCAAACAAAGTGGATCGTGTAGCACACAATGTCTTCATCAGTTTAACAATGCCTTTGTTGTTCGATTCGACCTTCTATATAGCTTTCCTAACCCAACCCTCAAGCAATCCAACACACAACACTCGACTCCCTTTCCAACCAAACAACAGCCATCAGTTCTTCACTACTGCCCTGACTGTTTACGAACAACCACATACCGGAAAGAGATCAACTCCACGACAACAACAACAACAACAACAACAACAACAACAACACTACTCTCCACAGCAGCTATGTCTTCATCTCCTCTCACCCCGACTCGTAAGGAATTCTTCGAGCATGGTATTGAACGGGTCTCCGCTGACGAGCTGAGTACAGCTCAGGCTACTCCGAACGGCCCAGACGGCACCACCCAGTGCGTCATTTGTCTTGAAGCCTATGGTCAAGGTACGTCCACTGAAACCCCTCTTCGCATCCTGCAGTGCGGGCATTGGCTTGGTTCCGAATGCATCGAACAGCTCGCTTCCAACCAATGCCCGCTTTGCAGGGCGCGACTGTGGCGGCTCGAGGCTCCAGCTGACGACGAAGACAACGAAGGAGACGCCGACGACGACGACGACGACGACGACGACGACAGCGACGCTGACAGCTTCTTCGACGAAGAAGACCACCTAGAAACCCTCTCGCGCGAGCAAACCGCGCCCTACCTCGCCCTCTCCCGCGCCTCCCACCACGCCCGCACCCGCTTCGAAGCCCTCGCCTCGGCCCGCGCCCTGGACCTCGCATGGTTCCGCTGCCTCGCGACGTACGACATGCAAACCGACGTCCCCCTAACCACCCTGACAGATGCCCCGCCCGTCCCCCACGCCAGCGGCACCGGCCCCCGCGATCCCCGCCCCTACCTCCACATCCCCGCCTTCGAGACCGTCCTCCTCCGCGACGTCGTCCGCAACCCCCTGCACCACGTCGACCTCTTCCGTCTCGGCGGCGTCCAGCACGTCTGGCTCTCCGTCCGCGCCGACGCCGTCGACGCCAACTTTGAGTCTGCCGTCGATGGCTTCGTCGACATGCTCCAGCTTCCCGCGCACCTGCCCGTCGACAACGATCGCGGCTTTGTGGACGTCGAGCGTGCGGCCGGCGCTGCGCGCGAGGTGGTGGTGGCGTGGTGCGGGGTGCATGAGGCGGAACTATGGCGCGTAGAGGATTTGGTCGAGGCGTAGAGGGTGGTGGCGGCGGAAGGGATGGGGAGGATGGTAGCGGGGAGGGCGCTGGAGCGGGCGGAGGAGGCGGTGGGGAGGGTTTTGGCGTGGGTGGTTTATTGGAGGGCGGTGAGGGAGGTGGAGGTTTTTGGGGGGCTGCTGGCGGGTGAAGATGAGTAGGGGTGGTTGAGTGTTTGGTTATGCGTAACGCTTTTTTGAAACTCTGGAGTTGGAGCGTTACCCTTAGCTAGAAAGGTTAGAATGGAACTTGTTCTTATCATGATTGTCGGTTCTTTTGTGATGACTGCGATGAGGTGATTAATGTATGTAGGTTTGCGGCTTTGAGCGGCCTGTGGGGAGCAGGAAAGTGGCAGTCCGACGGGATGTGAAGCAGTACATACAGAACCTAATACTGAGGGAACAGTTCATTGTTCTAGGGCCTTCCTGTTGATCGAGCAGCGATGTTACTCCACGGGGCGTCTACTAACCTTTTGGAACCTTTTTGCTTCCAATCTTGTCCAGGTGTTGATGGAAGACGTCGGCTATAAGCTTTCGAATTGTAACTGAAGAAACATGATGCATAGAACACCAGTGACTGTGGTGAACGACAGCGCAGTTCATTGAGTAGTCCATATTCTTGGTGACCATATGAGCATCATGGTCTGAACTCGACCTAGGTCGGGCGTCCCGTACTCCATTTCACACCCACCACCTCCATGACTATCCCACACCAAGCCTTCACGGCACGCCCGGATTTGAAATCGGATACACGGCAGGCTCCCTGCTCTCTTTCCCATTACTCTTGGAACAGGAAAGCGTTGCGAGTCTAGAGCAACGAACGAGCAACAGTGTCTCCCGCTCACGTCACTACATCTCGAGCCGCCGGAGTCGCCGAGAAGCTGCACCCGGTCTCCTCATACAATTACACGCATTCCGGATACATACGAATCCGGGCGCCCGCATGGACTTCCTCCCGTCTCCAGCGGGAGATCTTCATTCCGGACGGCAACGCCGCAAGTCCCCTTCTTTTCTTTTTCGGATGCATTTCGTCCCCCGTTTTTTTCTTTCTTTCTAAACTGATTTTCCCCGTTCTACTTAATCATCAGACAAAAAAATATATATATGGGTTGTGGGAGAAGGAGTAATTCAGTGCCCGCCGATCATTGACATATGTAGAGAACATGGGAAAAAATTAAGGGTGGAGCACCACAACGCGGAGACATGGTAAGGAAGGAGATTTCGGAAGTCGGCCAGGCCGACAAAAGAGACGCCTATGCGGACAAAGAAAAAAACGCCAAGAAGAAAGACCGACTACGGGCCCATGCGGAACCGTTTTTCATTTAATGTACTTCTATTTTGTGGTCTCTTTCTCTCTCTCAGCTTTTTCTTTGTCATCCCTAACCCGGTTATGTGGAACCGGGAAGGGGAAGCGGGCCGTTGTTGTTTTTTTCCTTTTTGGCGTAAGGCGACCGTTGAGAAAGTGGGTACAAAGTACTACACTCATGCGGGGGTGAGAATGGACAGATGATAAGTGGGTACATTTTGATATGGGGGGACGGGCGAAAAAAGGACGGTGCGTATGCAAGACGGTACGAAAAGCAAGATGTGTTGGACAGTAAGGAGTGACTCCTCAATAATGCAGCTATTTCGCGCGCATGCAGCTGTGGATTGCACCATGCATGCATGCATCGGGCTGGCGGGCATTTTACCCCCCACAGGCACCATGTTGCCCGGCCAAGAATGCAATGGGTTATCGATTGGCAATTGCAAGCCATTTCGGGGTATAGCAACAGCAGCAGTATCAGAGAACGGGCACGGGGTCCAGGCAATGAGAAGTCGTCCCGGCAGGTATATCATACGACGTGGGTGGCCAGAAAAGAGCAAGAGAGACAAATGGAGAAGGTCGAGGCCGAAGCGAGTCCACAAGCAGTGCCCCTTCTGCGGCTCTCTCCAGACATGGCGATGGTAGAGTGCAGGCCCAGTAATCCGGACGCGACCGGCCAATGTCTTTGCTCCTAGCCAAAAAGTAGGAACGGCAGTTCCCGTTGTCGGGTTCTGGTTGCTCAAAAGGTATGCTGGCGGACCAATTACGGGGAAACAGATGGTGAAGGCAGGTATTCCGGAGAAATAGCTATAGAAGCTATGAACGTCTATCCAATTTCATTTGCTTCAGATCTGGGGCGCCCAATAGAGAGAGATTCGCAGTAATAAGGTTGGCACTAGAAATCACGCCCTCCTCACCTATAGCCGGCTAATGAGGTAAGGTAGCGGCAGCGGCAGCGGCAGCGGCAGCGGCAGCGGCAGCGGCAGCGGCAGTGGCAGTGGCAATCAGGCGCGCGGAGACGGAGTATTTACCCGGGTCAAGTGTCCAGGGCACGAAGGTGTTCGTGCGAATTCTCATCTCTCTCTCTGCCGAACGCTGCTGGCGATCCGGAAGCTGGTCTGATGCACCGACTGGTCCGGCTAATGGGCTTGCTCGCCACCTCCACGGAATTTTTTGCTTGCTTGCCCCTGGCGTCTGGCCCGTCTGCAACTGCACACCGGCCAAACAGCAAAAAGGGTCCCCTTCTCAGCCGCGCGGCACAGGCGTGTTGCATGAATTTACGATCTCATAGGAGTTTAATCAGTCGGGGCGGAGAAAAAGACAAAGGAGGACGAGCGAGCGGTGCGGTGCGCTGCGTGCGCTGCGACAGCGAAACAGTCTCGCGAGACAGCAGCGGCTCGGGGAAAGGGGTCGAATGGATGGGTGCCGAAGCCACAATTTGTGTCGGCCGTTATCTCGTGTCTCGTGTCTCTGCTGCGATGGTGCTGCTTCAGTGGTTAGTACCGGTGGACAAGGGACAGGCCTGCTCGCTGCCGATTCCGATGCGGACGGCAAGAGAGACGAAAAGAGAAAGGCCATGTGCGTACGTCAGCAAGAGAGCAGCATCGAGGGTTTTCCGGATCGGGGGCGCGGCTCCGATGGTTGGGTGAGGCAGCGGGCGCGAAAAACCAGTTTGCTCGCCAAAAGCTCTGCCTACAAACATGACCGTCTCAGAAAATCATCAGGTGTTGCACACGTCATGGGAACGGAACCCCAGCAAGAATTGCAACCAGGGCTATGCCCGGCCCGTCCCAGCGATCGCCTGTGGATCCGCACAGCTGCTCTCTCTCTCTCTCTCTCATCACCCACGCCCGCCCTGAATCGCGCCCCAAACTAGTGCGACGTTGTTGACTCGGATGGCTGAGCCAATCGCCCTTACTTGGTCCCAGGATGCCACGCTCTCCGGCTGAAAGATGAGCAGAAGGAGCTGGGTCCTTAGGGCCGGCAATCTCACCCCGGCGGGTGCTTTGGTGGCTGGCTGGTGGGAAAAAGCAAAGTGCTAAAAGAAACAAGAGGTCAACCCGTCAACCAGGGCGGCCACAGTTGTGCTCATACAAAGCTAGAGGCGAAGATCGCGAATCCTGGAAAACAGGGGTGGCTGGACCATGTGATAGGTCCAAACGCAACTGTCACACAGAAGAAAATTAGGCTTTGGTCTGGAGACTTTGCTTTTTGCGGTTTCGTACGTACGCTTCGGCTTCGCGTTATCTTCTTTTGCTTTTTGTTCTTCCTTTTGTTGGTAGAGGCTGACGCGCCAGGAGAGCGTTGAACCAAGACCCATGGACCCGGGCCCGTGAGCTTGTGATGTTGAGGAATCATCTTTGGCTGACCTGTTCCGGAGAGCCAAAAGTCTATCGTGCAGCATGACGGCAGAGCTATGGTGAGAGCAGGAGGTTTAGGAAAAAGAAAAGCATAAAACTTGCAGATCGAGATCCAAGCCATCGTGTGGCCTGCTTGTTCTGGCAGTTTCCTGCTCGCCGTGCTCTCGTGCTCGCAGCCTGTGTGGTAGCGGGGCCATCACACCACGCGGGCATGATATTGAGAGCCTCTTCTACTTCACTGTACCACCAGTGGATATGAGTCGTTCAATTCGTCGTCGTCCACCCGTCGCCTTCCACAGAGGCCAACACCGGTGCCGCCATGCTTGCACGCTCGCACCAAAGTATTGTGTGTGTGTGTGCGACCACTCTTACCATTGCCGGCTGCCGTCTGCTTCCATCCAGCCGCTTTGCCTCCTGGCCTCATCGTACGATTTGTGTGAGTAAAGACAACGTGGGATGCAATGCGACAAGCCTTTTCCTGTCAGGCCATGGGAGCCTCCTCGCCCGCGTCGCACGGAGAATTATGTCTTGCTGCTGATGCACATGTCCATTACATCCGGCTCCGAGACGTGCGTGAGCAGCAGCATCGCGCCCGGGGTTCACTTTTTTTTAGTTAATCAGTTGGTGAGATGAGATCCAGGGCCCATCTGTTGTTGAGCTGTTCGCCACCTTGCTGTTCCTATCCGTGCGTCCCCTCTTCGCCCTTCAGATCGCATCCCTGTCCTCCCCGACACTGCAAAACCCACGCGATGGCTCGAGCCCGCTTTTATTTTTGCTCCAACGGCGCGGACATGCTTGGCCTGCATTCCGACGGCGCGGTAAGGGATGGCCGGGGCGTGCTGCAGCGAGAAGAGACGGTGAGCTGGTCGTGCGTCGTCTCAAGCGAACCGGAGCCAGTGCCACGGTAGCACCAGGAAACGCCATGGTCGCACCCCAAAAACCACCCGTGTGCTGTTCGACTGTATAACTGCGGGGATTAGGTGTTAGGATGCACACGTCGCGTGGTGTGAGGCCGGCCTGGCGTCGCGCGCTTGTGTGACGACATGGGTTGACGATGGAAACAAGTCTTCGCCATGCTGAAATTATAGCATTGCAAAATAATGACCCACTCTAGAGCAGGGCCTCCAATCCTATCAACAAACTTCCTCTCCTTACTCATCCTCCCCAAACACCTTTCCCCGTGTCGAACAGTACTGAACGGCTGTCATCCGGAAGCGAAATAGAGGCCTCGTCTTTCAGAAGGAAATACTCGATCGATGCTGGTAAACTGGAAATCATTCATGACTAGGGCTTTTCGTGATACTGGGCGCGGCAGGCGGTCCCCTTCAGGCGGCAGTCTCGGTGCCAGACGGAGTGTCTTCCATCTTGAAGCGGGCCAACTTTTCCTCGACGGAACGCAGAACAGCTGGGTCAGGTTCCTTCTTGGCCTTCTTGGGACTGTGGTGCTTTGTTAGTGAATCATGTCGTTGATATGTTTGAGACAAAGGCTACTCACGGAAGCCTCACACAACTCTGGCACTTCTCATGCCCACAGTTGGCACACGTTTTGGTTTTCTCCAAGAAGAGCGTAGTGCACTGCTCGCAGCTCCAGCGGACCCTCATACGCGGCTTGCGCCAGACACGCTCCGGCCTCTGGTGGGCAGGCAGAATTTCAGCGTCAGTCTCCGTGTCGGAAGCAGGCACGTCTCCAGGGTAGCCGCTGGGCCACTTCTTCTTCTTTGCCGGATCGCGAGGGCATTTAGTGCAGCGGGTATGTTGGCAGTGAGTGCAGACGGTGGCAGTGGCAGGGATAAAGAGGTTTTGGCACTTGTGGCAAGACCGGCGGACACGCTGCTTCGGCGGGCGACGTTCAAGATCGGGACCGCCAGTACGGCTCTTGATGGTCAGGTACTCGCCCTTCTTGGCGGGCTTGGTTCCAATCTTCGCAGCGGCAGCAGGCAGAGCCGCAGCAGCCGTCTCCCCTTCCTTGGCCTTGCCCTTCGTCTTCTCTTTCTTGGCCGGGTAGCGAGGGCACTTCTTGCAGCGCGTATGCTCGCACTTTTGACAGACACGGTCCGCACCAAAGGTCGACTGGCAGCGGTGACATTGGCGGTGGACACGCATGCGGATGGGCTTCTCAACACGCTGCACGTTCTCGTTGGTAGTGCCAGTGGTGATCCATTCGTGCGCCTCAAGAGTCAGGCCATACTTGGCGAAGAGGGCACGAGCACGCTCCTGCTGGGCAGCATTGCGCGGGTAGCTGACCTGGCCGGTAGTCGACGTGACGGGAGTGGGCTCAGGCTTCGGTTCCGCAGCACTGGAAACGACGAGTGTCAGCATGTTGAGGGTGGCGAAGCGTCGTGGTAAATTACCTGGTGGACACGGGCGGCTCGGTCTTCTTGGTGGAGGACTCTCCAGCCCCAGCAGCAGGCACACGTTCCTTGCTCGAGTTGCCTCTCTTCAAGACGGTACGAAGCCTCTTCACATATTTGCCAATGCTTTGGCGGCGCTCATGGAGAGCTTCGGGACGTTGTTCCTCGGCCGGAGAGGTCATGGCGGCGGTTGGTGGTCCAGATAGGCGGATAGGACGCGGTGTGGTCTAGCCAGACATGTAAATATAAGCGGTGGGGGCGGCGCGGGCGACGGTAAGTAGGCGCAGGTGAGAAGCGGCAAGGACGGTGGACTGAGTCCAATTGCTTGGACGAGATGGGATAGACAGGGTGAGGTGTGTGAGGCGGCGAGGTTCCTGGTGGGTGGAGCCTTGAAGGGGACTCGGACGTTATCAAGGCTGGCGCAGGCGAGCACCATCGAGCAGCCAGCATGGGGCGCTGAACCATTTAAGGCCCCAAAGCTCGGAGCGGGCACGCTAACCACGCTGTCGGGAACGCTGCCACAAGCGAGCGACTCCACTTATTGCAGGCATCCCTACCCTGGTCCACTTGTGCACTCTCATCAGCATCCGCCGTCACAAGTCGCAGCCAAAACCACTCCCAGCCGATCATCCAACGGTGCGCCCTGCCACCTGCCCTGCTCCCCGCTCAGCACCATGCCACCATGTCCCCAGGCCCCCCCCATGGCCCCATGGCCCCATGGCCCCATGCTCGCGGCCCATCGACAACAGAGCCAGACGCCAGAGAAGCAGAGCCCGGCCCGCGCCTGCTCGGACAAGTTGCTTAACACGCGGCCCAGCACCACACCCGGTGACTGCACCACCTTGGGCGTAGTGTGCTCCTCCCACACTTTGCCTGCCCGCGCATCGCGACGCGAAGCACCTCCAGGACCCTTTGGGCAGGGGTGCAAGGGCATTGAGAGCGAGCATCGTGAGCAAGCTGCCGCTCATCAGCCTGTGCCACGCTGCGGCTATTATTGCGACTTCTGCACCTGGACTTTGACAGCAGCTTAGTCTCGGTTTCATCATGCACTGCGCTGCGGGTACAAAAGCACGCCTGCTGATCGCCCCGACGCGCTGCCTGCTCTCTTTGACTACCGGCATGCCGCCGTCGTCGACGCCCACGACGGTTGCATCCGCCCGCCGGCAACATTTGGCGCGCCTGCATGGACGCGCTGCCAGCTCACAGCTTGGTGCGTGTCCCGTATGGCGGCCGCGCAGCACAACAAGCGCGGGCGCCGGCGCACGCCTGGTGACGATGCGGAGGCGGGCAGTGGCCGAGCTTGCCCTTGCAGCGCGCGATTCCGACGGCAAGGCGGCGGGGAAAAAAACAAAAAGCAGAACTTCAGCCCGCAGCTTGTTGCACGCCGGAAAGCTCGAGAACGTGGAAGCGAGATGGGACGTGGTTCGATGAAGCAGCAGCGCGGTTTGCTGTGCCGCACCCGCTCTTCTCTGCTCGCCGCGCCGCGCCCACGCTCGAAAATAATGCGCCGGTGTGCATGGCGCTGCCGTGCTGCCGGAGCCAACATTCCTGCAGCGCGCGCGCAAGGTTCCCGGGCCAGAGATATAAAGATCTGACGGTTTGGCTGCTCTTGAATCCATCCGCCATGCTGGGCTGCGTACCCATTCCCACGGCCTCCGGAATCCGACCACCTGGGCGAACTCTGACCAACTCACCCAAGGACCCCTTCGGTGGGGAAGGGCCGCTCAGCTCTTGTTGGCTGACTCTGCGTCTCCGGCCCGAAGACTCCCAGCTGATCGCACAGGGGTGCGCCCAGGGCCTAGGCGCGAGCAACCACGAAATTGTTTTGGGCACCAGTTGTAGCACCGCACCGTCTCGTCCACGCTCTGTTCTGCTCTGTTTCATGCTCATTATCGGACCATGTGGCTGATGTTGTCGTGCTCCCTTTGGGATGGAGAGGAAGCTGGCCATGTAGCCAGGACGTGGCGCCAGGCTGTGAGACGGTTAACTACTGACGCAAGCTCCTGATTCAGCGCTGCCCTGTGGCCTGGCTGCTGTTTCGAGGTGCTCTCTGCTTCTGCTATCCCGGCAGGCTGATGAAAGCGCCCGTGTGGCTGAGGGTCTGCTTGAACCGCACGACTCGACGACGCCCAGCCCGCTCCCTTGCCCGTCGGACTTACGGATATGCATGAAGCTGATGAAGAGTGATGGCGATGTGCGACGCCTTGGCTCGCGGGAGTTGCTTCCGATGTCCTCGACCAGGCAGTTGGGCCTCATATTCACACACACGACGATCATGCCGCCTACGAGATTGCCGGCATCTCCTTCAGCTTGCCAACGCAATCTTGCGGCTTGCGGCTCCGACAGACGGGAGGCTGCCTTAGGGAACAGCGTGGACCATGGATCGGAATCCACCAGTCTGGAGCACGACTTGATGCCACGATGGGGCACTGCGGGCCACTGGCTGCCAAAACATTGGACGGCACAGGCTGCATGTTTCGCACGAAGGAGCTTATTAGGGAAGCCAGCTGTCTTCGTCGAGCATCGACCACCGGGCAGGGCACCAGGAGCGAGTACGAAGGCCAGCTGAGTCGTGGTTCTATACAAGAACAGCAAGCCCGACGGTTGACACGAATCGCAAGTGGAAAAGCGAGGGTGTGAGAGGGTCAGCCCTATGCTAATTGCACGATGGATAGCAACGCCAGCTGCGTCAGCGCCGACGAGTCTGGATCAACAAGATGCAAGTGAAGGAGGAGTGTTTCACAGGTGGATGGTGGCGTCCAGACTGCTTGCTCGAGTCAGGGCGCCGGCTTCCAGGCAGCCGGGGCGGGCGGCAGTCAGAGCACAAGCACAAGCGGAGCCGCGCGCACCCGCAGCGCGTCCCAGCGCGATGGTCGGAGGATGCTTCCGTTTTGGGGCCACATGGCAATGGGATTCACGATTGTCTGGTTCGGCCGGCCCTTCTCATCAGCCCGCCAGGAGCATTCGCCGCCCAAGGCTCAGCTTCCCGTTTGCCGGGAAGACATGCACAGCTTCTTCCGCGCTGCCGTTCAGCCACCCAGCTACGCTTCGGAGCTGCTACCGATCTCCCGCCCCCGCTTCCCGTGGCGCCCGCCGTCGTCATCGCTCGCTGTGCTGCTTATGTATACTCGTGTATAAACAAACAGAGCAACGACCACCATGATCCCCGGCATCCTCCGCCGGCTACCCCTCACTCTCACACGATGCCTTCGCCTGCACTTGGTCTTGGTACCTTTCCCGCTCCCGCAAAATTAGCCTGGTGTCTCTGCCTACCCGACCAACCAGCTGCCGAGTTTTGCATTATAACTGCCCTCCCCTATCCTATACTTGGCGGGGCCCAATATTCGCACTATATCAACCCAACGCCCGCCGGCCCTCCCCGACTTCCCTTCCTGGTAAAGAGAAGAAGACAACGAGATGATCAGCAGAGTGCCGGCTCCGCACCACAGCACTATTGACTGCGTACGGAGGATGGAATCCATTATTACCTGTCATTAGACGCTTGGCCAGGCCCGCCCCTGCCCCTTGAGGACCCTGAAGAATCATGATGAAATTGACCGGCCCCGCTCATCCCTGCCCTTCTCGTCCGGAGGTCGCTACACTATGAAATCGTGGCAGTAGTAGTGATTTGAGAGGACGAGAGCAAATGCGCGCCGTGGTCTGGAAGTGCATATATCGCTAAGTAGTACGAAGGGGCGCGAGCTCGTCGGACCCAGCGCCGTGCCTGCGGATGTAGAGGTCCTGCTTACGTCCGAGCGCAATCACGATGCGGCTCTGATCTTCAGATGGACCTCGACGCCAGCTCTCCAACAGAAGCGAAGAACGAAAGGAAAACAAACATTGGTTGGGCCCGGTTTGGATATGCACGGAGTGTACCAGGCATCAAATCAAAGCCCTGTTATATCGCATCGGACAGTCCTTGAAACGCATATCGAACGGAAAGGGAAACCCCTCTACAACTGAGCGTTTGTGCGCCTGTACGGCCGTACATATACACACGACCAGGCGAGGTTGCTAGAAAGAAGGCCCAACCCATCGGGACAACACAAGACCACTGGCGAGACACCATGCATCGGCAACTAGCAGCGCTCTTCCCCCGGCCTCCCTCCCACGCTCCCGCCGCCCACCGGAGCTAGCATGAGTCATGCGACAAAAGCTTCGTTCAGGTTTATTATGTCCTCTCTCGCTTCTGCCCTTCGGGCCCTCCGCCCCCTGCCCACTTTGTTCCTAACCCCCTGCTCCTACGCTTTTCCATGCTTTCTCCCTCGCTCCGTTGTTTGGCGTGTCGTCTACGCCGCAAAAGCCCGCCCGCTCGCTCGCTCACCTCAACAGCATCTGCATCGCCTCGTCCTCGGGACAGTCCTGCCCCACATGCGCCTCGGCCTTGCAGATCGCACAAG
>JAJMVL010000153.1:0-74153 GCA_023082095.1 Dothiorella sarmentorum
GGGGGCCGGAGATGACGGTGGAGGGGGGGGAGGTGGGGGAGGTGGAGGGGGGAGGGGTGAGGGCGTTGGTGGTGGTGCAGAGGGCGGAGGGGGGTTTGGAGTGGGCCCAGTGGATGAGCTGCACGCCGCCTGCGTCGAGACGGCAGCCGTCTTCGCCCGCCGGCGTGATGCATTGCCCTGGGTCGGTCCAGCAGGAGGGCGGCGTGAGGGATTGGAGGGCGGCCGTGTGGTGGGCGGCCGAGGCGGAGGTGTAGGCGGTGCGGTATGACGAGATGAGGAGCTCGCAGCCGCGGTAGTTGTAGGTGCAGCTGGGCTCGGGGGTCGGGAATGGTGGGGCGTTGGATTGGAGGATGGTGTTCGTGGGGACGGTGGTCAAAGGTGCGGAGCCCGTTGCTCGGGGCACGCCGTCACAGAAGGTTGATATTGGACCAGAGTAGTTGCCGAGCCATCTTGTCTCGTACTCGGTGTAGGTGGAATAGGAATACGAGGAATGAGATGCCCGCTGCCAGCTGGTTGAGGCATTGTTCCAGGCGTCCTTGAGCGATTGGCAGGACAGAACAGAGCTGACATAGCTGCCGTCTGTCCCGGTCCAGGAAGGAGAAGCCGTTGTCCTGGATCCGGTAGAGACAGGAGAAAGGTTTCCAGAGGAATCAGGCCATGGTGTATTCTCCGCTCGGCCCGTCGCGGCTAACAGCAATACACCACACAAATTTCGTCGCATGGCCTGGGGTGTTGAGCGAGGGGATGGAAGTGTTGGTGGAGTGAAGAGGGACGAGGGATTTTCGTTGCCACGACTTCTCGAAGGCAAGATCCGAGTCCGGGTCCGAGTGCTGTAGATCCTTTGGTGTCTTGACCTCCCGCCCCACAGCTTTAGCCGGAGAACCGAGTTCGGAAGCTACGTTGAATATTGACCAATAACACAACGAGAAGCGTAACAGATGTGGTCGATGATCGTGTCACCCCCGCGTATCATCCCGGTCGTTGGGCTAATGGAAAGACCAGTCCGTTGCTTATGATACTCCACTCGGTAAAGCTTGTATCTACCTCTTGATACACCCACCTTTCCTCTGCTCTTTCTCCAAGCCTGGCATTGGCTTCAGGTGTATCCCGCAGCTAGACTTTGATCGTATGGCGAGACTGCATCACGACGACAGCACAGAGGCCGTTTGTCGACACACGGTAGCATGAGGTGCCAAAGAGCCCTTCAGCCATGCCACTTCAAGTTGCCTGAAGAGGCGGGTAAGCAACGAGAGCGACACGGGATGGCGCGCATTCGGTCCCCAGCCTGCGGTATGGCAATCGGCTGCGCTCGCGAGTACAGCAACACAGTCACATACTGTGAAATTGATGATGGTGGCTGAGTCAAGAGTTGCTGTATGATGCTTCAACATGTCAGGAAACATGAAGAACGCCAATAAACCTTGATCTAATAGTCTGATCTACCTATAGACCGGTGTAAGACTGAAGTAATGCGGCCTTTGGAAGCTGCCAACTGCTTTGAAAGAATGCCAAAATCATGTCGAGACTGACTTGTGCTCCAAGAGATGCTTCGGCCAGCTGGGGATGACAGAACCAATCAACCTACCAAATTAAGCAGTCCACTCCATTCGCCGCCAAACACTCGGAGCAGAGATCCAAAGTTGTTGAGGAAAACCTCAAGTAGAAAGAATGACTGCAATGGATCCCCGGTCTGTTTGGTCTCCTCTTTGCTGAACCTGCTGGCTTTTGCTTGGTTTGTTTTACCAGGAACACCGCTCCTTCATGGGCTAGATCGTACGAGATTGAAGTACGCGGGGCCATGGTCGGAAGTCCTTGGGGGGTGACGCAACTCGGCTTTGGACACGCAAGTCCGGTCATCGCAGACGGCCTCTCTGTCATGCCCGCCGTATTGAAGCCAATCTCTGCGGTCGTTAATTGCACATACCGGGCCATTTGGGCTGCTCTGGTCAGAATCTGTTTGTCACATTCAGAGCGGACGTAAGTGACACTCACGAAGTCCACAGCCATTTATGATACCACGTATTGCCATGGCAAGAAAACTCGGGCGAGGGTTCGATCAGGTCGTGCTCCGTGATGCTGTTCATTATCCTGTTCCGTTGATCGCTGAGCAGCTGCTGGAACTTTGATTTTGTGTGACTCGAGATGCAGCCCTTGACCTCAACATTTGGGATATGTTGGGTACAGATTGAGGCGTGGAGGAGGACCAATCCAGTTGTTACCATGTGGAACATCCTATGAATGATCTGAGTGTTGCTGATGGTACGCTTGTCCCAGTCCCCGACTCCCTTATGCTTCATAAAGATGGTGAGATGAGAGAGGCGCATTCGCCGCAAGAGCCGAGCTAAACATGTATTGCTGTTGATTCCTCGGCCCCTGTGGTATGTTACTCTGAAGTACTTGAACCACTCTTTTAGACTGAGGGCCAGCGACAACCTCGAAATTGTGTTGCTCAAGCATAGCGTGAGGTTGTTTCGTATAGTATTCGTATTACAGCCTGAAGTGATCCGGAACTCAATCACCTCGAGCATGCGCGTCTTGAACTCGCGCGAGATCTGCTTGTTCGACCGTAGAAGGCCCATGATTGGGCCTGCCCCGTTGATGACTCGGCCTTTACGAGAGAGCTCAACCTTTGTCTCGGTGCCAGAGGGCCCACATTCCGCATCCAGGAAGTGACCAAAAAAACCCTCGGTCGAAGGATGGTAGTTCCAGCCGTTCCACCAGTGATAAGAATAGACGAAGGTAGCACATTCGTCGTAGATCATCGTCCTCACTTCTGCAGGCAGGTCGAGTAGAGGGAACGGCTTTCCGCTTGTCTTCCATATGTAAGCCTGCTGCCAAAACAGAGAGCCCAGGCCAATGACGTCGCCCTCCACAGGCGGGAAACCGGCGGCCAGGTTGAGTAGAGGAGCCTTGCATCTTATAGCCTTCCGTACGATATCCTTGAGCCAAAACGAACAATTCAGGCAACTGATGCTGCGCTTCTTAAACGGGAAATCGGAGACCACTTCTGAGAGGCTGGCCCAGCCTTGATCCTTGCGTACGAGGACCGACCTACCATCGGCGTCGAGCTTCATACAGGCGATTATGGTGATCTCTTTGCTATCCACGCTCGGTCCGGAGCGGGTGACCTTGTAGCAGCGACCAGAGTCGTCGCGAGCGCCAAAGTCCGGCGGAGAGTTGCCCATGTAGAGCTCGACGGAGAAGACTAGGTTGTGGCGTTCTGCATGAGGCCTGAAGTTGTTCTGCGTGTTCAACAGATTCGAGATGATCTCGATGACACGGTCCGGGTTCGTAGATGCATCTTCCGCCATTTTCAATTTTTTCACTCCGGGTTCTGGATCGGTTGCTGGTAGAGTGCCGTCGATTGCTCGTGAAATGCAATTGATTGCTCGTAGAAATACCGGCAGCCCTTCACGGACAGCGTAACGAAACGTGTATGGCTGTAGATATGAATGTGCGTTTAGCTGTTGTCTGGGTCGGAAGTGTTGCGAAAGAGTTGGAGTGACGGTGCGACGAAGAAGGAAGCGTTGCGAAGGCAATGCTGCGAAAATGAGGAGCCATACGGCAATCGGAGGGAACCAAGCACTCGCGAGCCGTTGAGCCGTTGTGGATGTATTTGGAAAGTGCGGTGAACGCGGTAAGATGGTAGTGAAATATCACTGTTGGGCAACAGCGGTGCTGACCGTCAGCCCAGGCAATTGAAGAAGACTTGGTGAAGGTGGCCAGAATACCCAAGAAAAAAAGACGCCATCAAATAAATTAACAAACAGTGCTTTCCTCCGTTCTGAGGGATTCGCAAGGGGTATCAAAACCACAAAATATAGATCCCAATCCCCCTTCATACTCCAAGACAAAGCGCAAACCCTAATAACAAAAGTTGGACGAAGGAAGAAAACAACCCCCTAACAACGCTACGTTTCCATCGTCAGATCAAACATATTGTCGCAAATTTTCGAGAAAAAAAAACCCCCAAGCAGCGCCGCGAAATCAAGCAGGCGCAATGGTTGCCGGAGCAGAAGACGAAGTGAAGTGGACGCAGCAGCAGCAGCAATCCTTTTGGGGTGTGAAGATGTCGCAGCAGCGCAGCAAGATCAAGCCGCAGCTTCCGCAGCAGCAGGCGCCGCAGCCGCAATCCTCTTCGGCGCAAACTCGTTCTCCGCGAGACAAAACTCATCCGTACACGGCCCCATATCCGCACAGCTGTGCTCATGGTCAAGGAGGCCGCAACCCAATCCACTACGAAAAGACACCGTTAGCACAACGCAATTTTCCAAAAGAAAAAAGGTTTTCACTCACGACTGTGACCGCACCTCCCAGCTCTCCCCCCGCTCCACCAGCGCCCTCGACCCCCCCACAACATCCCACTCCGTAACCGCCGACGGCACCACGCCCTCCTTCTCATCCCTCAACAGCTGCAAAAACGCCGCCTTCGCCTTCGCCGGCACGCACCCCTCGACCGTCACGACCGGAACATCCCTGACGAAATCCTTGGCTGCCCACAGGATCAATCCCACCAGCACGCGGTGGCAGCACGGCGCCAGCGCCGCGTCGAGACGGAAGTCGGCGCCGGCGGCAAAGTCCTCGCGGTGGCCGAGGCGCAGTTCCAGCTCGCGCAGGCGCAAGCCGCGCAGGGCCTCGGCGTCGGGCGCATCGGGCCAGGGACGCGGAGCGGCGGCGTCGAGGCGGATGCCGAAGAACTTGATGAAGTTCCACGTCGTCATCTGCAGCGTGACCTTGGCCAGGGAGCGGGAGGGCGGCAGCGGCTTGAGGAAGCGGTGCAGGGGCGGGGCGGCCTGGAAGCGGAAGTCCATGTTGCGGAAGAGGCGGGCGGCGAACTCGGCGTGGACGCGCTTGGAGGTGAGCAGCAGCGCGAGCACGGGGCCGGCGCCGTTGAGGACGCGGCCGCGGCCGAAGAGCTCGGCTTGGAGGTGGGTGCCGGCGCGGCCGTAGTCGCGGTAGAGGAGGCCGTCGGTGCCGGCGGCGGCCATGTAATTGAAGCCGTGCTCGAACTCGTAGGGGTAGCAGAAGGAGGCGCTGTAGTCGTAGATCATGTTGCGGATTTCGCCGGGGAGGTCCATGAGCGGGAAGGTTTGGCCGTTGGTGTTCCAGGCGAGGACTTGGCGCCATTGCGAGGAGCCGGGCCCGGCCCAGTACTCTTTTACTGCGGGGAGTTGGGAGAGGTAGTCGCCGAGGGGGAGCCAGGTGTCGCCGTCGCGGACTTGGACCGTCTTGCTGGAGAGGCGGATGCGGACCACGGTGTCCCACATGCCATCGTAGTTGGAGTACTCTGGATAGTTGCCGAGGAGAGAAGCGCGCGAGATGCGGTAGTACCGGCCGTGTCCTGGGTCAATGGATGTGTAGGGGAGGGCTTCCAGGGAGAGGGGCAGGGAAACATGGCATAGGATCTTGTTCTTGGAATTGTGTATAGACAGAATCTTTTGTGCAGCCTTCAAGACGGGATCCTCATGGTTCTGGATGGGTAGAGTAAAATTAAATAACGGGTGGGTGGCCACCGTGGGTTGAATTGTTGGCGGCATGTTGCCGTGAAAGAAAGAGAGAAAGCAAAAAGATTATCCGTAAGGTGGGAAGCGAGCGATGACGACAAGGATATAGCTGACGGGAACGGAGATCGGGGAAGGGGAAGTGTTCTATTAAAAGGGGTGGTGCGCCATTGACGGAGACGCTCGGGCCGCGGCTAAGCAAGGGCAAGATGGGAGGCATTATCCACGGTTTTAATAAGAAGGAGACAAGAGAGGCTGGCCTCGAGGCCTGCGACACCAGACCATGGCCAGCGCGTACTGTTCGGCTTCATTTTACTGCCTTACCAGAAATTGCGTAACCGGATTGAGCGTGGGCCGTGGCAGATCAGCAAATCAGAAGCATGGTATGAACCCATATCGTCCTGAAGCATATAGCTGATGAGCAGCCGGGAGTCCAAGGCGATCAACCCGCCGACGATCATACTCGACATTGCGCAAATACGCGTCGGCACGCCCTGCTGAGACTCGGCTCCTTTGCCGACTTTGAGAAACATTTCTCAAGGCTGCTCGAAGAGCCATGTTTACGCCTCACGCGGGGCGAGGTAGTGCGGAGGCCGGGGCGGACACGAACAAGTGCGGAGAGACGAAAACGGCGGGCAAACGTCATGGCCGTTTCAAGAACCTTGGCTTCTGCATCATGAGCCGACGGCAACCAAACACGGCGACCACGGCGGGGTGGAAGCCGGGCAGAAATGAAGGATAGTGGAAACGAATGATTCGGAGAGTCCAAGCGGCAATGCTCTCTCTTGAGTGGTCGTGGTGATGTTCGTCGATGTTCAGGGGCAGAGTCGATAAGCTCGACTCGGGATCGGCAACGGCTCCACTTGGTTCCCGCGGCCCCAATGCCTGTTCATTTCCCCCGACTCCCCCAATGCCACGCATCCCACATCAACTGCTGCGCCGCGCCCGCACTGCCGACCCTCTTCTCCCCAGCCTGCTGCTCGCCTGCCGCGACATCCCCTCCGCCCGCAATGAGCTGCGTTGGCTCAAGGAACATGCGCTGAACAAGGACCCCGCAGCATGGCGGCCGCGCCTGCGCTCACTGGTCCGCCAGCGCGCCCTGGGCAGGCCGCTGCAGTACATCCTCGGCACCGAGTACTTTGGAGACTTGGAGATTGCTTGCCGACCCGGCGTGCTCATTCCAAGGTGAGACTCTGAGCCTGGAACCCCACCTTTCGTCCAGCTCACTTTTTTTCTTCCCGCAGACAGGAAACCGCCTCGTCCATCACTCACCTTGTTGAGCGCCTTCAGTCCTCCCGAGCTCTGCCGTCGCAATTGCGCGTCCTGGACCTCTGCACTGGTACCGGCTGCATACCGCTTCTTTTCGAAGACCTGTTCCGCGACCTACATGACGCCCCGCTGCTCCAATTGCTTGGTGTCGACGTTTCTCCGCGGTGCGTGAGCTTGGCCAAATACAACAGCAGGTCCTGCGGATCCATGAGGACAGACTTCATACAGGCAGATGTGCTGGCGAAAGACACAGAGGAAATCCCTGAAATCTCTCCGGTGATGCATCTTCTGCGCGAAAAGGGTATGCTGCGATGGGACATCCTCATCTCCAATCCCCCATACATCTCGCCGCGCGCCTTCGTCCACACGACCACCCGCTCCGTGCGCAACTTCGAGCCCAAGCTGGCCCTGGTACCGCCGCCGTCGGAGGACACTACTGCCGAGGACGAGAGCGGGGACCTGTTCTATCCGAGACTGTTGGACATTGCAGATCAAGTGCAAGCCAAGGTCGTCTTGTTCGAGGTGGCTGATATAGACCAGGCACTACGAGTTGCGCAAATGGCGCGTAAAAGAGGGATGTGGCGCGGCATCGAAATCTGGAGAGACGAACCCGCTGCGAAGCACCTAAACTCCGATCCTATCATCGGGGATGCCAATGGCTTCCGTGCTTTTGGCCGGGGAGACGGCCGGAGCGTGGTTTGCTGGAGAGCGGAAGCCTCGCAGTGGCTGGACTATAGGTAGGCATACAACGGTGAATAAGACTTGGGGATCGTCTCTGCATTCAGACCATTGACATGCCGTTCCGGTAACATTGGCAACACCACAGCCCTTTTCTCGCGGGTGGAACCCTGACTTCTAATCCCGGACCGCTTTGGATGTTTGCGATACTACGCCCACCCTTTCGCTGAAGCCGCGTTGAGGCAGGACAATGGACTCAATGGGCCATGGTCTAGTCAGCTGCTACGCGAAGGGGCACTATCTTGACGGCCCGCCCCTTTAGCATCTCGCCTCCTAGCTCCATCTCCGTGTGGAGACATGGCCGGATATCTCGGAACCTTGAGGCCTCCAATGCTGCCGTTTAGCCAGGCACAATACTTTTTGCTCAGAAGCTCAGATTGATAGATTCTTCAGTCCAACTCACTCGGATCGATTCTTACGCTCGGCAAGGGACCGACGTGGCTTTCTGTGTGGGGTTGTGAGACGCCGGGTTCTGATCGTGAAGCACGTGACCTGCGAAGCATGGAAATGAGCTGGCCTTGCATCTGAACCGAGGGAACGATGGATGATCGGGCATCTAACTAACATGCAAGTGGGCGTGACAGATGGGGGTTTTCTCCCTTCTGCAAAACTCAACAGTGTGGTAGCAGCGCAGCAGGATCATCAGCTCAGCGCCTGAACAAGGGACTCGAAGTGTCTGAACATAAAGCCAGCAATCCAAATCGCCATCATCAATTGGCCGGTTGGCGCAATGGTAGCGCGTGCGCCTCCTATCTGGTGTCACAATTCCGTGGATAGCGCAAGGTTGCGGGTTCGGTAAGTTCAGACGTTCAAGTCCAAGTAAGATCATGATTTCTAACATTCAACTCAGAGTCCCGTGCTGGTCGATTACAAGACACCAACTTTTTTGCCTTTGGACAGCTTCTCCTACAAGAGATGGTGCTTTTATGGCGGTGGTGAGGAAAGTCTTTTTGCCGGGCCGTTTTGGTGTTGGTGATTTTTTTCTTTTTCGTTAGCCCCGCTCTTTATCGCCGCGTGTGTGTTATCAATGATGGCTCCAACATTCGTGATGGATGCAAAACTGCAACGATTGAAACAGATAATGAGCGTTTGATCATGATATATGTGGAGGAAAAGTTCATTGGACAAACCATGCACAATCGCGAGGACTGGGGTGAGAAACAGCTTCGAGCAACCACATTCACGTGCAAATGGTCCGACATGAGTCGAGCAAGCAGATGCGGAGCCAGCAGCATGACGCATGCAAGAACCAACATCCGCTTACACCAGCATGGGCCTGAGCGCCTTTTCGTTCCACGACTTGACCTCGACACAGGAACACCAACAAGACAAACACGTGAAGAGGATCACCAAGATCGCTTTATACGAGGCGTCGGTGGCGCACCTCGATGATGCCCAACAAGCGAGGCACGCGAGGAGCTGCACTTGGCACCACTAAGCACGCAGCTCTCCCCCACGCTCCCACGCTGTTGCTCCCCTTCGTGATCGAGCGCGTGTGTAGATCGTCTCTTCGTACTAACGACCGTCGCCAGCATGCTCTGGAAGGATTGGAGGATCTGCCTTCTGGACAGCGCTGTCCCTCCCCACCCCCCTTTTAAGCTTTCTTCCACCTGCTGTCGCGTCCTCGTCGTCGTCCTCGTCGTCTCTTCTCTCCGACAACCGAGCCAGTAAAAGCTTAACACACGCACTGCCGAGACCAGTCAAAGGGCCTGTCTCGGCAGATAATGGGCCACCACCACGCGTGGGAGGCGGGCCGATTGGGGAATTTTGGGATAAGAAAAGGGCAAAAGGGCAGGACAGGGCAGGGCGGGGCCATGCAGGCGCGCGTGTCGAGGAGAAGCCAGCCAGCCAGCCGGGGCGAGAACGTCGGGTGTGTGTGTGTGGAGCACACGCGGCATAGCAGAACCGATCGAACTACATTTAGCTACACACGGCGCGTGGCATGCGTGATTGTTTCTGTCGTCGTCAGCACAAATGTACGTGCGGGCGCCGCAGCCGCTGTATAGCGCGAGCGAACCGACTCATGTGGTTGGGAGAAAAGGTGGATTGGGCGCGCCAGGAGTTTGTTGCGGTGTCGAGCGAGTTGGAAATCCGCTCATCACAAAGCCGAACGGCCGGCTCTCATGCAGGCGGTCGTGGAGAGGAGGGGAAAGAAATGGGTCTGGGTCTGATGAGGGAGAGCACGGAGAGAAGAAGCAACCCCTGCAGGGCCGTGGCCATGTATGATGTAAGGAGCCACACCTAAGGAGAAGCACTGATGGTTTTAAAAGGTGCGTGTGTGCATGTGTTTGCGGAAGAGAGTGTTGGAAGAGCGGAGATCCCTTTCCTTTCCCTGCTTCGCTTTTTTGGGGGTTGCGGCCGTTTCCGCGTCTGGTCTCTCGCCTGCAACCAACACACACCCCTACTTGCAGGATTTGGCCCGTCTTCCCGCTCCCGCGGCCGGGCTCCATTATTGCAATTTTATATAACGTATAGGCGCGGAAGCGGTGCTGCTGTTCTTCATTTGGCAATCTCGGAAAGGGGACTGCGGCATCGTCATGGCCAGATTGCATTCTCCGCTCCGCTCGTCTCATCAGCCCTTCACGGGGCTCTGTGCGCTCTCGGGCATCAGAAAAAAAACATCCGGGAACGACGTTGCCCTTTCCCCTACCGACTGCATGGCTTCCGAGCATCCATCTCACATATACCCACGCGGGAGCAGCGCGCCGACGCGCCCATTGGTTCAGATGGGGTTCCTCGTTTCCTTGGCCCTCGAGCAAGCATTGCAAGCAAAGCATTTACTAATGGCATTTCGCTTGCAGCCCCTCCACCCGCAGCTTCGACTGCTGTAGGACTTACGTCCGCGGCGCCTCATGCCAATATTTTAGTCGACGAATTCCCGGATTGGCCTTTTTCCTTATCGCATGCCCACGGATGCCCGTCCGAAGTGTCGGGAAAGCGGGAGGGCAGTTAAGAAGAACAATGCAAGGTACCAGGAAGAATCTTCACTGCGGATTCTTGTTTGCTCGGCTATATCCGATGGATTGGATGCATGTTAAGCATTGTGGCGCGACTGGCTTCTGATGCCCAGCATGCAGCTGCTGAAGCTGGCGGAGCTGGCCAGACACTTGACATGTATTCAGACAGGTGGAGAGCGAGCGTCAAAGCAGAGAGACGTTTAAACAGGCTGAGCTTCACGAATTAAACATCTGTACCTACTTCTGATGTGGCAGTGCAGTCAGAAGTACATATAACAGATGTCAAGCAACCTGGGTGGCGAGCTGTCGAGGCACGAGGATGCTCCCGTCTCCCGTTGGTGACAGCCCATGCGATCAGCAGGGAATCCCCTGCACGCCTATCGCTTCACCGCACCTTGCAGGAGGCGGCGTTGGCTCTTCTTATCGCGCGGTGGGGATGCGGCGTCCAGCGCCATCTGCGTTTGCAGCGTTCATGATGCTGGTGGTGGAGGTGGAGGAGAAGGAGGGAAAGAGGAGCGGGCAGAAGGGCACCGGTCACACGCAACGGGCAGCGATCTCGTGGGCAGACCGCCACGGTTAGAGCAGCAGGGCCGGCCGGGGGTGTTTCACGACGGGCCTGACTCGAGATTTTTGGGCGGGGGCAGGTCGTGGTTCAAGCACGGCTTACGCACCCATCTTCTCCGCTGGGGGCCCTGCAAGCCCCAATCCGTCTGCGTCGAGTATTTTGCGATTCACTTCCCTCGCCAGAGGGTTTACAATACATGCCACCTTCCGTCTCGTGAAGTCGCGACACAAAAACCTACAATCCATCAATCCTGCCCTGGCGCCGGCCGTTGGGATCCTCGCTCGCTCTCACTTAGTTTACTCGCCGCCACGGCCTAATTCCTTCCCCCTCCCACAAAACACCATGGCCTCGTCCTCGTCCTCTCGCCAACGCTCCTTCGACTCGCTGGCCAGCTCCGCCTCGATGCAGTCCTCCGACTCGTCCGCCAAGCGCATCCGCCTGGAACCTGCCCATTTCGACGACGACGAAGCTCACGGTACGTACGGGTATCCACCGTTCAAGTGAACGAACCCCCGCTCGTGGTGACGCTTGGTGCGCCCTGCATCTGGCCGTCGCACCCTTCGTCAACACCAGCCGCCACACGCCCGACTTTCCATTCCGTTTTTTTTTTTCCTTCTCAAGTCTTGGCATCCAATTTTATGTTTTTTTTTTTCCCTTGTTCCCCCCTGCTGACCCGGATCAGTTCTGACATGCCACACGCTGGAGCACGGCATGCGGCTGCCGCGGGAGCACGACGAGGCGCGCCTGCAAGAGATTGAGCAGGAAGAAGACGAAGAGCTGCAGGCGAGCAGCGTGCGCTATGTCATGGACAGCATGGACAGCAGCAACAGCGCCCAAGAAGCGCGACCGCAGGAGCCGCTCGCCCTGGAGCAGATCCAGCCACGTGACAAGTCGCGGGAGGAGTACGTCAACGCGCTGAAGCTGGGCTACAACGAGCTCATCGACGTGCTGCTGCGCGACATGCTGCGGGCGTGCGACTCGCTCGTCGGCTCCAAGTACGCGTCGGTGCGCCGCATCTGCTACGACATCCTGGCCTCGACCGAGAACAGCGTGCTGCACGCCCTGCTCGACGGCAACCTGGCCTGGGACGCCGAGCACGACGCGGCCACGGGGCTCGCCCTCGACCGCCTGCGCGCCCAGGCCCAACACCAGCCGTGCATCTACCAGCGCGTGCTCGTCGACGAGCTCAACCAGTCGCCCACGCCCGCCGAGCTCTTCGACGTCATCGAAGCCCTGCGCCGCTACGCCCGCACCGGCGAGTGGAGCCTCGCGGTGCAGGTCGACACGTACCGCGAGGCCGACTCGTGGAACGAGAACCTGTCCAAGGCGGGCCGGCGCAAGTACCTGGCGTCGTCGCTCGACGGCGCCTACGCCGCCCCCAGCGCGGCCCGGCTCGCCGAGCTCGAGCTCTTCTGCCAGAAGCTGCACGCCCGCCTCGACAAGATCCCCACGGCCGACTGGCACGAGCCGCTGCGGTTCCCGCTCGTCGACGTGGCCTACACGGTCAACTACGACGCGCGGCTGGCGGCCAACGAGCGGCACACGGCGGCGCGCTTCCTGATGAACCTGGTCGAGGCGACGTGCGGCGTGCTCTTCCCCGGGCGGTACCGGGCGCGGCAGTTCCCCATCTACCTCATCTTCGAGGCGCAGCAGGCGGTCATGGCGGACCTGGTGCTGGGGACGCTGGCGCAGGGGCTGCTGGCGACGGGCGGCGGCACGGCGTACTGGGCGACGGACTGCCTGCACGGCTCGTCCATGGCCGTCGACGACAAGAACTGGATGCGCTACGAGAAGTGGGCCGTCGACCACTCGCCCTACGTGGCCAACTGCCGCGCCGACTCGCCGCGCCAGAGCGCCGAGCTCGACCGCATCAAGCGCATCATGGAGGCCAAGAAGCGCGAGATGTTCGAACTCAAGAAGGAGTACAACGAGGGCCAGCTGCAGATGCGCCTGGCCGCTCGCGACATCACCAGGCGCGTGGCCAGGTGCAATCGGTACAACTTCTGATGGAGCAGAGTCTTCCCCCCTGAGGACCATCATCATCATCACCGGTTATCCATCGCCACTCCTCCACCCATTATCTTTATGATTGTGTTGTTGTTGTTGGTGGTGTCGTTTCATAGACGCTAGAGACAACGACGATTCGCGGCGTGGCGTTGGGGGCTAGAGTCGTAATAGGAGAGAGGAGGCTGCGTTCGGGGCCTAGCGAGATTGGGACGAGAAGAGGGCGTCAAAAATTGGCAGACGGTTCCCGCGAAGCGATGTGGGTACGGAGGAAGGAGGGGGCTTTTTTTTTTATTTTCTCTTTTTAATTTTTTACGGGTACAGCAAAGCAGTCAGTCAAACAGGCAGACCAGCAAAGCAAAGGGCAGCAACAGCAAAGCCTTGGAACGATAAGGGTATCGGCGTCTTTTTCGGCCTCATTCGCTCTTTGTTTATTGTTGCGTTGGGGCGATGGATGGGGGGTACGGTTTTTGTCTTCATTTTTTCGAACGGTCGCGATGGTACGGTGAGGACGGGGAAGCCGAGAACGGTTGTCGTTTTGGTTTCTCAACTTTTGGGGGCTGATTGTTGTGGAAAAGCCACGGGCTCAACAGGATGATGGATGATGGGGGAATAATGGATGAAGAGGGCATCAAGGCTGTCAAATAGGTTTTTTCTGGACAGATCTCCTTCCTTCTCGTACTAGGGTCAGATTGCGACATATGGACGCCTTCTTGGAACATCTGGGGATTGTGTTTTTGCTTGGGGGGCTGATTAGTGCGTTCATTTTGGCTGGTGCAATCGAATAGGCGAGTGACACCGTCGCGATTGCGTGCGAATTGCCAGCCGTGACGCGAGAGTCGCACTATCTCTGAAGCTGACAACACAGCATTCCCCCCACTGAGGCTTCCGTCAGCGCAGCGTTCCTGGGAAGAACGGCGTTTTGAATGCTCTGCTTGTCTTTTCGAGAGACGGTTGACCTGATGGTCTGGGTCGTGCAAGCGTTTTGTTTCCTCTCGCTCCCACAACACTGTAGTGGTTCGTCGCGTCGTCGGGTGGCAGTGTCGCGCGTAAGCCAAGGAAGACACCGCAATCTCTCACCAGCCCTTATCTCGCAGTGTTTCGGATATTGTTTGCCGTGTTTCTGCTACATATGGGTTCCTTTATTGCGCAATCCTCAACATTTCCGAACACCTGCCTATCATGTTCTTTATGCTAAGATGTCACACTTGCACTACTGCTACTGCACCACGTGGAAAAACGCACGACATAAGATAAGCTTAAGTGCAAGCGCTTGAATGGGGCAATGGCAGGCAAGTTGTACCTTGCTATCCGTGGGAATCTGGGGTAAGCCCTTGTTGGTCTTTCTCGAGGTAGACTAATGTAGCGTGGACTGAGTAGTGCCCTCCTTCTTTCCTTCCCCCGTGATATTGGTATTGCAAATCAAACGGGCACATTCGTAGTTGAAGTTAGCTATCTGATGGGCGGGTTTGTTCACGCTAGCCGGCGTACATCTGAGTTCGAACGAACGCTTTGAGTGCTAAACTGACAGCGCCTCACTCTCACAACTGCAATAGTCGGCCCCAAAGCAAATGCAGATCAAACCGAACAAACAGGAACGCAACTTTTACAATTCTCCAACCAAAAACTCTCTCCAAAAATCTACAAAATATACCTAAACCCCTTATTATCAAGCTCCGTCATATCCCTCATCCCCGCCTCCACCGCCTCCCTCTCCTGCTCCTTCGTCGGCACCGGCGCACTCGCCGCCTCACGATCCCGCTTCTTATTAACACTGTACATGTACACGTATAGCACAATCACAGCCCCCAGCTTAACAATGTACCCCACCAGCATGGCAATGTACGCCGAGTGATAGCCGGGCGCCTCATCGTCCTTGAAAGTCTGGGGGCCGATGATGTTGCCGATGCAGTAGCCCGTGAACATCATGGCGCCGGTGAGCTGCTTCTTGGTGTAGCCCGAGATGTTGCTGCTGATCATGGTGAGCGACATGGAGAAGCCGAGGCCCTGGAAGTAGCAGAGCCAGAGCGCGACGAGGCGGCCCCACTTGTACGACGAGGGGAGGCCGACCAGCAGCGCCGCGCCGAGGATGCAGATGGTGTTGGCGACGATCATGGTGATGCAGCGCGAGTTGGGCCAGCGCGTGCAGATGAAGCCGCCCGCGAGGAGGGCCGCAAACTGCACGAAGCCGCCGGGGATCTGGAGGTACTGCGTGCCGAGCGTGTCGACGCCGAAGGACTTGATGATCAGGGAGGTGAACTGTTGGCGTGTTAGTGGTTTTCTGCGGGACTGGGGAGGGTAAGGGACGACGTACGCTGGTCAGGGCCGAGTTCGGCACCTGCGCGCCCACCGACAGGATGAACAGGATCCACGTCTTCGGATCCTTGAGGAACTGAATCGCCTGCTCCTTCTTGAAGTGCGTGTTCTTGACGCCCTGCCTGTTCGATGCCACACGCTCCACCGCCACCGCCCGCTCGCGCTCCGTCAGGAACTTGGCCGTCGACGGGAGGTCGGGTAGGACGATGTACGACACGACGCCCCACACGACGGAGAGGGCGCCAAAGATGACGAAAACATACTGCCACCGCGCGAGATGGCCAGACGTGATGTGCCCGATTGCGTAGCCGATAAGACTGCGAGCAAGGGTGGTTAGTGGTGAACTGTGAGGAGAGGGGAAAAGATGGAGCCATCCATCGACCGATGGTCTGGACTGAACAAGTGGATAGGGAGCCACTCACCCTCCGAACATGGTAGCAATGCCGTTCGTGCCTAAGCATCAACCGCGGTTAGCACATGGACAGTGGAAACACTGTGGGGATTCTGCATACAGTAGTAGGCCTCCAACCGCAGGGGCTGCTCCGCCGACGTGTACCAGATGCCCATAATCAACACAAAGCCTTTCCATAATGTGTTAGTATGTCTCTCTTTCCTTGTGTAGGCCGCGTCACTGCGGAGACTCACCAGGGTTGACGGCCGCCTCAAGGGCACCCAGGAGAAAGCGGTTCACCGCAATGCCTGCGAAGTTGTGGCATGCCGGCGTGGTGATGAGGACGATGCCCCATGCTGCGCGAGGGAGTGACTAGTCAGTAACGTGCATGTGGCAGGGTGCTGAAGGTGGAGCAGTGTCTTACCGATGGTGGTCCCGCTGAGAAACTTGCCGATGGGGAGTCTGGAAGGTTGGATTGCTCGTCAGCATGCGTACATGGTGTGGGTGGGGCTGGATTGAATGCATACCTTTGCATGAGATAGCCGGAGGGGTACTGCGTCGCCAGATAGCCGAAGTAAAAAATGGAGCCTGAGACGATGTCAGCATCTTGGTAGAGAAAACGTGTGGTGTTGAGCATAGGAAAGTACGTACCGAGCCATGAGTACTGGCTGCCAGTGATGTGCGTGCCATCCTTCAAGCCATAGACACTAGCATAGTTGATACCGTTCTACGCAAATAGGTGAGCTCGTGGTCTTCTCGGCCGGGACTAGCGCAATGCTGACCTTGTCGAGGTACTGCAGCATGTACGTGACGAATAGAACAGGGACGATGCGGCAATCGATCTTGCGGAGAACACGCTTTGCTTCGGCCTCGTCGTACTCGATGCCCTGGTTCCGCTTGTAGACATCGTAGCTGTCATCCAGCGCCGAGTCCTTGGTGGATGAGTCCCCTGAGGCCACGGCCGGCTCGATGTCGTACACGGGTTGCTTTTCTTCGACGGCCATTATTGTTGTCGATGCGGAGGGAACCAAACGACTGGGACCTCAATGCTTCAGGCACAGAGCAGGTTAAAAGGAGCAGACGCGTGGTCAAGACGGCGATGGAAAAATCATTGGAAGTCGTCCTTTTCGTCAACCTCGATATGGCGTGCTTGCCACGGCCGTGTCTTCGCTCTACTAGCTGGTGGAGGCTCCCCGACACCTGCCGACCGGGCTGCACCCAAGGATCGCCGCGGGTGGGCACGACGTTCGAAACTACCGGCAGAGCCCTGCAGCCTCCTCAGCATTATGACGGGCGCGGTGCATGAACAAAGCAATAACCAAGGCCTGTGATTGGTGTTGGCCGAAGCTTGAGGGAGGTTTCTGCACGCCCCTGCAGTCACGACATTCGCGTGTCAATTGCGACATGGCAGCCTCTTCTTACTTCTCCGCTGCCACCTCCGGCCACGCGGTCGGCCTGGTGAGCAAAGGGCAATCCGCCGCTTCTGAAGAAAACACTCCAAGCCATGGTGGTATTGCTTGGGCGCTTGGCTCGACGCTTGATGCAGGCGCCAGTGCCGCCCGTCGTTGGTGTCGTCGGCAATTGCCTGGACCTTGCTCTCATCGGATATAGCCTTGTCGCGCTCCCTGCCTGGGCGTCGCGTAGGCCAATTCTCATCGTGTAAAAATTTTCGGCCGCAGAGGATCCCACCGTGAGCGATCAAACCACCGCGGGTGCCATTGGCCGGCTGGCTTTCTTTCTGCTCTTCCGACGCTCTCTTCCGATGCGCACCGAGCTCGAGGGCATCGGAATGACCTTCAATGCGACCGTCGCATTCGCACTTGGCCGTGGCTTGTGGTTCCTTTGGCGTGCTGATGAGTGTCTAGTGGTGGTGCCGATGGTGGTTGTTGCTTCAGCCGGAGGTGTGAGACAGATGCAAACTAGTCTGACTGACTCGTGCCTGTCCTTGACACCGAGCCTTTCTGACTCGCGACGGCTAGCAGCTTCGGCAGCAGGGTTCAAAAGAATCCATGGAGCAAGCTTACTGCTATGATTCTTGAGTCGAGGATCAAATTTTCTTCTCCCGCAAAGGAGACAGACAGCTAACGAGAAGACAGCCCGCAAAGTTGCATTATCTCAGTCGTCAACATCGCAAAGCTGCAGGCCGCTTAATTACTTTTTATCGATTTCATGGTAGAGTTTAAGAAATTGACAACTCTTCGATTCTACTCGACATCTTTGCGTTTTGCTTCCTGGTCTGTGCACTTCTGAATAGTTACTTAGTTACCGCTGCCACCTCCAACCTATCAGCAGTAACGAGGCTGAGCCATTCATACTGCATGAGTATGCATGGTGAGATGGCCAAATCTTGGCGAGGGGCATGGGCCGCACCTCCAGAATCCAGCCTCGCCCTCCTTCGAGTTTGTCTCTGGTTGCTCTTCACCCATCTCTTCCGCTCGCATCGGTTCAGTGTCCCTAGTCTCGAGTAGCGGATACGCCGTCAGCCTCGAGCCATGGACGTCTTACCCTTCTTCCGACGCAAGGAGAACGAGTCGCGAGCTTCTTCACCTCGCTGGAACACTGATGAGCAAATCATTCTATCGGACTTCGACGGAACGCCAAACCGATTCTGGGGCTTGGTAGGCATGTTCGTGGACGGCTTCGACGATCCTCCACAACATCTCGAAACCGAAACTGCCAAAGAAACGAACCAGCACGAATACCACTTCAAGTTTGATCCTGACGTCGTTTTTGAGCGAGATAAAACCCTTGGGAGTGGATCGGTAGCAGTCGTACAAGTCGTGAGAATCAGGAGCACCGGCATCAAGGTTGCGTGCAAGGCTACAGCACAAGGGAGACAATTCGAGGTCTTGCGCCAGGAAGCCGATATGCTTAGTACTCTCAACCATAGGCATATTGTCCGCTTCATTGGTAGTTTCGAGACACCGGACTTGAAACCAGACTATGGCATAGTCATGTCTCCCGTCGGGGACCAAGACTTGGGGGGCTTCTTGAAGGAAGTCGGCGAATCCTCATCAAATCATCCGACCCAGTCCAAATGGCTGAAGAGTTGGTTCACCTGCCTAGCTTCGGCTCTGGCGTACCTTCACAACCGAGGGATCAGGCATGAGGACATCAAACCATCCAACATCATCCATCGAGGAGGCAGGATTTTGTTCACCGACTTCAGCTCATCCACGGCCTTTAAACCTGAAGAAACAACGTCAACTGAAAGCTGGGCCTGTGGCACACGTTTGTATGCGGCCCCAGAGTTTTTGGACAAGACACAAACCCATGGAGCTCGATCAGACATATTTACCCTCGGTTGCGTCTTCCTTGAGATGCTCACCGTGATCAGTGGCTCCTCAGTAAAACAGCTTCATGAATTTTGCAAACCTCAAGCCGAATCCGCCGGGAAACCCTTTCTATACAGCAATGTTCTTGACCATCTGAACTCTTGGGTCCTGAAGATGAGCGATCTCATGTCTATCAGAATCGTATGGAAAGAGATTGTTCAGCCTATGTTACATGAAGATCGCAAGCAGAGACCGATGGCGCGACAAACGCGACAGCTCTTGTTGACCGGGCCTGTTCCGGTTATACTGGAGCATGAAAATTCCGATTGCCAATGCAGTGGCCCCATACTACCTGTTGACCCCAAGCAAAATCCTAGTAAGTAACTTCTGGTGGTTCTCACCTGAGCAGGCTCAGTCAGGGGGAACGAAATATTGACTGATGTGATAACAGTCAAGTTTATCGACGGGGAGGCTCACTTGACTGATGAGACGAACACTGTGGAGAACCACGCTGAATGGCTCAAGCAGCTACACCTTGCGCTATCAGGTACATGGCTGGAGATTCATGACAGAAAGCCCACCTACCACGACTTTGATCGTTGCTTCATCAACACGCTTTGGTCGGCTTCCAAAGGAGGCCATAAAAAGTTGGTGCAGTTTCTCTCCCACTTCCCCCTCAACAACCATCACCGTGAACTCGGCTTCGCGGTGGCAGCATTTGAAGGCCATGTTGGATTTTTGAAGATTCTTTTGAAGTGTGACAGCGAGTTCAGAATACCAGCTACATGTGCTCCCATAGCGGCAGCGTTCAACAATCACGTCGAGGTTATTCAGCTCCTTATAGAATATGGCGCTAGCCTTGACGGCTGCTCGAATCATCGATACAACCTCTACCAAGAATGGTCTGGCGCGGGGTCCTTATGCGACTTCGGAGGCTTTAGACACGGAGACTTTGACACAGCTTTACAGGCTGCTGCCACGAGAGGGGAAGAGACTATTGTCAAACTGTTGCTCGAGGCAGGCGTTGATGTCAACAACAAGATCGGACGATATGGAACAGCGCTTACAATTGCCTCACGCGGGGGACATGAGGACGTTGTCCGGATGCTGATACAAAGTGGGGCAGATGTGAACATCCAGGGAGGAGTCCATCAAAATGCTCTCTACGCAGCTTCCTTATTGGGATGGGAAAATGTTGTCCAGATACTCCTCGACAACGGTGCAGATCCTAACGTTGTATCTGGTAACAACGTTACAGCTCTCTACGTAGCTTCTGGAAGGGGACATGAAAACGTTGTTCGGATACTACTCAGCAAGGGTGCAGATCCTAACGTTGTATCTGGTAACGACGTTACAGCTCTCTACGCAGCTTCCTCAAGTGGATGGGAAAAAGTCGTCCAGATACTGCTCGACAATGGTGCAGATATCAACTTTGTGTGTGACAGAAGAGGTACAGCTATCTGGGCAGCTTTGGGGTGGAAGCAAGAGAACATCGTCCAACTTCTTCGAAAACGTGGAGCAGACCCTGGTGTCAAGTGAGAATCACTTGCTTCCTGGATGCCGTCGTTCGTCTTTGTGGTTGAATGATACGACAGACCGCATCACGGATGGCCCTGTGTTACGCAAACGATGCAAAACTTCCACCATACATCAACCTAAGGTCCAAAAGTTGACTCACACGATGGCGCATGGGCATCAGGGTACCCTGGAACCTTCGAACGAGGGTTAAAGCCGGAGCAAATGACGAACTACCTCAGGGAGTTCTGGGCTTCGCACCTGCAGCGCGCGTCTCCAAACCGAAGGCATAGTTTCAACACTGGTACGGATCTAACGCTTTCTCAAAGCCAGCACGAAGCCTCAATAGCCTCACTGGAGAAGAACAGGTTTCTCAACGCTCGCAACAGTAAACCAGCCTCGGAAGCGACAGTTCGCAGACCTCAGCATTCGCTTTTCCTTTACGAGATTTCTCATGTAAAATATTCAGATAATTGGACAGTTGCTTTTGTCACCATCATAACCTCAGACTGGAGCATCCCGACCCAAAGAATCGGACGCTAGATACTGTCTCCTCGCTATTCTCTTAAAGTAAAGTCGGCAGAAAACGATGCCCGAACGTGGAAGTGGTATCGATGCATCCTGTGAGAACACCTCTTGCTGTCCTAGAGTTCCGAAAGCACCACACTTCCCAAACCTAAGCCCTGGATCCACGTGGTAAACTAACCACGCGCATACCTACGCTGGGAGTCCGCGTAACACACCGTGTCTTATGTACTAACCCAAACAGGAAAGTCGAAGGCTTAACGGTCGGACTGCACTTCTATCTCTCGAACACAATTTTACACGGACAAATAGTGAACACTTGAATCTATTACTCGTAAGGATTATATACATTGGGTCAGTACGTTCATAACATCTCACTCAAGCCGTAGGCCTAAGAACGATCCGCCTATACGCCGTCAAGTTCATCGGCCTCGCGTCCTCAACGCTCAAAATAATATGCATCGTCTGCGAGCAAAGTCAGCGCGGTGTCACCAACGCAAAAAATGAGCAGGGCCAAGGATGAGAAAACTTACCAAATTATCGTTCGGCGTCACATTCACCACACTCCCACCCTCATTCAAATTAGTAAACGTCACATTCGGCGAAACCGCCGGAATCTCCCCCTCCAACCTCTGCACCACCTCGCGATAGTGGAACCAGTTGAACTCCAAGTCATCACTATCCGGATCCCACGACTCCGACGCATCCAGCACAATCTCATCGCCAAACTTATACTCGATCTCGAGCGGGCCGGGCCCGCACGACCCGTTCACAACCGCAACGGGGTGGTGGTTCGCGTCCTCAGCACCAACACTCCACTGCATGCGCGCCGCAAAGTCGTACTGGAACGCCGGCCGCCAGCGCCAGATGCTGGCGTACTTGGAGAAGAACGTCTCGCCATTGAGCCCGATGGCAAAGTCAGACGCGTCGCTGTACGTCGTCGTCTCGCCCGACGAGTCGGCCAGGATGTAGCGGCCGCCCCAGCCGCCCCACTCGGGGTGGTCGGGCGCGTTGAGGCCGTTGGGGAGGAGGCCGAGGAAGGAGGGCGTGTCGCCCTCCATGATGAAGGTCCAGTTCAGGTAGTGCTCGCCCAGCGGGCCGATGCGGATGTGCTCCTCGAGCCAGTCGTTGGTGACGAGGGACGTGTCCGGGCCGCCGTTGTCGAAGGGGCGGAGGCCCTCGCCCGAGATGCCGATCCAGGTGGCGAGGGAGTACTCGCTGAAGCCGTGGATGGAGACGATGTAGAAGAGGGTGGGGAAGTGGGTGCGGATCCAGGGGCCGGCGTTGTCCTGGTCCGAGATGGAGTAGACGCGCAGCTTGCGGACGAAAGCTGCGATCTCGTCGTCGCTGCGGGAGTTTTTGACCTGGTTGAGGGCTTCGGCAAGGACGTTGGCGCCGCCCCAGGCCGTGATCCAGAGGGGCGAGTCGGAGGCGTCGGCGGCGGCGATCAGGGCGGTGGAGGCGTTGCTGGGGGTGGTGGCGTCAAGGGCGGCGAGGCCGTAGACGGGCTGGCCGACGACGACTTTGGCGAGGAGGTCGGAGGCGGGCGGGTAGGCACCGGCGGCGGGGACGTTGGCGTTGAGGTTGTCGATGACGTCGCCGTAGGCGTTGATGACTTTGAGGATGGAGGGGGTGTCGACTGAGTCGTTCTTCCACGTCGAGGTCACGCCGGCGATGTTGATGATGTCGAGTTCGTTGGCGTGGGTCAGGAAACGCACCAGGCTCATCTGGTCATCGGGCTCGTTGGAGATGTCGGTTAGGACAAAGATGCGGGTCTTGTTCTCGAAGCGGGCATTTTCGCAGATGCCACTCTGGATGGCACCGTTGACCAAGGTTGCACCGAGGCACAACAGGCCCGACAAGGCAAGAAGCCGTCTGGGGAGGAACGAAGAGCTGATCATGATTTCAGCCTTGAGGAACTCGCTGCGGAACAGATTTGGGGCCGTGGACCGCTACTTGTACCCGAATGCGACTCATGGTGCTCGTGGCTGCCGTGACTATTCGGCACTCAAAGAGCCGATGGAAGGGTCAGTTTTGCCCAACAGAGATGGCAGTCCGGCGCGGTAGTTGGAAGAACGGCGGTTTCCAGGAAATATTTTTAAGTTCGGCATTTCGTGGTGCGGAGGATCGTCACTGTCTCCGCGATTCTGCCAGTAAGTGCGGAGTGCATCAAGTGGAAGGGAAGCCATGTGGCACCAAAAGAGGCAGCCGAAGCCGCTGGCGCCCAGAACGGGTAGCATTCGCGCCGGCAGTTGAGTAGGAAAAGTTCAAAAGGGCCGACCAAGAAACCACCCACGGTCACTTCGCGAGCTTTTTCGTACCTTTCTCCGCACGCCCAGGCCAAGTTGCCGCGCCGAGGCGGAGCATACTGAAGCCCAACGTTGGACCATTATAGCGTGACGGCTTTCTTCAGGTGGCCGAACCGTACTACGGACAGCGAAGACGGAATGAGCCGCTTTCGGAATGGGGAAGCGCCTGTGTCTTTACGATTAGGTGCTGACAGGACATGATGGCTAGACATGATGACCAGGCAGGCAATCTTTCCCACCGGCTATAAGACCAGCCGGTACCTAGTTGACCCAAGCCCCGCCCTGATTTGTTTCCGCGTGGCTGTCAATATGCACCCCACACCCGACATTCTACCGCACTAGCAGGCATGGCTCCGATCCGGGGCTCCAGCTCCTCCACTGCCACAAGCGAACCGACGTCACCAAACCAACCCTCGGCCCTTTTCCCGGCCTCGTCGTTCCTCTAGAACAAACATGGTGCCAGCGCGCCAGTCTCTCGAGCGGTAGGGTGATGTTGGTGCTCTGCCCCATAAACACCACCATCGATACGAGGATAATGACCAACGTTGGCCTCTCATCCGGCGCCGGATCACGGGGTGAACTGCCGCTTCCAATGCTCCGCGGGGAGTCTTAGCCAAGGTTGATACTCACGAGTGGCCTCTGCTCCACTCCCTACCACGAGAGAACAAACCACCACCTCCACAAATGACACAGCACATTTCGTCGTAGGTACGTGCCGGTTCGTTCTGGAAGCTTGCCCGCGGACAACACGCCAACACCAAAAAATCGGGGAGCCCATCCTCGACCTCGTGAGAAGAATCTCCAGACTCTTGGCCTGCTGAGGATGACGAGACCGCGCGTGTGGTTCGGATCCGTCTCGGAAAGGTTTTCTCGTCCACCTGCACTTTCTTCCCATCACGATACCGGATCCGGTATCATCTGCGAACTGAGAACTTGGCATTTGCGCATTGACAGGTATCTTCCGTTTGTCGCTTCAATCTCCACGTGGACCGGGGAAACCTGGATTTGCGGGGTGGGGGGAAATAGCCGATGCCCCGCATTTTTTCTGGACTGCGGCTCAAGCGTCACTTCGATTTAACCGGAGGATTCTTGATGATACGGGCGTGTAAATTAGCTGACGAACCGTAAACTTCATATATGGAAAATTATAGAACCTTCTTAATTGGGCGTATAGTAAGTGCCCCAACCGGTATCCGTCATGGCAGCAACCGAGAGTAATCAGCAGAAACTTACAGTTTTCCATGAATCTTACCCTTACTCCCCTTCATACCACTTCCCTCTTCATTCGCATTTTCTTTTTTCCCCCACACGTCCCCATCTCCCATCTTCACCACAAGCTCAGCGACCACGGCCTCTCGCCACCTGCATCCCACCTCGCCGGTTCCGCGCCCATCTCAAACACAAGCTCTCCGCCATCGACCAGCTCCGCATGTCTTAGCCACGCCCTATCCAGCATCTCACCATTCAACGTCACCCGCTGCGGGTAGAAGGACGAGTCGGACAGGTTGACGGCCCTGATCCGCAACGACGTTTCCTGCGGCGTGCCTCGGAAAAGGTGGAGGGTGAGTGAGGGGAAGCGCGGGGCGCCGAGGAGGTAAAGGGGTTGGCCGGCGATGGGGTACTGCGGCGGTTGAGCTTATGTTTGGTATAGGTGAGGGCGTGTGGGTCTTCTTCATCGGGACATTTTTTTGAGTGGAGGTGGAGAGGTGACGAGGGCGCTTACCAGACCGATCAGGTTGAAGACGAGCCAGGACGGCAACGCACCGCTGTCGATATTGCCAGGATAGCCACTGCGCGCGTCGCTGTAGAAAGCGTCGACGATGGCGCGGGACTGGTTGACCGTCTTCCAGTGGTGTCCGGGCACGTAGTTGTACAGGAAGGGGGTTGCGAACGAGGGCTCGTTGCCTGCAGGGCTCAACGTCAGCTCCACCACACCTCCATCCACCCATCACTCACCAGGATTGAACAGCGCCGACCCAGCATCATTGTTCGCCCCAACCGACGTCCCGAACCCCGGCAAAAACGACGCGTCCAGCCGCCTGACGAACTCGTCATCCCCACCCATCAACTCCACCACCCTCGCCATGTCATGCGGCGCCGCCGCAAAGCTCGTCTCCCACACCTTGGCCTCATAAATGTCACTTCCCCACCCACACTTGCCGCAGCTGCGCGGATCGTAGTCGCTCAAGTTCCACCTCCCATCCGCGTCCCTCGCCCCGACGAACCCAGCAAAGGTACCCACGCCGTCGAGCGTCGTGCTGGCGCCCGGATTCCACTGCTCCTGCCACCAGTCGGAACGTCCACGGTACCGCGCCACGTCTTCGTCGGCCACGGAGGGAAAAGCGCTGTCGTTACCGCTCAACGCACGCAGGCCGGCCGCGACGCTCCACACGGCGAAGTCGTTTTGCGGGTACTCAACCCCCCGACTGAGACTGCGCGTGTGGTTTCGCGTCAGGAAGTGCAGCTGCAGGTACTCCTCCAGCGCCCCGCGGCCCTCCTTTGTCGCGCCGTCGAAGGCCACGGGGTCGACGTTGTGGACGGGAACCTCGTCCGCGTCCCTGACCAGCGCGGCCCACGCGTCCGCCCAGTCGGATGCGGAGAGGGCGAGTTCGCCTCGCCCGCTGGTGGTCGAGTTGGCCGTCGGGGCGGAGAGGACGGATTTGACGAAGGCGTCGGCGAGGACCGTGTCGGCGTGGGTGCCGCCTTGCACCCGGCCGTTCCAGTTGGCGGTGCGGCCGGCGGGGAGGTAGCCTTCTTGCTTGAAGATATTGATGAGACCCTTTAGGATGCGGGTGTAGGTCGGGGTGTAGAGGAGGTGGTAGAGCGGGAGTGCTGTGCGGTACGTGTCCCACAGCGTCTGTCAGGTGCGTCGTCAGCCCCCCAATTCCCTCCTCCCTCCCCACAGGGAAAAAAAAAACTCACATAATGGTCATCAAAATACGGCCTCTCCCCCTCCCCCTCCTCCCACGGATCCTCCCCCGTCTTATCCGTCGGCATCAACCCCGTCTGATACAACGCCGAATACAACATCCTCATCAACGTCCCGTTCCCCCTCTCCCCCACCTCCACCGCCCCCAACACCCGCTCCTCCCACTCCCCCCTTGCCCGCTCCACCACCTCTCCAAACCCCCTGTCCGCCGGCAGCTCCTCCGCCACGAACGCACACGCCCGCTCGGGCGACTTGTACGACACGCCCACCCTCGCCTCGAGCACCAAACCCTCGCCGCCGCTCGCATCCCCGCCGTAGCTGAACAGCGCGCCCAGGCCCATGCCGGCGCCGGCGGAGGAGCGCACGTCGGCGTAGGGCCGCACGGCGGGGCGGGCGGCGAAGGCGGGCGGGGTGGCGGGGTTGTGGGGCCAGCTGAGGGTGCCGGCGGAGGTGGGTGGGGCGCTGAAGTTGCCGCAGAAGTGCAGCGTGTGCGTGTCGGGCTGCGACCAGCCGCCCGTGTAGGTGGCGGTGCCGAAGTATGACGAGGACGGGGGGCGGATGTGGAGGGAGCCGTGCAGGAATTTTTGGGAGTAGGGTTGCGCGTCGGCGTCCCAGGCGGGGAGGGCGTGGGTGAGGTCAATGAGGATGTGGTCGTCTTGGGAGGGGGAGGGAGAGAGGTTGGGGGTGGAGAAGGTGGTGTTGCTGCTGGAGGAGGCCGAGGGGAAGGTGTAGCGGATGAAGGCGGAGTGGTTGCTTGAGGTGATTTCGATCTTGATGCCGTTGAGCAGCGTGGTTGTGAAGAGTCCAACGGATGCTGTTTCTTGGTCCAGAGACCGGTTTTGCCAGTAGGTCATGTTGTCGCCGAGGTTGATGTCTTCGAGCGTTCCGAGGAGTGGCATTTGCGAGATCAGCCCATCTGTCAAGCGTCAGTGGAGGAACGTCTTCACACATTGGCATCTTACAAGTCGGCACGCCTCCAGTTCCACTGACATGGGTCAAACTGACAGCCGTGACATTGCCAATCGGGCTGTAACCGGCGTTGCAGTCGTTTCCTAGGCCGTCGGGAAGACCAATGTAGCTCGTGTCGATGCCGGCCTTGACCATTCCCCACGGCAGCGCGGCGCCCGGGAACGAGTTGCCACCTGCAATGGTCGAACCCGGTGTCGGGCCCACGGTGCCGATGAGAGGGTCGACAAAGTCCGTCAGCCGCGCTTCAGCAAAGCCGGCCAAATAAAACACAGTGATGGTCGTGATGCGCATAATTCCCATCTCTTTCTCATGCTCCTCTTCTTTAGGCGTGCTTCTACCAAATGTGAAGGAAGTTCTGTTAAGAATAGATGGTGATGCCGATGCTGACAGGAAGGCATGTAGCTTGCTTTGGGAGGCTGTCATATACTTTTTGTCGTAGTTCCTGGCCTTGACTCAGGGAGAGCGGCTGTGACGCCATGCGGGGCATTGAGCTCCGAGAAGACGTGGGGAAACCTGAGGAGCTTCTCGGACAAGTATCCGCCGCGGCACAACCGAAGACGGAAGCGGCTCTTGCCGGGGTGATGCAACTAAGGTTTGGTCTTGGTCTTGATTGTATCTGTCTATTATTACCTACCCGACGAAGCCTCTTCGGTGACCACCCAACGACAACACGAGGAATGTTTAGAAGCGAGACCAACTAGGTGGGAATCCGAGAACATCTGCCTATCATTGGATTGACTCGGTGCCCAAGATGTGAAATATGCAAGTCTAGTTAATTGTAGAGTAGTACAGGTAAATACGTACAGCGAACTTTCTCAACGCACCACTTCACAGAAGATCAGCGCTTGACCTCCATCGTGCGCGTCCAGAGAAAAATGCCAGAGATAATACAGCGAAGCTTCGCCCCCACTCATGCCGCATCACAGCTTCCACACCTTCCAGCCCTTGAGATCCATCTTCGCCAATGCTCCCCTAAGCGGTCCCTGCACCTCACCCTCTTCAGCCCAAACCTTGCGGCCCGCCCAGTACTCCACGAACCCGTCCGGCCCAGAGATCAAAACCAGCTTCTTCCCCTTCACCGTACCCTTCTCCGTCTCCCCCGCGCCATCCCGCAGCAGCCTCGCCACATGCGCCGGCTGAATAAAGCTCTTCTCCTCATCCACAAAATACTCCACCGCGAGTTGCCCGCCCCTCCGCTTCAACGCCTCCAGCTCCTCCACCATCACGCCCTTCTCCCCCTTCTCCCCCACCTCCCACCCTCTCCTCCCCCACCCCACCCACCGCCTCCACCCCGCCGCCTCCACCCCCCCATCACTTACACCTCCCACACATTCCTCCCTCCTCCGATTCGCCCACAAAATCCGCATCCGCGCCCCGCCGCTCTCCCGCCGCGCCAGCGCATGCGCCACCTGCATCGCCGGCGCAATACCCGTCCCGCCCGCCAAAAACACCACCTCCTGCACGCCGCCGCCGCCGTCGTCGTCGTCGTCGTCGTCAGGCAGCGCGAAGCCGACGTGCGGGCCGCGCAGCTCGACGAGCGCGCCGGCGGGCAGGCGGTGGAGGTAGGACGAGACCTCGCCGGCGCGCTCGCGGCGGATCAGGAAGCGGAGTTCGTCGGCGGCCGAGTGCGGCGCTGAGGCGTCGCCGTCGAGCGGTGGTAGTGGCGTGTAGGCGCGTGCGATCTGGAGCTGCGGTTGCTTGGCTTCGACGCTCCAGACGCAGCGCGCCCAGGTGGTGGCGAGGTCGGTTGTGGAGGCGTCGCGGGCGCGGAGGGTGAAGAGGGTGCTGGTGGTGGAGACGGGGCGGGTGGAGGCGATGGTGTAGTGGGCGAAGCGGTGGGGGTCGAGGGTGGGGGATTCGGCGGGGGGTTCGCCAGGTTTGGAGGAGGAGGAGGAGGCCCAGTGGCGGTAGCCGAAGCCGGTGGCGGCGCTGCCGGTGAGGATGAGGAGGGCGGCGGTGCCGGGCCGCGGGAGCGAGGCGTGGAGGATGCGTGGTGGCATTTCAATCGATCGCGGCGCGCGTGCAGGTGGAGGGGAGATGGGAGAGGGTGGAGGAGAAAAAAGGTTTGGGCCGAGCGTTGGCTGAGCATATTTCAGCCCTATGGCCGCGCTAAATTTTTCTACGGCGTCTATACATCTACTATCTATGGTCGTGATCGTCCCAACGATCATAATCTAAGTATAGTGCGGGCCTCGTTGTCCTCGATGCCGCCTCTGAACAGCTCCTTCACGACCTTGCCCTGCACGATCGTCTGCTCCACCACGCCCTCGACCTGCTCCGGGCCCACCCGCCCGTACCAGATGCCCTTGCCGGCCAATGGATGGCCAGCCTCTTTCAGCGTTTTCGGAATGTAGATGATGACATTGCCCGCGTACTTGTGCCCGCCGATATGGCTGATCAGCCCCACGCTCGCCGACAGCCTGCCATGCTGCTCCTGTGCCAGGTCCGGCTGCGGACGCAACTCGATGCCCTTGGCCTTGAGCTTCTCTTCAAACTCGTCGCGCAGGACGGGTCCAAGCATGCCGCAGCGAGCGTCACGTCCGCCGTGGCCGCAGATCAGCACCAGCACCTCGTCCACGTCCCGGACGCCTTCGAACTTGGCCTGGAGCTGCTCGTCCTTGACTAGCTTTGCCTGTTCTTCTTGCGAGAGGACGTCCTTGTGCATCCGGTGGAGGTGCTTGGGCTTTGCGAAGCCGCGTATGAAATCCTTGACCGAGTCGCCGGCGAGCGGTATCGACGGGATGTACTTGAAGCTTGGGAAGAGGTAGGCGGAGGCGGTGGAGCCGGGTGACGACGACGAGGAGGCGGCGGCGGGAAAAGACACGTTCGTAATCAGAATGTTATGGTAAGGCTGCAAGGTGCAAGGTCAGCACTTTATCCAACGCAGAGCATCCGGCGCGCGGCATCGAGGAGCATGTACAGGTCTCGGGAATGCGGCAGAAATCGAAGCTTTGTCCGCATCTCCCTCGCGCGCCGTGCTCATCCATAGCGGAGACGAACGTCACTGAGTTCTCCCTTCCTGCCTAGTATGTCCTTGACCTTGCGCTGGAGGTGCGCGTCGTCTTCGTCTTCTATCCGGCTCTTCCAGTCGTCCTTGGCCGTGGCGATGAGGATCTGCTCGGCGTAGGCGCCCATGGTGCCGTTGAGGTTCTGCGCGTGGTCTATCTCAAGGTCGTCGGGAAATGCGGGCATCGGCCGGCATGCGCATGTCGGCGACGGGCACGATTCGACGACGGGGAAGGGCGCCGTATCGAAGGTGGGAATCGGGATGCTTCTGCGGGTCGCGTTGAGGCGCGCATGGGACGCGGTGAATAGAGAGCGGCGGGCGCACCTCCAAAACGACATGGTGCAGCGCGAGGGAATGCGCTCGAAGGGGAGGCGGCCGCTGCCATGGTTTTTGATGTCGGAGACATCGGGAATGCGTCATGAAATTCGGTCTCGGCTTCGGACTTCTGACATCGCGTCTCTTGCACCTCGGCCCGTCGCGTCTTCCTCTCCCTCGACTCTCCGCGCAGTACCATGTACCAAAACACCACCGCCGCTTCTTCCTCGTGACCGCGCACATGGAATCGCCGCCCGCTGCGACGTCCCAAGCTCCCGTGCCCGGCACCGCTTCAGCATCGGGCGCGGCAGCAACAGCAGCATCGGCAGCAGCATCAGCAGCGGCTCAGCGCCCAGCTCGGCCTCGGTCTCCGCGCTTCCCGCCGCACAACGCCCCGCGCGTCTGGTTCCTGACGAATGGCACCTCACCCATTAGCATCGCCTTGGCCACCCAAATCCTCGAACACGGAGACTACGTCGTCGCTGGCGTGCTGCCTGCCGAGTTTGAGCGCGAGAGCGGCCGCAGCGATGAGTTCCGCGACTTTCTCGACAGGGTTGGCAGTGCCGAGGGCGACAAGGAGCGCTGGAAGGAGAGGCTGCGCGTAGTTGGCCTGGATGCTAGGTAGGGTGCGCGTTTTAGTGCTTGTTCTTTCCATCTCGCCCCGCTGACGAAACTCTAGAGTCATCGGCCAGTGCCAGTCGGCAGTCGCAGAAGCTGTCGATGCCTTTGGCAGGGTTGATGTGCTGCTGGGATGCTCCACCGAGACCGTCGTGGGTACCGTCGAGGAGCTCTCCCAGTCGACGCGTACCATGAACCTCATCCGTGACCAGTTTGAGACCACCTTCTTCTCCAATGTCAACGTCATCAAGGCCGTCCTGCCCGCCATGCGCGCTGCCAAAAACGGCCATATCATCATGCTGACTGGAACCACCGGCCACTTGGGCACCCCCGGACTCGGCGTCTATTGCGCCTCTCAATGGGCCATTGAGGGGTACTGTGATGTGAGCCATCGATGAGAAGACGGAAAAGACGTGTGCTAATGTCGCCACCACAGAGCCTGGCTTATGAAATTGCCCCTTTCAACATCAAAATGTCCATTGTGCAGCCAAACGTCGAAGTTGGCGTCTTGACAAACCGCATTACCTCAGCTCCTCCTATGGATCAGTACGCGCCCGATGTCAATCCTGCACCCCTTTGCAGGGACATCTTCAGCGGCTTGCTGGACAAGCTGGACACCAGATCCGTTGGCCTCGCGAGCCAACCTTCCCCATCCGCTGTAGATGACGAGGCTCCTTCCCCGGCTAGCACGACAAATATGCATTCCACGGGCGATATCCTCTCGTCCCCGTCAATTGCGTCCTTGTACCCTATGCTGGACCCCGCAGTGCGGGCTTCGTTGATTGCGGAAACGGTGCATGCGCTCACAGCCATTGGGGGCCATGACAACCCTCCTGCACGGCACATTGTAGGATTCGAGGGTGTCGCGAGCGTCAAGGAGAAACTGAAAACGGTAAGCGAAGAGCTGGAAGACTTCACCGAGGTCAGCGGCGCGGTCGACATCGAAAAGAGCGAGGATGCTATGGATACCGCTCAGGGATGAAGGCCGGCTGTTCAGTGAGTGCAATCTATTTCATTTTGCCGCATGTCGCCAGTATAATGCTTTTGGTACATCATTGCCGTTGTCTCTACTGCCTGTACAATTCCCGCTAAGATCGCCCGGCCCGCGTCTCTTTCTGGCGGTGCTCCGCCCAAACCCAGCGCGGACCCGCAACGGTCTATACAGCAAAAAGTCACTTATCCTGTTACCACCAAGTTGGGTTAGACGGTGTTTCCCTTTGTTTCATCGATGCTCTCTGAACGTTGTGAGCAAGGTTTTGGGTAGTGTATTAATCCTCGAGTGCGCCTCCCCCGACCCAAACTCATCTTCAGCGCGATCCTGCGCAAACTTGCTCAATCGGCCAACCATGATTTGGCTGCACTCTCGTCCGTTACCAATGAGCAAGTTTCGAGGGGTAGCGGCCACTCCAACATAAATCAACACCTCGTCCGCGACATCGACTCTTCACTCCACGCTCCTGGGCTGCCAATCAAGGTACACTCCAGGAACTTCATCCCAGCTCCCCTGCTGCGAGTCCGATTCTGCCTCGACCTCACCCTTCTACCTCACTAACTGTCCTCCGTTCATGACATTCGTCATGACCCTCGCTCTTTCTTTTTGAGCCTGGCTTCCGTCTTGATTGACTCTCAGGGCAAGCTCGTCGATACTCAGGCCTCGGTTCTCTTGCCGAGCAGCAAGCCTCGACCGGTAACCCATTCAGACCATGATTTCGACAAGACACGATAGCCTCTACTTCTCCCTTGATGGTGTCACAAACTATGAGGAGCTCCTGAAGGCTACGAGCATCGGTATTTGTTTCCTGCAATTGAGACATTCGACAACACTCGCCCTCTCAGCTACACGCATGTTACGTTCGGGACCGATGCCTCATCATCTCTACTTCGACCTACATGACAGGAACAACGAGCAACACGGGAGTTGGGTCGATGGAGCCGCGCCTTTCATCCCCGTCCAGTACGCCAACCGCATTCATTGCTGAGCATCGGGAGGGTCGGCTGGATGAAGAGACCTTGATGTCTTCCAACACTGTCGATGCTGGTTCGCAGCAGAACTCAAAGATGTGTAAGTGTGCTCAATGTTGGCTTACTTGACCTCATCATAGCCCCGCGGATATCACGGACACCCGGATCCGAACGGAGTTCTGGCAACAGTTAAGGCCGTTCTTTCTTCCATGCAAAATCGCTTCTAGAACCCAAATGTGGGTACCGTCGACGTGGCCAAGAAACATCCAATCCTGTCAGGATCAGCCACTTCGTTCGGCGGCAATGCGGATGGCCGTGCCGCCACCCGGCGTGCCGTCGGTGGTGAGGGAAGGGAACCCCAGGCGACAATTGTATGGAGTGCGGCACCAGGATCCAGCCCAATCGCGCTGTCTGCTTCATCCTCGGCGCCACAGGCCTCTGTTCGCTAAGCCGTACCCGAAGGCAGTGGACGAAGACATTACGCCGGTCGTGGAGGTCTTGAGAGTGATTTCCTGGACGGCAAGTCGCTTGGCTCTCGGCGGTGGACCGACCTAGACGCCTCCACTTTTTGAGGCTCTCCACGAAGACTTCCAAAAGGGGAACCGAGATGAACAGCAATTGCACTTGTGTTTCGAGGAAAGCCTTGGAAGGTCTTGGGTGGTGTTTGGTTTTGCCGACCACCCGGGAGCAGCAGGGGTTTAGGTAAGATGCAGGGGCCACGGCGAATAGGAGAGGAGGCCCCGAAACTCGTCTGTGACAGGGCGCATGGCCTTGTAGATGCACGAAGCAACAGGGCTGCGTCACATGTTCTGTTTCCAAAGCGATTGTCCACGAATCAGAGCTGACTTGTTTAACAGTAGGGCTGTTTCGCGAGGCCCGATCCGGGCCAGGAGCCCTTGACACCGGCGGGCCGAGAAATCGCCTGGCCGGAAACGCGCCTCTGCCTTCGATTAATTGCACCTCCACCCCTCTCCCGCACCAGCCCACCGATCGTCTGCCGTCCCTTCCCAACGCGTCATCCGTTGCCATGCGCGAAACAGGACAAGGCTCGGCTGCGCGCTCCTAAAACAAGCCCAAAAGGGCTTCGGCGGGGAGAAGCATGATTGTAAGCATGGTCCCAGCAGATCCCCGCCCGGACGCCACCTCCACAGGCAAGTATCGGCTGTCGATCGCGCTTCTTTTGTTGACCGTTTGGTGTTTTGTTGTTTGCTTCTCCTGTCCCTGCAACGCCCGGCACTTTCGCTTCATGCGCCTGGTCCTGCGCCCGAAATGGCCGAGGAGTTCGTCGCAGGCTCCGTGATGCAAGCCATGATGCATGCCGCACTCCGTCTCTGCGTGGCTGTTTTGCGGTGTGCCACGACGTCCAGCGTCGTTGTCTACCGCTCGCAGCGAGAGGGGTCCGATTGGGCGGAAGAATGTCACAGCGAATCCCTGTCAGGCGTAAAGCGCGTGCTGGAACCAGGAAACGGTAGCTGTGGGACGCCTTGGGGGTGGTAACAGTGGACCGTCTCGGCAGCGATGGCCATGCTCGACCTTGACACTTTGATCAAGTGCAATCTAATTTGGGATGGCGGCCCACTGCCGGTTCAGGCACTATGGTCCTAGAGCCTCTCACGTCCTGGTGGTATAAAGGACGCAGCCTCTCACGATCTGTTTTTGCTCTTCAGGCTGGTCCAACCAACTTGACATTCACTGCAATCTACCGTTCGCTCTCTCTCACCAAATTCTCTCTTTCAAGCGCTAGTCGCCCTATCACCAACTTTCAACCCACCAAACAACCCAACCAACCACCAGCAAAAATGCACGCCTCCGCTTCTCTCATCGCCGTCGGCGCCATGGTCGCCTCCGTCTCTGCTCACGGCCACGTCAGCACCATCAAGTCTGGCGGCAAGAGCTACCAGGGCTACGACCCCTCGTTCGCCTACCAGGACCCCGTCCCCGAGGTCCCTGGTTGGACCGCCGAGAACCTTGACAACGGCTTCGTCGCGCCCGACTCGTTCAGCTCCGGCGACATCATCTGCCACAAGTCGGCCACCCCCGGCAAGGCCTACGTCGAGGCCGCCGCTGGCGACGACATCGAGATCCAGTGGAGCACCTGGCCCGAGTCGCACCACGGCCCCGTCATCGACTACTTGGCCTCGTGCGACGGCGACTGCACCACCGCCGACAAGACGGCCCTGTCCTTCGTCAAGACGCAGGCCAAGGGCGTGGTCTCGGGCAGCTCGCCCGGCACCTGGGCCACGGACACCTTGATCTCCAACAACTTCACGCACACGACTACCATCCCGGCCGACCTCGCCGCCGGCAACTACGTCCTGCGCCACGAGATCATCGCCCTTCACTCTGCCTCGCAGGAGAACGGCGCGCAGGCCTACCCCCAGTGCATCAACCTCAAGGTCACCGGCTCCGGCTCGACTAAGATCTCGGACGGCACCAAGGGTACCGCGCTCTACACGGCCACGGATGAGGGCATCATGTTCAACCTCTACACCACCTTCTCCAGCTACCCCATGCCCGGCCCCGCGCTCTGGTCCGGCGCCGCCGCCAAGCTCCGCCGTCACGCCCGTGACTTCGGCCTCTTCTAAGCTTTTTACTTGTCAATATTTTAGCGTTTTTCGGAACAGCGTTTTAACTCAGGGGAGGATGTTTTGAGGAGGAATTCAGTGGTTGTTTTTGTTGTTGTTGTTGTTGATGAGAGAGAGTTTTTGAGAAAAAGGAGCGGGGAAAAGATTCGCAGTTGTGGTGTTGTCCTGCTTCTTTTCATTCTTCTCTAAATATTTGTTGTACCTACACTTTTTTTCGCCCTGCTGAGCATTGCGGATTCTCTTTTCGGGTCTTGCTTGTTAGATGCAAAAAATAACGAGACATACCTGAAAACTCTTACTTGTAATCTGTGACTTCCATTCCATTCACTAACCGCCTCTTCCTTTCACCGACAAAATACGCAATGTAAGCATTTTAAGCTTGTCTGCCCGCGATCGGCATATTTGCTCTCTGCTAATGTTTCCACTGCCAGCGATATGCCGAAGAACGCACGGATCGTTTTCGAAGAACCATGTCCCGGGTGTGGTCAGTGTTCGTCCAGTGCGACACGACGTGTGTTTTACGTCAAGGTTTTTGCCGCCGCGTTTCTACTCCCAGTTACCCGCCAGTTTGGTGGTGGGGCCCAAAACACTGTAACCGTCTTCGCGGTACTCAGGAGGGTGGGCCTTGCGGCAGAGCTGCTACGGTTGCGAGCCCCTTCTCTTCTGCTTTGCGGTTTTCACATTTCTTCTTCACGTGTGAGTGTCTCTGGTATTTGGGCAGGGCTCGGTTTGCACGCTTCTCTCTCTCTTTACTTTTGCCTCGCGTGTATGTACACCGACTCGCTCATGGCGTTTGGTTCTTGGAGGGGGCCCCGCGTCCGTGCCGAGAGATCGACGTAAAAGCATTGGCAACGCCGTGGTGTTTGCTATACCTTAGCATGTAGCTTAATCCCGCTAAGTGGGACTTTTTCTTTTGCTGCTGCTACTGTTACGTCGTCGAGGTATTTGCAACATCTCTGTCTATAGATTACCGTGTTTTCCTAGCACCGCGTCTGTACTATCCCTCTCCCCCCTTCTCTCTTACTTTCGGTTGGTGAGAGGGTAAAGAGTTGGAGCGGTGTTCTAGAACTCTGCCGGTGCTATGGTGGCGAGACAATGCCGATCCGGCATCCGGAGAATTCGGGAAAGACGGACCTCGAGGGAAAGGAGCAGCGGTTTCGTTGATGCTGCGCCGCTGACGATCGCCGGCAACAAAGAGTGAAACGATTCCAAACCGTAGGCACTTATGCAGGCAAGGCACCGCTGCAGCAACTATTGAACTGGCGTGCCATGCCGCCTTGCCGGTCGACCCCGTCTCCATTTTACTTCTCTCCTTCTCCCTCAGTCTTTCTTAAAACCATCCTACGCCATCGTTCTTGATATTCGAGACAGCCAAACTTGGCTTCGTGTGGGGTGCAACTTTTCTACGCCAAGCGCTCTCTTTCACCAAGACCTCTGGGCGGAGGCCGCTTTGCGCGTTTTTCGGCAGTCAAAGTTCCAGTCCCTTTTCAAACATCTCTCGCCCCCTCCTCGCTTGGATGAAGGGTTGCCAGCAAAAATCATGTGGACGAGAAAACTTGTGGGTGGTGATCCGGCAGGACGGGAGGGATGGGTGCGGCGCGTCGATACGACGGGCCGGTCGACGTGCTAACTGCCGAATCGACGTATCACTTTTTTTTTCTTTGCAGATGGTTCCATCCCATAGGGTCGAGCTAAATACGTAGACATAGTGTTGGTGAGGTCTAGCCGCGTAATATTCTGGCGCTTTGGGGCCCTCTCTCCCGACCCTCGTTTTTCCTCTGCAGCGCACTAGAGAAGCTCATCAACCAAACGCCCATGAGCTAAGCCGTATTAATCAACTGTCTGTTAGACCAATTTCTTCTCACCCGTTTAGATCAAGCACACTTAGTCACCGTTTACTCTGTAAATACTCGTTAGGGACGAGGTATTAGGTATGCAGATGGCGCCCCCTTCCCTGTGTTTTCTGGCCTTGCTATTTGGTAGGCGTTCCTGGACTCGTCTCTTCGGAGCAAACCAAGCGTGCCGAAGCTGGCTGGTAGACTGGCAGCAGTGATAAATTTCTTGCTGCGAGAGTTCTCCGTACGTTTTGTCTCTCGTTGCTCGACTTGTTTGTACGTGATTAGGCAGAAGACTGGTGAAAGGGCCGTTGCCATTTGGCTACGCCGGAATTTCCGCGCTGGGTGGGCGAATGGAGTGGCAATAGATGTCGAACGGGTGGGAGGCTTGGAGCAGCGGATTACTGGCGTATTGGCCAGTGCCGAAGTTCTGTTTGGGCAGGCGTCCCTTGGAGCCGGCTTAGAACAAGTTGACGCTTGGTGTAACGATGATGCACATAATAGTTAGCATATGGATGGGAAAAGTTGGCCAGGCGGCGATATGGAATTATGAATGACGGGTACTGCCGTTGCTTCTGCTATGGAGCAGAGGTAATAAGCTAGTGTAAGTTTGTTTCGAGATGAAGCTTAGTTGATGGGTATTCTTGGTGCTGGTCGATAAATGAAATCGTGCTCAGTTCTATCACCTCAGATAATTCAGCCTGCTTAGTTTCATGAAGGGAAAAAAGATGCTAATATAGAAGTCGGGATATTATACAAGCGGTTCGACCTGGAGGTTCTAAGTGCGTTAAAGGCTGATGAGAGAAACATGCAATGAATCGAATAGTTCTGAAAGAGGTCGAAAAACTCATTGAATAGTTGAAAAGTGAACGCTGAATCGTAAAAAAGGAACTGTGCTGCAAGAACTCAAACGGAGATAGGAGCTTGTATATCATGACGATGGAATGGGAATCCTCTACTCGTGAAAGAGGCTGTTCAGGGGTTTCCCCTGGCTTTGATCCACTCTACAATCCTAGAAACCATCTGCGTAACGAAATCCAGGACTCCATGCATAATTCCCATAACGACATTTCTTCCGCCTTCATCTGGGAGTATGCGATTCAGTAGCTAGCCGGGGAAATTTGCCGCATGTATGGTGACAAAAAAGATCAATAGGCCGACGAGAAAATATGCCATGAGGATATATTTGCCGTCTTCCGGGATCATGGCCATGCTAAAGACACTCTACATGTACAACAAGTTTCCGAACGATTTTTCCGGTAGGTTGTTGGGAAGACCTACCGTTGCCAGTGAGATTGGGAGATAGAGCTGACCACGGGTTAGATCAAAGCTAAGGGACCTAACAAGAACCTGGTTTCTTGATACTTACTACTGTCATCTTTGTGAGGATCCCGATGTTCTCTCCTTGTGCTCTGGAGGTGGCACTCTCCCGTAGAGCAGCAGCGTTGACGAACTGCGTTATGAAGGTTAAATCTCGTGGAACCAAGTGTGAATTACGTGCGACCTACACCGTCCCGTATACTGTTGAAGTGCTCAAGCTTTCGCGTAAGCAAAGTCTGTAAGGACTTCAGCTCTGATACGTTGCCTCTGATATTATTGAGGTATCCGTCCCAACGTTGACGTAAAGCGTCACTTCCTGTCGTCTGGAGGTGTTGGATTTGGTTTTGCTGGAACAATTCCCAAGCATCAATGGTACTGGAAGTGCCGTCGCGGAAGCGTCTGATTGCCGTCACAGCTGATGTCAACTCTTCTGTGTATGAGAGATCAATGTCGTCCCTGAACTCCGGTCAATTTTCCTCCTATTTCAAGTTATAGGTTGCTTCAAAGGGTAGGTGCTGAACATTAGGGGGAGGCTTGAACTTACATATGCTGTCAATCGTTCTTCGAATATGTTCACGAGCGTGGTCCACTCATGTGTGGCCTGTGTCATCCTTTGTTCCAAAGTTGTTAAGAAATAGTTCCGTGGATTCCATATTGGAAAATCCAGAGACAACACTCCAGCGGTTGAGGGGTCTTGCTTCTCATCTACGTAGTTTTCCCAGTTTAGCTCGCTGCCAAAATATGTATCAACGAAACAGTAGGCGGTCCATAACCACTCGTCTACCCCTGTGAGTAGAAAAGAAGCATGGACTTCATGGTAGCAGTACTCTTCGTCACCGGGGCGCGATAAAGGCAGCTGACGTGTTGCCCTGAACGGCCTTTTTCGGAGTATTCGAGGATCGGACCGGTGATTGCTGGCGCTTTTCTTTCGCAAAGTATGAAACGGGATGTGGAACTCGAGGTTGAACGTTTGTGCCTGTTGAAAGTCAGAAACAATTACGGATCATGCTTGTAAGTCGGCCAGAGCTTTCTAACAAGAGCAAAGTGGATCTTGAAGGCAGGCTTAAAGAGCAGATGGCTATCGCAAAAGCCACGAAAAACGGGAACCGTATGGTTTGCGATAGAATTGACAATGGTAAGGATTGTGCTGGGTGTGACGTTTGGGGCGAAGCTTGATACAACGTAAGTGGAGAGTTCGCTTCACGGTAGAGGGTGGATATACATGACCCGCTTTTCTACGTCGTCGACTTTTCTCTAGATATTTGCTTTAAGTATTTCCCAAACCGTTTTGTCAGCAAGAATGACTTACTGGTTTCATCATATGTGCTTCAAGCTCAGACACTGTGAGTGCAGCGGTATATATTGCAGTGCCTTTCGAAGGATAATTCATGTATCCGCATTGACTTGGGTTTTCGCTTTCTGAATCCCACAACCTTGTGGATGTTGTACTTCCAACCGAATCACAGCGCTCATCTAAGAAAACGACTTTGTGTTGCCGAAGGTCTTCCGGAACTGATTCGAGAAATAAGTTTAGGTTGGAGTACATGATGTCGGCTGGCGGATCGAAGGCTTTCCTGCGGAGAGTGAGAAACTTGCTGATAAGCAAGCTGCGTTCGTTCAAGGGAGCCCCGATCCCTGTAAAATTGAAATACTGGTCGTTAATGTCTTTAATACGAGTATTCTCTGCACCATACAGCTTCAGTCGTCGCCGTGCGTAGACTTTGTCCCAAGAGGTAGCTGCGTCCATCTCTCGAGGCCACTCGGCGTAATCGTAATTCTTTGGTTGGGAATGAAAAGGGAAAGGATGCTGTAATGAATATCTGATCGGTGTTCCGTTGGGAAGTTCGTATACGCAACGAAGCAGAGTGCAGGAGAATTGTACTTAAGGTGGGGTTCCTCCACGAGGCTGAAAGTGCCTCTATCACATGGTATAACATCAAGGGTTCAATTCGCTGGCTTGCCGAAGCTCGCAGGTAACACAGCCCCGCACTCCATTTCCACGTCGTAGAGAGTTTCGGTGCCGTCTCATCTACAATATTCTCATACTACAAAGATTGCAATACACTCAATACGGATAGGACGAGCTGTACCAACTGCGCTCACCACAGATGTGTTGCGTGCGAGAATTCCTCTCTGGCAGCGAAGATGACTACTCTGAACGGTGGTCGACCATGCGATGGGGGGAAGTTGTGGTATTGTGTATGTGAATGTTCTTCCAGTACGTAACTGGTTCATGCTAACTCCTTACTGTGCGCCTGTTTACTCGGACCCTTGGACACGGAATTATATGTACAATGTATGAATTGTGGCCACCATCTTTGCGCCAATTGCGTCTATGGTTGATAGTGTTATGGAGGGATAATTCGATCCATTAGAAGCTGGAAGGGCGCTTCACCGTCATTTTGCGGTGGAAAATGACTGCTTCGCTTTGGACTACCTAACAGTGAACTTCATTTACCATACCACGCGGAAAAACTTGAATGAATAAAGCGAGTCTGCCTTTGCTTTATCTGCTGAGCTGTAAGACGCATCAATTTGGTAACTGGAAACAGTATTCCAACGCTTTAGTAGGCTGAAGGGAACTTCTCGCTGGCGTTGTTACGGATTCTCAAAATGATTTACAAAAGCAGGGTTCCCAATATCTCCTGGACCATTATTAGAAAGAATGACTCGCTATTTTCGAGCTAAAAAAAAGACTTACATTCCAGCCGAAGAACGAAGACCTATCCGAGGCCAACCCCTGGCTCACAGCTTAATTGCCTTCTTCCCGCTGCTCCCCAGCCCAAACAGATGCATGGCCACCTTCCTCATCTGAATCTCCTCGCTCCCCTCAGTAATCCTATACCTGCGATGGTGGCGCCAGATGTGCTCAAAGGGCAGATGCCTGCTGTACCCCATACCGCCATGGACCTGAATCGCGCGGTCTGCCGCCTCAGTGCACAGCCTATTCGCAAAATAGTTGCACATGGCGACCTTGTGGCTGAGCCTGGGCTCGATCTCCGGTTGCGGGACATCGTCCATCTCGGCGGCGGTGGCGCGGATGAGCAGGCGCAGCATCTCGGCCTGGGTGGCGAGCTCGACGAGTGGGAACTGGATGGCCTGGTTGGCCGAGAGCGGCTTCCCAAAGGGCGAGCGCGTGTTGGCGTACGCGACCGACTCGTTGATGCAGTAGACGGCGGCGCCCAGCGAGGAGGCTGCCTGGCGGATGCGGTTTTCGTGGACGAAGGCCTGGGCGACGGCGAGGCCGTTGTCGACGGGGCCGAGGACGGCCAAGTCCGGGACCCAGACGTTGGTGAAGGAGACGGTGGCGTGGTCGGTTGGCATGTTCAGCGTCCTGGGAGGGAAGAGGCGTCAACTTATAAGCCGCATGCAAGGCAGAGAAGCCTGACACTCACCACTCATAGCTCTCCACCTTGATCCCCTCTGTCTCCCGCGGCACCACAAAACACGTAATCCCCCGCGCCTCGCCCTCCCTCCCCGCCGTCCGCGCAAACACAAAGCAATGCGTCGCGCGCTGCATGCCCGTCTGCCACATCTTGACGCCATCGACGCGCCACCCATCCACGCCCCCCCTCTCCTCCCGCACCGCCCTCGTCTCCATCCACGTCGCGTCGCTGCCGTGCGCCGGCTCGGTCAGGCCAAACGTGACGCTCACCTCGCCGCGCAGCCTGCCGCCCACAAGCTCCCGCTTCTGCGCGTCGGTGCCGAACGCGTCCACCATCAGCACGTCGGGGAAGTTGCCGACGACGCTGTGCTCGCTCTGCAGGTCGTTGAACAGGCCGAGGCCCTTGGCGGCGAGGTGCTCGCGGATGACGGCCATGTCGAAGTTGGAGGCTCCACCGCCGCCGTAGGCGGTCGGCACGGCGAAGTGGTGGAAGCCGGCGGCGTCGGCGAGGGAGGTGGCGGTGGAGAGGAGGGACTCCCATTCCGGGCGGGGTAGGCCGTGGCCGTCCCAGTCGGTGCGGGCGTGCTCGCGGCGGTGGTCGAAGAAGCGGGCGTTGTCGTCGCGGTGCTGGAGGGGGAGGATGGTGGATGTGATGAAGTCGTCGAGGCGGGCGAGGTAGGTGGTAAGGTCCGGGGGGAGAGCGGTGGTGAGGGTGGGACTGGAGGAGGAAGAGGGGTCGGGCGGCATGGTTTCCATGTTCGAGTGGTTGCTGTGGAGGCGCGATTGGATCAATTGGGATGGGGATTAGTGTGGTGCGGGATGTCTAGGTAGAGGAGAAGATAGTGTTTGTATTGAGGGGTTGCTACTATGAAGACAGCAAAGGTAAGACAAAGGATGGCGGGCCAGCTGCCGAGAAGCGGGACAGCTTCCGAGAAGCCGATAAGTGTTTGACCGGGATTGTGATGATGAGGCCGAGGTACTCCGAGTTATATTGTCGTTTTGGGGAAGCTTGAGCACAGACCGGTTTGCGGGGTTTCGTAGGGCTGAACACTTGGACGTCACTGCTCAACGGTGCAGTCAACAGATTCATTACTTCCTTTCACTGGCGAGGAGACGTTCCTCTCTGAAAGTGACAGCTTTCGACGCCGAGCAGGAAATCCAAATTGCCATTCCCATCTCGACAATGACGCAATTACCCCAGCTTTTCGTAGAACCCAAACCTCGCGGGATTCCGGCTAAATGACTCCATTGAGTGCAAGAATCAGTCAAAAATAGCCATACTTGCCTCCGTTGATGCCCGTCGATCCCCCGCATCGTACTCCACTCTTTGCGGGGATGTGGCTAAAGAATAAACGTCGGGGAAGCCAGACAACCATGCTCAAATGGCATTGATGAGATTATCCGCTCATTGCTACTTGACATGAATCTCCGCTCGCCCCACGTCTCCTTTACCATGCTGACTTGAAGAAAATGCGTTGGTACACCTCGGTTCTGAGGGCTGCTGCAGTGGTATCCGCCACTCAGTACGACCTCTCCATCTCAAGTACCGATCCCTACTCCCTCACACTCTCCCAAGGAAACCGGACAGTCGTCAAAAGCATTGGCATCCTCACCGGCACCGTCAACTACACGGAAGCGGTGCACATCTCGGCATCAGAGGCAGGGGACATCTCAGCCAGCAGCGGCGGGGGCCAGATCACGCACGAATTCGTGAGCGACACGGTTGCCAAGATCCAGATCGATGCCGGAAGCAACGCGTACGCTGGCGCTGTGTTTGACATCGGGGACGCTGAGGCGCTGAGTTACGGAGTGTGGGAGTACCCGTGGGGAGGCAGTGTCGCAAATGCGAACGTGTCGTTCGAGATCAAGGGCATCGGGGAAGCGCCTGGGATAAACTGGTCCAACGCCCGTACGCGTCCGTCATCCCGAGATACCCTAAAGAGTGCTAACACCCAAACGAGGCGCGCCCTTCTTCTTCACCAACGCCGGCTACGGAGTCTACATCGACACCCTGGCCATGGGCCTCTTCAACTTCAGCACGCCCGGCAGCACCCGCTTCGTCTTCAACACCACCAGCCTGACCGTCTACGTGATCCTCCCCACCGCCCCTCACGACTACAAATCCATCCTCTCCCAACACATCGCCCTCTCCGCCCCCATCTCCCTCCCCCCCGACAGCGCCTACGGCCCCATCCTCTTCTCCGACGACTGGAACACCGACTTCCACAACACCGTCTCCACCGCCACCGAAAACTACCTCGACGTCGCCTCCCACCTGCACACCCACCGCATCCGCGCCACCGCCCTCTTCGCCGACCGCCCCTACGGCACCGGCAACGGCTCCTGGGGCAACTTCGACTTCAACGCAACCGCCTACCCCAACCCCACCGCCCTCATCGCCACCCTCGCCTCCCTCGGCCTCGACTTCCAAGTCTGGGTCGCCAACCGCGCCCCGCCCGGCACCCTCCTCTCCAACGCCTCCACCACCGCCCCCCACGACTGGCTCTTCGACATCGACCCTGCCACCATCCAAGGCGGCCTCCCCGGCCCCGCCCTCAACCTCTCCATCCCCCCCGCCTCCGCCTTCTTTGCGCAGCACCTCCGCGCCTTCACCGACGCGGGCGTGCGGGGCTACAAGATCGACCGCGGCGAGGAGGGCGAGATGCCGCCGTGGGCGCAAAACGTGCAGTCCACCCTCTTCCTCGCCCTCTGCCACAGCAGCATGGCCGCCGCCTACGGCGAAAACGGCGCCTTCTTCAACTTCGCGCGCAACGTCGTCGGCCGGGGGCGGCGCCACGCGGCCGTGTGGAACGGCGACGCGCACGCCAACTTCACGGGGCTGGCGTACAGCGTCGCGAGCGGGATCCGGGCCGGGCTGCTCGGCTTCGCCATGTGGGGGTCCGACGCGGGGGGGTACGTGAGGGGCGGCCCGGGGGAGCCCGGCGAGGAGCTGTGGGCGCGGTGGATGCACGTCGCGGCGTGGAGTCCCATGTACGAGATCATGGTCGGGACGGGGGCGACGCCGTGGTATGCGCCGTACGGCCGCGGGCTGGTGGACGTGTTTCGCGACACGGCGGCCGCGCATCATGGGTTGCTGCCATATATTCGGAGTTGTGTCTATGCTGCTGCTGGAGTGTCTGGCCTGCCTGTCATGCGGGCGCTGTTTCTGGAGGAGCCGGCGGATGCGCGGGCGTGGGCCGCGCCGGCTGTGGACGATGAGTACTTCTTCGGTGCCGCGTTTTTGGTCGCGCCGATTGTGGAGGCGGGAGGGGTGCGGAGCGTGTATTTTCCTGGGGACGAGGGCGCCGCGTATCTGGAGTATGGGAATAAGACGGATGTGTATCGTGGGGGAGAGACTGCGGACTTCACGCTTGGCGTGCATGAGGTCCCCGTTTTTGTTAGAGCGGGCGCCATAGTGCCGCGTGGAGATGTGTTCAGGGCGAATGATCGGTGGACGGTGGATTGGGCGCCGTATTTGGATGTCGAGGTTTTTCCGTCGTGGGGGGTGCCGAGGTCCGAGTTTGCGTATTTCAACAAGGAGAAGGGGGAGGTGGTGGATATTGCGTTGACCACGGATGAGGGAAAGAGGGAGGTGAGAGTGAAGTATGGAGAGGTTGGGTTTAATGGCAGTATTGTGGTCTATACGAAGGATGGAGCGAAGAAGGTGGATCTTGTGGCTGAGGGCGGAGAGGCAGTTGTGGAGGGAGTGAGGTCGTTGTTTGAAGTGTAAGCGTGATGATGCTACGGAAGTGCGTATTGTAAGGAAGGTTTAGCGTCCATCAATTACAAACGCAGTTTCGAGCAACCCCATTCCTTATCCCACGCTCTCCCACACGCTGCAGTCAGTTCACTTAACCCTTATTCGTACCAGGGTGGGGGATAACGTGCATATATACTTCCAAAACAACAACCCTTTCATAGCCAGCTGAAGCTGATGAGGCCTAGTGGTAAGGCAATTAGTCATACCCTAGAATGAGGCAGAGGCGACCCCTCGAGGTTCGGGGTTCGAGCTACGTCAAATATGGACTGTGCCTATTAGTCTGTTCTATATAACTACGGTCAACCCTTAAATGAGATCCTCCCTCGGGAGGGTGCGGAGTCCTGTAGTCATATAGTTTTACTCTTTTGCGCTTCACTTCTTTTTTGCACTTTGCCTTTTGGCTTAGGGTGGTGGTGGCGTTTTAAGCATCATCACCAAGGCCTCACCTGTGATACTCCCGTAGTGCTTTTTCAAGGCCGGTAGGTATTTACCAGAAGATTTTATTTTACAATACATACATACATGCATACACACCGTTTACTCATTTCCATAACCGTATACACTCACGCACCACCTCCTCCTCCACCACCTTCCCCACCACAAAAGCAAGCAAGGAACGTAAAGGAACGGAGGCCAGGCAACAACTCCCGACAGCATACAAAAAACAGCTCATGGTCTTTCCGCAATGCTGTGTGTGACGCTCAAACCCCAACAATCCCCAATCTCTGCCCCATCAGAAGGGAGGGCGAGATCAAAGGGACCCCCCAGGCGGACATCGAACACCCAACAAAAAACGAAAAAGTACCCAAAAGCACCACATCCAAACCCCGTGCACACCACCACCAACCACTCTCCCACTCAATTCCCTCACAACCACCCAAACACCTCCGCATTACTCAAAAACCCCCACCACGTACCTCCAACTCCACCAAACACCGCCACCACATCCACCACAACCAGCACCAACGCCGCCATCATGAACCGCGGGCTGAAGATGCGGTACAGCATTAGATGCCTGCGCAGCCAACCCGCCCAGCACGTCGTTGCCAGCGCCATGGCCGCGTAGATGAGCAGGTGCGTCGCCACGGCCTGCGCCACGTCGCCCAGCATGCCGCGCTTGCGCGGGGGTTGCTTCCATAACGCGACGGCAGGGACGGCGACGGCGGTGAGGATCTGGGCGCCGAAGGTGTTGAGGATGACGAGGAGGGGGGACCAGGGGTAGTGGACGGCCTTGAAGGGGAGGAAGGCGGATTCCCACTGGATGGAGGCGAGCGTGGCTTGGTGGCCGGTTTTGAAAAAGTGGAAGGACCCGAGGAGGGCGAGGGTGGTTGGGCCGACGGCCGTGGTCGAGAGTTTGTTGGTGTCGATGATTTCGAGGAGGGCGAAGATCTGCCAGAGAAGGACCCCGAGGGCGCCGCCGCCCATGGGCTTCTGGACGTGGATGGTGGCGAGGGCCCAGGCAGTGATGAGGAGGGCGTAGCGCGAGCCGTGGATGTTGGCGTAGCCGAGGATGGTGATGGAGCTGCGGCCGCCTTGCGACACGACGGCCGGGTTGGTCGCGTCGTCGGGCTTGGCGTCATGGGTTTCGATTTTGAGGAGCGGCGTGCACCACGCGTACACGACGTAGCCCACGCCCAGAGCGATGCCGAGCGTGACGCGCGAGAAGACGACGCGGATGCCCTTTTGCGATTGTTTGGACAGGTCATCGAAGTAGTCCATGTCATCGGCGGCGTCGAAAGCCCAGAACGTGGCGCTGAGGAGGAGGCAGACGCGGAAGGAGAAGCCGAACCAGAACTGTGCCAGGCTTTGGAAGGACCTTGTGCGCGTGTAGAAAGATTTGACGATATTGGGCAGAACCGCCGACATGACGAAGGGGATGGCAAGCTGCCAAATGGCTGACGTCGAGGAACTGGACGACGCGTAGTAGGTGGATTTACAGTACGGCATCTGCTCCTCGCGGCAGAGTTTGGAGAAAGAAGCTACACGGGTCAAGAGAACAAAGATGACAGACTGGGTGCAGCCCAGGACACGATCTTCGGCAGCCTCCTGCCGCGTGGACGACGCGAAGAACAGTACGCCTAATGTGCAGAGGAAGTACATCAGGATTTCGTCTTCCCAAATCGTGAAAGAGTTTGCAGCAAAGCCGATGCATAGAAGCACGGGCAGCACGAGGCTGACCCAGCCCCAGAGAGATTTGGGGAACGGGGATGAGAGCCTGAACTTGGCGGTGATCAAGGAAGAGACGAGGCCGGCGAGAGCAAATACAGAACCACCGAAAATGGCCGAATGCTGCACCTCGAAGAAGGGAATCAAGTAGCCCACGCCTGCACCACCAGCTGCTCCAAAAACGAAGCCGCTGACACCCCTGAAGAGGAGGAGAGGGGTCAGATCGGTCTGATCACCTTCGATGCCGCGTGCGTACATGATGAGAACACCGAGAGAGCCAGCAAGAACAGCGATGCCCTGGACCATGCTGATGACATGGAACTCGGCCCACAGGCTGCGGCATCTGCTGAGCGTAAGCTTCTGGTAGCTAGCGAACTTCTCATAAGCTTGTTTGAAGTGAATCGGGGTCGGCCTCTTCGATTGCTTGAGGGATTCCCAGGCCTTGTTGGCAGCGTTCCACAGTGTGAGACGCGGCAGTTCATCGGTCTCGTCAAGACCCTTGGCCAGAGCATATTCGTGCTGGTATCGGTGGATTTGCGCAGCTGTTAGTCTGTTGACGACAGCAAGGTTCTGGTAATCATCGCCCTTTTTACCAATGAACGCTTCCTCAATAGGCTTGCCGAGGTTGTTGAAGGGGATAGGCAATCCAAGGAGCAGCGCAAGCGTGGGGACGAGGTCAATCTGGGCGACTGGCCTTTCCTTCGCAGTCGCGGGAGGCGTGACGAGCTCTGGTGAGCTACGACCGAAGATGCCCTTCTTCGAGTACATCCACAGAGCAGCTTCGACCTCATCTTCGGACTCTCCGCCGTGATCGCCCTTTGAGTCCATTCCGTGGTCACCCATGACAACCAGAAGCGTATCATCATCAATAGCCTTGATCACCTTGCGGAAGACGTCGTCCATCTGCTGAAGCTTGGCCGTCATGGCGGGATGGTCGGGCCCATAGCGGTGACCAGCGTGGTCCACTCCGAGGTAATGTCCGATGAGGACATCCCATTTCTGGGCATATTCCGGCCGGAGATAGGGGAACAGGTGCTCGCTAACTCCATTGTCAACGGTGTGCAGATCCCACACGTTGAACGAGTCGTATGGCCGAGTAAGCTCCGGGTCAAAGTAGCCAGGGAACAAGGAATGCCAAGTGTCATCACCCAGATGGACGATGTTCTTGCTCGCGTTCCGCAACTGCGCGATCAGGTTGTCCTCGTCGATGGCCGTTCCAGCGAAGTTGGACCCGGCGTCAATGAACGTGGGCAGAGTGCCCGTTGTCAGCCCCTTCAGCCTCTGCAATGTAGTGGTTGGCGGATCCGAAATGAATGGTAGCAGGAAAGCATTGTTCGGCTGCTTCGAGGCGGTCTCGTGGAAGACGGGGATAGCGTCGTGGAAATGATGCGGCGCGCTATCGCCTTCCTTGGGCTGGAATGGAACGGTGAAGTCGTAGCGAAGCGCATCGACGATAATGACAACGGCCTTGTTGAACGTCTTCGGATGCCAGCAGCCCTTCTCCGGCGAGCCTGGGACGAAAGCATCGAGCAATTCGGTGGGCGGCACGGCGCATTCTGACTTGTGGTCGAGGACGAGGCGCGTCAGGAGGAATCCGCTAGTGAAAAGGTAGATTCCCAAGGCGTGGAGCAGGCTGTGGCAGGGTCAGATATGCGACGAGAGCGGTGATTGGGGGCTGCTGACCCGATCAGGAAGAAGAAAGCGATGAGCAGGCTGTGTGAGGACTTGAAATGGAGCTCGCCGCGTTTGTTGGCTACCTTTGCGGCGGTGGAGCTGCTGCGTAGACCCTGGGCCTCGTCGCGCTCCTGCTTGGCCTTGGCGGCCGCAAGCTGGGCGGCAATGCCTTCAAACTCCGTCTTGGGCTTCCCCTCCTCCATTGGCGTTGAAATTGGGCGACTACCTCGTGGACATTGGACTGTGGGGTGGAGATGACGGGGGAGAGGTGGGCGGAATAAACCAGCGCTCGGCCTCACGGCGAAAGGTCGGTTTCTGCGGGCCCATTGGACCCAGCTCTCAGGTCGGGCCCATGCATCCTCAAGCGCGTCATTCGTATCAACTACCCGCATACGTCCATTATACGGGCGATCCTGACGACGTGCCTGCACGAAACGGAATCGCATTCCCATCCCCAACCGCCCCGAAGCAAGCGACTGGGTATGAATTTAGCTATCATACATTATAGAATAGAAACTATTAACGGAGACCGCAGTCCCCAGCAAGGCTATCCAGGAATCGCACTTTTACTAGTATCCTGGACGCTTGAGAAGGTAGGTGAGGGGCATAGCCTCTCGGAGCATTTCCTCGCCGAAGAACGCCAACGCTGCAGCGTGAGGGATAGCAATGGGCAAAAGACTAACGGAAAAATAAAACGCGGGCGGTTAAAAACAGACTGCCAGGGAATCTGTGCAAAATCGTCATGGAAAAGAAACAATCAGTCGTAGCCGGAGGCGTGAAGGTCGGTAAGGTGTAGGGACGGAGCGTGCAATTCCTGGATTTGAGTTGTATACTGTCCCGCCATGTGCGGGAGCAAAACTGGTGGCACGTGCACCCTAGATCGAGTACTCGTTCTTCTCGTTGGTCTTCTCCTTCAAGCCGCCAATTCGCTCGAGGTCGAGGGACTGGAAGCGGTCGTTTTCATCCTTTTGATACGGGGGGAGCTGCTCCTCATTCAGCGGCTCCAATCCAACACTGTGATCTCCAACGCGGACTACAACGACCCTCCCAGACTGCTTGTTGCCGTGGTCATCGACCTCTTCGGGGAACGTAATGCGGATTTCGGGCACGGGGCTGTCGGGTCCCTTGTTGTCGTTCACATACGTCTCCTTCTCATTGTAGACGTACACGGCCGAGTTGCGGGTTTGGCTGTACGGGGGCGCCGTGGTGATGGTAAGGCTCCGGTGGTGTTGCGACACGCGCGACGTCGGGCGCTCCTCATTGTACATGGGCAGCTCCGTCTTCTTCTTGGCGTTGCGGGCGCGACGCAGTACGACAAGCGCGACCATGGCGGCGAGGGCGAGAATGACCAGGACGATCAAGGCGATCAGAAGGTCGATCATTGTGGGCGTGAGCGCGCCATCCTTATCGGCATCGTCGCGGCGCACGAGGAAGTGGGTAGGGTTCATGTTTATGCTGAAGTGAGTGTCTGGCTTCTACGCGGGTTGTACACGGGATCCGTTCGCTGAGTTTGGAACTAGGTGGGTTCTCTGCGCCACGGTTAGCAGAGGCCTGGGAGCGACGGCTGGATTCCATGCATGTAGTGTTTCTGCTGTCGTGGAGTTGGTCTCACGTACCGGCGCAAGGAGTGCGGATAGCGGTGTGCACAGAGCAGGTCGCGTGAGGCTCGTTCGGGTGAGGAAAGAGCGTGTGCAGCGCAATCAGCTGAAAGAGTGAAGCCGAATTGCTGCTCGTGGGGAAAGAACGACGGGATTAGAAGTGAGACCTTGTGGTGAAATCTGGAGGTGAAGAAGGAGAGGAGTTCGAGACGGGGAGAACAGGCCTCAAAGATGATTCCTGTTCGGGGCGTTAGCGCCGTGACGGAGATTGCATTTCTGATCGGCACAACTGCTCACCAACCAGGCGCACCGCAAGACCACTCGCAGGCGCTTGCACGCACGCGACAAACGAATCAGGGCTTACTTGGCCCAATAGGTTCGAGGGCGGCGGCCAGAACGCGCGTGCGGATCTTGTCGATGAAGCTGCTTCTGTTGTTGTTGCTATATTCGGCTCAGGAGACCGAAGGGAGATTAACCGGCCACAGACCACCTGGAGCGAGACACCACCCCGACCAACAAAAGCCGTCCTTGTCGCACTCCCAGAGCGTGCACACAATATAAATATTTCCTATCTGGATAGAGTTTCGGGTTAAGCTTATCGATTGACGTCCCATCTGAGGCACTTGGAGTTTCGTCCAAGCAGAAATCCGGGGTTGCAGCAAGGGAGCCCTCACCTACCCACTCGCCACGCCTCACCTCCCTGCGAGGCGCACATTTCTTTCGACAAGGCCATGATGAAGGGACGCGCAGATTAGCCTAAGCAACTCTGCGCAGCCAAGACGCTCTCCGCTGGAGACTCACCGGTAACGCCTTGCTGATTGTCTACCGAATCAGCATGTCGTACGATCCCGACTCTTGCGTCCATCGGAAGGATGTGTCGGTAGGGTGACATGGTGGAAGCAAGTCATACACCTCGCCAGTCAGGTGCCTGAGGCCATTCGTCGAGGCCAACGACAAGCTGCAGCCCGAGAGACGGCGCAGCTCAACGATCCACCGTTTGGCCCCTTAGCATCTTGCATACACCCACCATTGGATCGATCCTCTGAGTCGGGGGTGGGGACGCGGGCACCAGTGTCTTTGCAGCAGCAACTGGCGCGGCTGCACATTCAGCGTCATGTCGGTGAGCAGGCTAGGAGGAGGGAGCCCTGGAGCGTCAGAGGCGGCGGCCCGCAGTCGACGTCGGCCTCTGCGATGCCGGGTTATATGGAGGCAGTCGCAGCATGGCTACATGACGAGCCACGGAAGGATGCGGCATTGCCACCACTGGTTTGCTGTCGTAGCACAGCGGGCTCCCTTGGGCAGATGACGAAGCGCGGGCGGTGGTGGAGGGCAATTTGGAATCGAGACATGGTTCAACGACTGGATGACCTATATCAGCGCAGGTCTATGGTCGAGTGGATCGGTGAGATCTTTTATGATCCTCGGAATTGATTGCCCACGACCGTTGTGCGCGGGAAGCCACTTGGCCTGAGGGAGGATGCAGGCTAGAGGGCCGCTAGGCTAGCTCCCGAAGTCTCTGTGCAAGTGTGGAGTCACCCTGTTTGCGCTGCAAATGAGGGTGGGGTGCGCATGTGGCTGCCCGGTTGGGGTTGAGAGATGGAAGGGTCTGGTGATGAAGTTCGTTCGCGTCGATGAAAATCTCCGGTGTGGCTCACGATGCTGCAGGCGGGCGCGACGCCGTTTCAGGAACGGCCGCAAGTCGAGCGAGCGACGAAGACACAGGAACCTGGAGGCGATGGCGTGTATGTAGGCGAGCGTGCGGTGAAACGCGCAGTCTGGCACTGGCACAACGATGCAACAGCAGCACGGCCAGTTGGTGGAGCCCGTGTCGATCACGGCGGCCAGGCAGCTCCTCCGCCTCATTACTGCGTAGACAGCCCAGGGCGGCGCGCTGTCGTCACCACCACGGTAGGGCAGCGCTTGGGTCTGGCCTAGCAATTGACCCGCCCGCGCAACGGCAACGGAGGCGGAGACTTCTCATTGTGCGGAACGGCAGAGCCGCAGACTTAAGCCTGCTAGCTATTAGCGAGCCCGTCCGGCGATCGTATTTTTAGTCCCGCTCCGCGACTCCAGACCTAGTGCCTTAAGCAGATCAGCCCCAGCGTGCGTGAATTCTCCAACAACTCAACACCACGCTCGCATCGCCAGCTGCTCCTCGCCTCCAGCCCTCAGGACACCGCCCCCGCCCTCGCCCGCACCCGCGGCCGCCCTGTGCCCAGCACCACGTCCCTTCGCCACGACGCGCCAGATTCCTCGCATCGCGGTCCGCGCATCCCTTGCTTCTCCACTCACTCGCGACACCTGCTGCGCTTTCTTTGCGCCCACTGATGCGTCCCTTGCCAGGCGCGCGAGGATTCCGCTTCGAGCTTAGCATGCGCAGCGGTTGACACACACACAAAGCCCTCTCTAATTACGCCCTACCCAAGGGGTGCTCTGCTACCGCGACTGCTCATAACCCTCCCATCTACGCCATACCAAGCTTCGACCTTTCTTCTTCACCTCCTGCCAAGCGCTCTGTACATGCTCTGTCAATTTGCAGATAACAACCCTACAAAGGTTTGTCCTCCGCCGCTCCGCTCCGCCCAAACGCGCTTGCCCGCTGTTGCTGACGCCTGCTGTACCTCACTTCAGCTCCAACTCAATACATAATCACCGCCCACAGTACATTCTCAATCCAACCCCTCCGCCTGTATTCCCCTCCGCCACTCCCACACCTCAACCTCTGCCTGCTCTCGCTCGCACATGATGGTCTCGGGCATGGTTACCAGACAGACGTTTCCAATGCAAAGCAAGGTTGGTTTCGCCCGTGCACGCCACTCTCCGCCCTCCACACGCCACGTCGACTCACCACCACCGCAGGCCATGCCTTCCCGTCTCGCAGAATTCGGCGCTGTCCGGTCACCCGAAGACGAACGCGCTCCTGGCACTTCCACATTGCCTCAGAACAACTACACCAACGGCGCCAACGGTTGGCGGGGTGGCAACATCTGGGGCAATGGCCTAGGCACTAGCTTTGCCCCGCGAGAACGTGCGGATTCTCCTGCTTTTTTCGAGGGGGCTTGTGCTAATGTGCGCTTAGAGAATGGTGGTTCGTACCGCGCATCGGTACCAGAGGAGATCGAGGGTAAGACTGGCTCCGGCTCCCTCGTAGCCTCGTCAGAGACCGACCATTGGGGACCCCGTCGCACTCCCTGGAACACCGCCGATTCCGCTGCGCAGCCCATTGCTTCGCAGAGGAGAGCTTCCAGCGTCTCCCCCGTCAGCCAGGTGCAGGTTGGCCAAGCATACGCAGATCCTACGCAGCCGCGAGGATATTCAGTCGCCCGCGCTTCCATTGCAGGACAAGGACTCGGCAGCAAACCCGTTAACATGACTGGAAACTTCGGCCGCCGCGCTACGGAAGATGGTTACGGGATCGACGTCGCAAGGCTGATGGAGTTGGAGCAGCAGCAGCAACAGCAGCGTCAACGCCCAACGGATTCGATGAGGTGGACCGACGCTCCCCACCTTCACTCCCCAACCGAAGATCGCCGCAGTGTTGCCAACTCGGAATACTTTACAAACTCCAGCGCTGCCCAATCTCGCAGCGGAAGCCTACCTCCTTCACGACATGGGTCCGATCCAGTTCAGTACCCTCAACCGGCCGATACCTTCGCCCGCTTCTCGGGAACCCGTGGACATGCGACATCTCTGTCGCAGGCCAACGGCCGCTACAACGACCGTACCGATTCCGTGGCGAGCGAGGTCATGACCCCGTTTGCGCGGATGAGCATCGACAGCAAGGCTCTTGATCAACCCATGTCGATGCACAAGCCGTCCTTTAGTACTCCAGGCGGGGCAGGTGCATTTGGACATTCTTCTCACGCACCCTCTTACTCCCGTTCCACCCTTCCCGATGTTCCTCAGAGTATTCTTGGATCTGAGGACATTACGGCTGGCTCCTTCACGCCCGATGGCTACCCCACCCAGTATGACCAGGCTGTGTCGTACAGAAACTACCAGCTTGGAAACCGGGGCACCATGACTCCGAATGGTGATTTCCGTGCAAGCTACTACTCCGCTGGAGGTACCCCGCCGGTTTTCGATCACCTTTACCCCTCCCGGACCAATATGCAGAATGGTCGTCCCCAACACGACGGTCACTCAGCATTGCTCGACAGGAAGCTCCGGGGTGTTCAGCAGGAGCAGCAGGCCTACGTCCACCCACAGTACCAGCAAATGTTTGCTGCTCAGTATGCTCGGGGTTTCGATCCGTACGGCTTCCCCATGCAAATGGGTGGCATTTCTCCCGGAATCCCCATGCATATTTCCACGATGCCCGGAATGATCCAACAGCTCGAGCCTCCCAAGGGACCGAGGCAGGATGAGACCGGCACTGGTCTCAGAAGTTCTATGCTGGACGACTTCAAGCACAACAGCAGAAGCAAGCGTTATGAGCTCAAGGTAGATTTCACCACCACTCTATTATCTCCCTGTCTAATTGTTCTAGGACATTTACGAGTACATCTGCGAGTTCAGCGGTGATCAACACGGCTCCCGTTTCATTCAACAGAAGCTGGAGACTGCCAACAGTGACGAGAAGGAGCGGGTCTTCAAGGAAATTCAACCCAACGCTATGCAGCTGATGACGGATGTGTTTGGCAACTATGTCATTCAGAAATTCTTCGAGCATGGCGACCAGAGTCAGAAGAGGATCCTCGCAAGCAAAATGAAGGGCCACGTCCTCAGCCTTTCGTTGCAGATGTATGGTTGTCGGGTGGTGCAAAAGGTAAGCGATGCGGACCCTTTTGGCTGATGTTGGCTAATTTGTGCAGGCTTTGGAACACGTTCTCGTCGACCAGCAAGCAGACATGGTGAAGGAGCTTGAGAACAACGTGCTGCGGTGTGTCAAGGACCAGAACGGCAACCACGTCATCCAGAAGGCCATCGAACGGGTCCCGGCTCAGCACATCCAGTTCATCATCGACGCGTTCATCGGCCATGTGTCAACGCTCTCGGTCCACGGTTACGGATGCCGGGTCATTCAACGCATGCTTGAGCATTGCGAGGACCCTGCTCGCCGCAACATCCTCTCTGAGCTTCACACCTGCGCGTCGACGCTCATCCCCGACCAGTACGGCAACTATGTCACGCAGCACATCATCGAGCATGGTGCGCCGGAGGACCGAGCTGCCATCATCGAGATTGTCAAGAACCAGCTCCTCGCCTTCGCCAAGCACAAGTTCGCCAGCAACGTTGTTGAGAAATGCCTTGTGTATGGCAGCGACGAGGAGCGCCGGGAAATCATGATGAAGATCTGCGAAAGGACGGAGCGGGGGGAGAGCACGCTCGTGGTGCTCATCAAGGATGGCTACGGCAACTACGTGATTCGTAAGTTTGACGCACTCTGTGGCTGAGGCAGCTGCTAACTAGCGCAGAAAAACTGCTTGACACTCTCAATGCCACCGACTACCAGACTTTCGCCGAGCACCTTCAGCCTGAGATGAACAAGGCAAAGAAGACGGTGGCAGGGAAACAAGTCGTAGCTGTAGGCGTTTCCGCTGACGACCAGCGTAAACTTGCTAACCAGGTGGAAAAGGTCGAGAAGAAGATGCACCGGTTCGACAAGTTCGAGCTGGTGCCGGACTCTGTTCAGCGCAACAGCATGAGCCCTACTTCTCTCAACACGCAGCCGTCGGTGCCGGAGACTCCCAAGTCGTCAACTACGGATGGCAAGAGCACGCAACCCAGCTCGCCCAACACGGCTGGGACCAGCTCGCCTGCGACCAAGGCTTGAATGGAAGCGGCACCACACTCGTTACATAAGCAGATTAACGACTCGGCGTCGGCGTTCGAAGATACAAACCTTGTTTCATATGCTTGCGCTACGATCCTTCGCTACGGCGTTTGATGGATGGAGTTTCATGGCAAAAGAAAGGGCGCAGCAGCACGCGCCATGGCTTCACGCACCCCATGTCTTTCACTAAGGATACCCGGCACCCAGGGGCTCGGTGATTTTCGGCCTGATTGATTTTTTCCTCGCAACGTTTTCTTCTTTCATTTCGAGCATCTGTACTATTCACGATTCCTTTTACTGTCCTCTTCTTTTCTGTTCCTTCTAGCCTCCTTGTCGAGGCAGACGAAGTTTGCCTGAGTGGACAAAAGAAAAAGACAAGAAGACGGGCGCGCACAAAAAACGCTTGCTGTGGGAACCTACTTGTTTCCCAGCTGCTAATTCATCTTTCTGTCTCTCCGGTGGAGTTATTACTACTGTTTTCTATAATGGAGTACTGGGAGGGAAGGGAAAGGTGGGAATGGGGGATCATGCGGCTTTTTTTTTTTTTTCCTTTCGGAATATGATGGTAAAGCCAGTAGAAATGCTGTCTTTTTCTTCACAGACGAGTCTCCATCTTGGTCTCTTTCACCAGAAAACCAAGGGGGAGGCGGAAAGCACAACAACGCATCGAATCACTTGGCACATCGTTTTGCTTTCAATCATTCTTCGATTTTGATTCATTCTATTTCTTTTCTCTACTTACTCCCTTCGAGGTGGGCGCCTCTGGCTGGCATAGAGGTGGCGCATAAGTAGGATAGTTGCCAGGATAGAACAACGTCGAAATGCGAGCCTTGGCTTATACTACGTGGTCAATTGTGTGCATAAAGGAGAGCATGGTTGACTTATAGGAGTCGTGTGATTCGGCAGGTAGTAGGTTCATGCAAGTAGATTGCGGTGCCATATTACCCAACGCGTGGCATGGTCCGAGAGCCGCCTAGCAGTAGGTAAAGTAAAGCAGCCACTCCGTTAAAGGGACGGACGGGCGCCCGGACGCTCTCCACCAAGGGAAGGGTTCACGGTTGTTGGTGCGCTGGCAACGGTTCGATGACCGTGGCCCGCACACAAGCATCCGAAACCGGACCGAAGCGAACGTCGGATTGGGCCAATGAAGCTTCATCCCGCCCCTCCCCTCCTCCTTCCCCTTGGTTCTGCAGGTCTTCCCGCACCCGCTTCGTCGCGAATCTACGCGTGTTTTGCTTTTTTTCTTCCTACAGATCTCAATCTTTTTTTCTGCATCAACCGCACCAACGTCCAGGCGTTTTCGTCTGTTTCGCCCATCCATCCCTCCGGAAGCACGTCCATACAAACGAAGGCGCATTAACAACACCCCAAAGAAAAAAAGACAGCGCGACGGCAAGGCGCCCGACTTTCTCCCTCGCTCCCCCCCACCCTCCCCTTTCCAGGGGAGAGAGCCAAACGAAGGGAAACCATGTCCACGCCGCGCCTCACGTTTCTGTACCCGCGCTTCATCCGGCCCTTCCTCATCTCCGAGGGTGGAGGCGCCGCAGCATCGACTTCCCCAGCATCGGCGAACAACCGCAGATCATCGTCGTCGGCGATCAGGCAGGGCCATTGTCGGAGGACAATTGGAGGGGCGACGGCGGTGGCGGCGGCGTTCGGGACGAGTGCGCGTGCTGGACTGCCGCCCGGGCCGGTGAAGAGGTATGGGACGGCGAATGAGCCGGCGGTGCCGCCGGTGTCGGAGGGGGGTCTTGCCGATGGCGCGGGGACTGGTGGTGGAGTGAAGGGGAATATGGAGGAGGGTACAAAGGCGGCGACGGCGGCGGGTGAGAAGGGTGGGGAAGCTGTGGCGGCGAAGAAGTCAAAGTCTGCGGCTGCGGCTACGGCGACTGCTGCTGCCGGCGCGACTGCTGCCAGCGGCAGCGCTGCGCCAGAGACGGCCACGTCAACGGCGGAGAAAGAAGCGCAACAGCAACAACACCACGGCGCGGCCCAAGACCCCAACGCCCCGCCCAAGGCCGCCTCGCCCACCATCTTCGAGACGGCCCCTCAAAGCGGCGTCGACGGCGGGGCCGACGCGCCCAGGCGGCCGCCCAGGCCCGCCCGCGCGGCCGCCAACCACGGCAGCGAGATCGAGTCGAACCCGCTGGAGGCGGTGCTGCGGATGCCGGCGCCGTCGTCGCGGCAGGCGGTGCACCTGTCGACGCCGCGGTACGTGCACCACTTCGACACGTGGTCGCTGGTCAAGCAGCTGGCGGCGGCGGCGCCGTCGCTGCCGCGCGGCTTCAGCGAGGGGCAGAGCATCACCGTCATGAAGACTATCCGCGCGCAGCTGAACGAGAACATGGAGCTGGCGCGCGCCGGGCTGGTGGGCAAGTCGGACGTCGAGAACGAGACGTACCTATTTCGCGCCGCGTGTTCGGAGCTGCGGACCGAGGTGGGGAACAATCGCAAGGCGGAGAATGAGCGCATGAGCTCGCAGCGGAACCAGCTGCAGCATGAGGTGGATATTTTGGGCCAGCGGTTGGGGCAGGATACGAGCCATCTGAGGGAGGAGGTCAAGGGGATGTTTGATGATAGGAAGATGGCGGTGCGGATGGAGCAGACGTCCATGGAGAGCAAGGTATGATCCATTTCACCCTCAAATATTCTCTACTTGTGGCTGATTGGGGGGTTACGACAACCAGATCCAAGAACTCAACTATAAAATCACCGTGGCGCTCAACTCCGACGCCCGCTCCGAAGTCGAGGGCCTTCGCTGGATCATCACCCGCCGTGCCGTCACGGCTCTCGTCATCGTCGCCATCGCGATCCTCGCCACTCTCCGCTTCTCGACCTACATGACCCACGTCCAGGAGCAGGAGCGGCTGAATATGATGAAGAAGCCCACGGTGGCGGCTGCCAAGAAGGAGGAGCAGGAGGATAACAAGGCTACCAACGGTGACAGTGAGCGCGACAGTGCGCGCGGGAATGACGCCGCCAGGATGTGGGCCGAGAGTCCGACGGCGAAGGCGCTGGGCGAGAAGGGGGCGGGCGATGGCGTCATGGTCTGTGAGGGGGGTGTGAGTCTGGGCTGATGGAAGCGTGAACGGAGAGTGTGCCTCTCTCCTTCCTTGCTCCTGAAACGTTACGGAATGACATGTGGATGAAGACACAAGGAATTCGTCACGCAGGGGGAAGGTTCCAGGTACAGGTACAGCCACGCATGCAGACAACGGCCTGCAGAAAAATCACGCAAACCTTCCATGTCGAAACAATCAAAACTTTATTCCAGATAACCTTACTTCTCTGCGGTTGCACAAACATCTTCTTGATCTCCTTGCAGAAAAAGGGCCCTCATATCGTCGGCACACTTTCCTTTGAAGAGGTTGTCATCTCGTGTACCTGCCCAGCATTTCTGCCCAGGAAAAGAGACACCTTGCACGAACGATAGATCGTCCGTGTGACATGCGGCTTGTCATTCCTTTCCCCTCAAGATTTCAATAACCCAGTCCCGTGGGATAGTTACCCTGGGCAGATCATTTCATCGGAGTGACACAGCAGATTGAATTTCTTCAAGGCCGTTTTTTTGCCCCCCCTTCTGTGCCACACACCCGCTCCACTCTTTGGATTGCTGGAGAGATTGTGTGTTCGTTGGGGGCGGAGCGGCGGAGTGGAGGCGCGGGTGGGAGGCGGGGATGCACGACGGTTCGTTCTTTTCCTCTCTCCTTCTCGCTTCCCTTCCACGTCCTCAGTTATTAATTCCCTCTGCTCAACCCTCTGTGTTTGTCTTGGTAGACTACCATTTTCCAAGCTCTTCGGAAAAGGATTGGAAAAGTCTTGGATCGTGGCTAATTGGTGGGTATGGAGATGGGTTCAATAGAGGGAGGGGAGGTCAACCACGGCAGTGATGGGCGGTTTGGGATTACGTGTTGGGTGGTGTTTAATCGCCCATGTTGAGGCGGTTGAAGTCTCGGCAGAATAGAAGAGGATTCCGCGTGTAATTCCTCATGGGTTGTAAAGAAAACTCCTTAAAACTTCTCTCTACGGACTTTCCATCTACTCGGCTCTTTCTTGATCGCTTTCTCCATGTCAATGTGGATGGGAGATTCAGACCCTACGAGGTAAAAGCCATGGTTCCTTGGGCTAAACGGACATCCGTTTATGCAAAAGCTTCTTCGTGCGGTGTATTTCATTTTCTTGAGCTCGGCGAACAGTGCCACCACCAAAGCGGAAAAACACGCCAACCACACTCTTGGATTTGATTTACTTTCGTGTTTTCTACTTTCATCCTGCATCTGGTTTGCTACTTCTGCTCCACTATAGAACGTTCTAGCAAAGCTTCTAGGAAATTCAAACACGTGTGGCGAGTAAGAAATAAACATAGCTGCCAGGATTGGTATTTTCTGCGGGTCTGGAACAACCGTCAGCATACCTAAGATTAGTAAAGAAGTATATACGTCCCAGGAAGCCTGTAAAATGGATAAAAAAAAAGGTCGCTCTTCTGCTTTAATGGGCCGCTCCATAATCCCGCACACAACTATTTTGTTATTCTCACTACATGTCATAGAGAGTGATCTATATACTGCGCCGGTCTAGAGGAGAGGGTAGGGTAAGACGAGGTCACAATTTAAAAAGTAACGGAGAAAATAAATGGCCGGGCAGTTGGCTGTCGTAGGTTGGTTGGCCTTTCCAGATGTTACTGTGAAGAGAAGGTTTTCTCGATGGACTTTAGCATTGCCGTAAGATAGTATCACGTAGTTTCGTAGTTAACGTAAGAGTCCTGCTTTATTTTTTTCGCGAGATATACTCTCCCACAGCTTCAAATAAATGCTATCTACATGATTTTTCTACGTTATTCTATCTCTCATAGTCCTAATATATTTATTCAGCCGACAGATTCTCATATTGCAGCAACGTAGTGTATTCTGTTGCGGCGATACATCTAGTTTTTCAGCGCAACGGCTTAATAAGAGTATCCTAAAGTAGCATTGGTTTCATATCCAGGGTTTTGAGAATAACTTAAGGCTATTGTCCGTCAGGAGCGAGTGTCTCACTTCACCTCACCTCACTTTCCCACATCACTGCCACTTTACCATCAATAGCTATTGTCCACAATTGACAACAATTATCCAGCACTTCCACAACGTTTTACTACACACTGCTATTGTCCCCCACAATGGCCTCAATACTATTGTCCAAAATTTCATCCGATCCCATATCTCCCCGCCCCATCCACCCTCAACCCACCTTCTCTCCTTCCCCGGTTTTCTTCAAGTCACTTCATTCATCCAATCGCAGCAACACCACCACCAACATGCCTCACCACAACAACAACAACACCAACCACCACCACCACCACCACCACCACCACCACCACCACCACCACCACAGCTCCCGCTACCGCCACCACAGCCGCCACCACAGCCGCCGCCACCGCCACTTCCCCCAACCCACCCTCCAATCCCTCATCCTCACCTTCCCCCTCATCATCAACAGCGCCCACCCCCGCGCCACCCACTGCACGCACGTCCTCCCCAACACCGCCGCCGTGACGCGCTCGCGCGCGCGGCCCAACCCGTCCGCCCTCCCCGCCCTCTGCGAGCGCTGCGTCGAGGTGGAGCGGCTGCGCAGCCAGCTGGTGCGGCTGACGCGGTCGGCGGCGGCGAGCGCGGCGGCGGCGGTGCCGAGGGTGTGGGCGAGGCTGCAGAGGGCGGAGGCGGGGGTGCTGGCGTGGGAGAGGGAGAGTCGGGGGGTTTGGTTTGAGGGGGTTGAGGTGAGGGTTTTTGAGCAGGAGGAAGAGGAGGAGGAGGAGGAGGAAGAGGCGGAGACGGATAGGGAGTGAGGGGGAGAGGGGAAGAGGCGGGGGGAGGGCGGAGAAGAGGGTTCCTCGGCTCTGGTCTACGCGGTGGGCGGCTGGTTCCGTCACACCGTGGGATGGGTCTGGGAATGCTGTTCTCTGGCGCGTGTCTCCTGGGATCAATTCGTCGACAGGGACGACGGAGCCGTCTCGGGAATCAACCGAGCAGAGAACACTCAACCTCTCTATTCCACCACCATCTCCGTCTACGCATCATCATCATCATCATCATCATCATCATCATCCCCAGAGCTCGAGTAATTCGCATCCGCCGCCTGCTCCCTGGCAAGAATCTCCTTCCACCTCTCCGCAAACTCCCGCATCCCTCCTTCCCCCGACTGACTCGCATCCACCACATCCTTCGGCAGCTTGTGCGCGCTGTACGCCGGTGACGCAAACGAATATGCCTCGGGGTCGTCCTTCTTGACCAGGCGAATCTCGGTGAGCCAGATCTCCTCATCGGCTTCCTCGTCGTCGTCGTCCGGCGTGGCAGTGTCGGCGTCCGATTCCTCCCCGTCGTCCTCACCCGCCTCCTCCCCCACCGGACCATTGTCGGACGCTGATCGGAGCGGCAATCTCACAACAAACGGCTCCTTATCCGCCTCCTCCTCCTCCCGCCGCATCTTCTCCTCAAACTCATCCGGCCCGTCCATGGTCAGCAGCTCGAGCCAGCTGAACAGCAGCGGGTCCGTCCGCTGCGCCCACGGGTTGATGTCGACGAGCCAGACCTTGTCGTACTTGGGCGGGACGTACACGTCGAACACGAAGCTCGGGTCCGGGAAATCATTGCGCAGGTTGGTGTCGAAGAAGGCCTGGATGACGGAGCGCAGCTGGGCGACCATGGGGGCCAGGAAGTCGTAGTGGTTGGGGTCGCGCTGGGTGACGGCGAGGAGCTTGCGGTTGCGCACGAAGCAGCGGAATTCGACGGACGGGTTTATCATGAAGAACTTGCGCAGCACGAGGTGGTAGGGGATCTCGGGCGCGGGATCGCTGTCGTCGTCGTCTGTGTCGGCGAAGGCGTGCTCGAGGTCGTGCGTTACGAAGTCGGAGCTCTTGAGCATCATGTAGATGTCGCCGGGCGTGCGGCAGTCCATGGTGTTGGTCGCGTTGATCCACGTCGCGTCCTTGGGTGCCGACCAGTTCAACTTGGGACACACTTTGCCGCCGAGCTCGGTGATGGTTGCCTGGATGGCATGGTGGATGTCGCGCCACTCGGTCGAGGGGTCGGCATCTTCGTCGTCATCATCTGCGTCCGGGTTTTCGGTCGAGGAGAAGATGCCGCTGTCGTCGTCGGACCAGTCGCGCTGGTGGTCGTCGTTGTCGGGGGGCAAGACTATGCCGTCGGCGCCCAGATAGTCCAGGAAGGGTCGCGAGAGGGGAATCAGCCGGGCTTTGGGCGTGATCTTGCGGTATCTGCGCGGCGCGTCTCCCCATCAGCAAAAGAGCGGCGCGGAGGTGGGCGGCGGGCGGACTCACCGCGGGTGCCACGCATGGAACGAGCAGTTTAGGATGTGCTGCTTGGTCACCGGGGGAAACGGCAGGCGCGTCAGAGGCGCAGCTGTATGCGACGTGGAAGGCTCCTCGAGTTCGACCATGGCGGCAGAGAATGAGGTGAAAGGAAGAGTCACAAACAAAAAAAAGTCTCGAGGCGCGACCAAAAAGAAGCGTCATCGCGGGGGCAAATGACTCGCCATCTTTCGATCTCCGCGACGACCACTACCTCTTGGCCGCAACGTCCACCCACGTCTAACAACCATCATCCGCGAACAATGTCCTCCAACGTCGGCCTCACCACCCCCCGCGGCAGCGGCACCTCGGGCTACGTCCAGCGCAACCTGTCGCTCCTCCGCCCGCGCGACCAAGCCGCGCCCTACACCAAAGACTACGACCAGATCAAGCAGTACCGCCACCGGCAGCCCGACAAGGACATCCTCGAGCACGACCGCAAGCGCGAGATCGAAGTCAAAGTCTTCGAGCTGCGCGACCGGCTGGAAGACGAAGGGTAACCCACGCCCCGTCCCGTCCCGCTCCTCATCCGCCCTCGCCCAAAAAAATCCTAAAACTAACACGCCCCGCAAAACGCAGCGTCGACGACGACGACATCGACGACCAGTGCGACGCGCTGCGCAAAAAACTCCAAAAGGAAGCCGAGTCGTCGCACGAGCGGCCGGACAAGTCCAAGGCGCGCAACCTGAAGCAGCACCAGGTGCACGAGCTGGCGGCGGCGAAGATCGAGGAGAGCGAGAAGCTGCGGAAGGCGCTGGGCATCAGCAAGGATTACGAGGAGGGGAGTCACTGGAAGAGGCAGGAGGAGCGGCTGCGCGAGACGATGAAGAAGGATGTGGAGGAGGAGGTGGGGAGGGTGAGGGACGAGGATCGGAGGAGGGCGAGGAGGGAGGGGAGCGAGGAGTAGCGGGTGGCGTGATACCAGTATGGGTTTGTGGGGGGGATGGGTGGCGCTTGGCATGGCATGGGCGTTGGCGTTGGGCCACGTTGACAGCGTGGTGCTTATGAGATTCTTTTTGGAGTTTATGGGGAAGTTTCTCTCGCGGTGAAGGTTCTATTGACTACTCGTAGGAGAAAAAGAAAGCCTATGTCCATCTTGGGCTAATGTCGGGGTACATCTCCCGGTAAAACTTCATCTCTTCCTTGAGTTCCGCCCAGCTGCGTGCCTTGGCCACGGACTCGTTCCACACGTCATCACCTATCTCCCTCATCCAGCCCATGATGCCGCTACAACGTGCCGCTTTACGATCGAACGTCTTGATGCACACGTCCCCGTCCTTCCAAAAGACGGCTTTCGCCATCTTCTCCTCGTCCACGAAAGTCATAATGTGCGACTCTCTGTCCTCGGCGTCCTGCCCGTCATTCTTCGGGGCGGCGAAGAACCTGTCGACGGCAGCCTGCGTGAGCGGCGACGTCAAGATGCGCCTCGTCTCCCGCTCCCGGTCCTCCGCAAACTTCCACGGCACCGCCTCCGGCGGCGGCGGCAGCCGCGCCCCCACCAGCGTGCGGCTGTGGCCGGCCTCTGTGGTGACGACGACGGCCGGCGTCGTGTACGTCGCGCTGTCGGCGCCCGAGCTGGGCATGCGCGCCGGCCAGTACGCGCCCGGCTGGCCGCGCAGCCGCGACTCGAGCGTCGTGCCCGCGTGGAAGTCGCTGGCGTACTCCAGGTACCCGGACGTGTCGACGTACGTCTTCCCGCCGTAGGCGCCCGGGCGGTACGAGGGGGAGGAGCGCCAGAAGCCCCTCTTCTCGGGCCGCGCTTCGTCGTCGAACTCGTCAGCTGCGAACGAGACTGTTTTCTTGATGCGGGGTTCCACTGCGGGTCTGGCTGGCTTTTCCGGCACCCAATGCGTCGGCGTTGTCATGGAGAATTCTTCTTCATCTTCTTCTTCTTTCTCACCCTGCTCTGTCGTTTTCTCCGTCGATAGCTCGTGGTTGGCCACCTCCACTGTCAATGTCAGGATTTCTTTCTTGAGCTTCGACGCCTTTTGCCAGGACCCTTCGAGAAGGCGTGCATCGTCTTTGGTGGCACGATTCGCTCTTTTGGTTTGGTTGAACATTTCTTTGGCTTTATTGCGCTCGAGGTAGGCGGCTTCCCACAGCAATTTCAATTGTTTAAGATTCCGTAGATTGCAGTAGTGGCACCGTGGTGATGATGTATTTGGTGCATCTTCATCGACTGTGGGGAGCCTGACGGGATGGGAGCAGGGTGCCGCCTTCATGGTGTTGGTGGTTGTTTTGGAAAATACGGTTGTCTGTCGTGTGGGTTGGGAATCTTGTTGGGGAAAAATTAGTAGATGAAGGCACCTTGGTAGGCTTTATAAGTGATGGTACCAGTCTAAAGTGGGATATAGGCAAAGAGAAGATGCCGGCCTGAAGCGAAATCTTAGGGTTCGTCGGTACCATTGCTGAACCACTGTGCTTGTCCCTTGGGGGAGGGCGGCTCTGAGACCCTGAGTGGCAACGAACTGAGACCCACTCCGCCAGTACGGCGACACAACCGGACAGACACTCCAACTTGTCTTTCTCCTCTTTGACGTTGGGAAAGCTACGCTCTTGCAGAAAGTAAAGAAAGAGGGCGGCGGAATAGTGGCCCCTACTCGTGTTGATGAGGTGAATGCATGCCAGGCGTCCAGGCGGTGCTCTCCATGAACCCTGGCAGACGAACCAAACAAGGCCACGATGTGTCAGACCATTCCAAAACTGGTAAAGTGGCTGCAGTGAGAAGATCGATGCAAAATCTAGCGTTATCCTGGGAGGAAGCACTCATGTGGATGCGAGTTGTGTTCGTGTGGGCTGTATTTGCACGTCCGCCTGACTGCTTCCGCTCCGGGCGGGTCTCCATCCAAAAACCGTTGAGAAGAGTGTGTAACTTCCACACCCAAACGTGTAAGCATCTACATACATATCAACCCGGTCATGGAATCCCAACAAGCAGAAACGTCCAAAGGAATAGCGCAAAGAAATGTAAGCGGGAGTGTAAGCCAGGAGTTACATTGATATGTACCTAACAACATCCAGACTTTCCCCGATCCATTCATCCACATTTGCTTTTAAAAGTTCCTTCCGTTCCGAATGGGTATCATTACAAAGAATTCTGCACCGTTTGTAGAAGAAGGGAAATCTGGAATCTTGAAAAAGACGCCGCTTCGCTCCCCGTCATATCGAAACCATCATCACCAAAAACTCCGTCTCCCAGAAAACATTGGCTTCAGTGGCGCGAGTAGCTATCGCGGCGGGAGCGCTGGTGACGGTCCGGAGCGTACGAGCCGGAGCGTTCGCGCTCGCGGTCGTCGCGGCCATGGGCCTTGGTGCGTGGAGGAGAACGGCTGCGGCGCTCAGGCGAAGCGGCATCGCGGGGACGGTGGTCGCTGCGGCGCTGCGGGCGGTCGTAGCTGGTCTCGCTGTCGCGGCGACGAGGACGGCGCTCTTCTGGGCCACGGAAGTGGTCGCGCTCGCTGCTGTGGCGGCGACGGCGCTCGTGCGGGGAGCGGCTGCGTTCACGCTCGCGGTGGTGAGAGCGATTATGACGGTCACGAGAGCGGCTGCGGTCACGTTCACGGTCGCTGCGGTGGGAGCGATGGTGGTGACGGCGCGGCGAGCGGGAACGATGGTGGCGGCGGTGGTGGTGCTTGTGGCGGCGTTCCTTGTGCTCTTTGGCGGGAGCGGCAGCGGCGACAGGGTTGGGCATGGCGGGCGCGGCAGGCTTGGGGTTGATGAGCTCCTCGATGCCTTCGTCCATGGGGCGGCCGAGATGCTCGTTCAGGGCGCGCCTCTCCCGGATCTGGGCCTCCTTGAACTCTATCTTCAGCTCATCCTCCTCGGCGTCCTTGGCCTTGTCGCGGGCCCAGAACAGCTGGTCACGGCGGCGCTCGGCGCGGCCAACGGCTGTACACAGGTTAGAGAATTGTGAAGTGAGGATGCGGAGGGAGATGGACTTACGGGCGAGGATGGAGTGGCCTAGGTAGTTCTCGCGGTGGTTGGAGTTGCGGATACTGTCGAGGTCGACGGCATCGCCAATAGCGGCGGCACCTCTGACGGTCGTGTCGTTAGCCTTATAGACGACCTTGGGGAAGCGTGGGGTGGAAGTGGAAGCTGGACGAGCGTTTTTGATGGGGTCCATGGCATTTATCGCACGCTGGCGCTCGGCGACTTCGTTGACCCGGAACTTATCCCACTTGAACCAATCTGCGGAAAGAGTTTTGCAGGGATAGCTTCTGTGACGACAGTTTTGAGGTGGTTCACGTACCTGGATGCATCTTTGCGAATCGACTGGACCAAATCCATGCCAGTCCTGGTAGCGGGTGACGCGTGGTGATTATCGGGCGGGAGCGCGATCACGAAGGTGGAAGTGATTGACGGAGGTGAGGAGGGTGAAAGGTGGAGGAAGAGTCGGGGGGACGTGACGCGACGCGGGGGTGAGCTCATCTGTGCCGCTAAGCCCTATCCAGACTAGTGCGATTCAGCCCTACGAGACGCAGACAACCTCACTCCATCGCTTTTCACCCACCACATCCCCGCCGTCCCTTCCCCGTCATGGCCCAGATCCAGGAGACACCGCTCGACGAGCGCCAATGGCGCAGCCCCGTCGCCCTCAACAATCTGCAGTACTTTGGCGGCCTGCACTCCAAATCCGTGCACATGTACTTCATGGAGTCCGACTTCTTCGACAAGACCTCCAACAACTGGGCCCTGTTCGTCCAGCACCGCGGCGAGCCCTGGCTCTGGGATCGCGACCAATTTGAGGTGCGCCTGCGCGCCATGCAAGGCCTCGAATACATGTGCGCCGCCGAGCCCGAGCGCCGCCCCGACGGCACCGACACGGCCATCTACGTCTTCCGCAAGCAGCAGCGCCGCAAGCGCCACGGTCACGACGACGAAATCACCGTGCTGGGGACCTACTACGTAATCGGCGAGAACATATATCAAGCCGCATCTCTGGAGAACATCATCGGGAACAAGATTGTACTTGCACCTCTCACCCACGCTTGCACCGCATCTCCGTCGTGAACGAAAAGATCGCTAACCCGTCGCTCCCCAGCTCGCCGCCACAACCTCCCTCTCCAAATTCTTCTCCATCGCCTCCTCCCTCCCCATCTACACCTCCGGCCGCGGCTACACCTACCTCCCGCCCTCAACCACCACCAAGCCCAGCGGCGCCTCGGCCAACGCCTCACGCCGCTCCAGCCACGCCGGCACGCCCCTCGGCGACGCCTCCGACGCGGGCGGCGATTCCGTGCCCGCCCCAGCATCCTCATCCCAGCAAGCCGACTCCCAGCAGCAACAACCTCAAAAAGCAGCAGCAGCGTCCGCCGGCAAACCCACCAACGCCGCCGCCATAGCCACCTCCATGGGCGCCCTCTCCCAATCCTTCCGCCTCTTCTCCCAGTTCAAGGACGAGTTCATGGACACCAACCCCATCGTCGGCGAGCCCGGCTCCTTCCACTTCTCCGCCACCGCCCGCCACGTCCAGCAGACGCAGACCAAGCAGGCCGAGGCGGCCGCCGCTGCCGCCGCTGCCAAGGCTTCGGCCAATAGTGCCGCTACCGCTGCGGGGGCGGATGGCACTCGCACCGACAGCAAACCGGGGACGCCCGCGCTGGCGGCTAGTCCGGACCTATCTGCGGCTGCTGCGGCTGCTGCTGCTGGTGGGGCGGTCGTTGGCGGTGGTGGGGTGAAGAAGGCAACGAAGATTAAGCGGAGTAAGAGCAGGGCGGGGACGGCGCCGACGAGCCCGGTCACGCCGACGGCGGGGGTGACGCCGGGGAAGTTGGCGTAGGTAGAACTTCTTCTGTTTGTCTTTGTGATGGATTTTGGGATTTTCCCGTCACGAAAGATTGCTGGGGGACATTGCATAGCGAACGGCGTTTTTTTTCTTTATCTTATTAGACATGGTATGGCTGCTCAATTGATACCCGAGATGATCACATTCAGAAGTTTCTGGCAAACGCACCATAGGGTGATAGAAACCGTAATTTCCTTTTGTTTTCCTGTCGCAAGCTATTTGACTCCAAAAGCTACAGAGCACGAAGACTTTCTCATCCACATCCCCCGAAGTTTCTAGCAAAGAGACCGCTGAGTGAGTGATAACCACCGTATTCGTCTTCCCTGCCGCGTGCTGGATGTTCGCATCTGGACCTAAAAGCAGAAGACCCTCCCTGAAAAGACAAAAACTCCTCATCCATCTCTCCGAAAGTTGTAGGAAACGGACCGTTGGATGTTGATCACCGTATTTTCTCCAGTCGCGTGCTGGATGCTCGCATCTGGATCTCAAAGTGACAGAACCTGAGTATCTTATTCATCTCTCCTGAAGTTGTAGAAAGCGGGCCGTGGGAAAAAAGCCACCGTATTTTCGCCCTGTCTGTCGTGTGCTGGATGGCCAGATGCATCTGACTGCAAAGCTCCAGCCTTCGAAAACCTTTTCGTCCATGTGTGCCGAAATCCTGTCCGCCGTGCCGTCTATTCGTCGTCCGTGTCCACCCATTCATCATCGTCATGCCTTTTCCTCTTGCCTAGAGGTGAAGATAGCGCTGTGTGACCAGAGCCAACTCGCTCAGTCCTGGCTGTAAGTTCCTGCGCGTTATCAGCGACTCGCCATGAACAACTGGGGTGAACCAACACAAACCTCATTCTCGGCATCCGTATCCGCCTCGTTCTCAGCCATCTCATCATCCTGCACTTCACCCTCCACCAATTCGCCCTCCTCCACTTCACCCTCCTCCACTTCGCCCTCTTCGAGCTCTCCATCTCCCTCCTCCTCCTGGTCGTCGATGTCCTCCCACTCATCTTCACCCTCCTCCTCCCACGGTCCACGTCCAGCGAACCAGCTCGTATCTTCCCATTCGCCTGCCCACTCTCCCGGGACATACCATCCGCTTGCACGCCTGTACCTCTCATCGCTGCGGTACACGACACGATGGTTCTGCGTTGCGTCCCACTTGACTTTCTTTCTCGGTGGCGCTCCACCAGGCGTACCCGTCGTCATCGAGGCCGGAAGTGCTACACCATCCATGCTCGCAGCCGAAGCCTGTCCTTCTCCACCACCATTCGTGACTGTTGCACCTTCGCCACCACTCGTGACTGTAGCCGAAGCCTCTTCTCCTCCGGCACCATCCGTGACGGACGAAGCAGTAGCAGTAGCAGTAGCCGGCACAACAGAAGCAACCCTCTGCGGCAACAAGCCCACGGGCACCCTCGCACCCGCGAAATCAACGCCACCGCCAAACTTGGCCAGGACAGCGTCGACGCCCTCAAAGGCAGAGCCGAACGTGTCGGACGAGGCGGTCATGGTCGTGCTGGTGGCATTGCTGCGCCACTCGTCACGCTCAGCGGCGGCGAGACGGAGGTTGGCGACGACGAGACGGGCGCGGTCAAGAGCGCGACGGGCGCGCGAGGCGGCCGGGGACCAGGACGGGGGCATGTATGTGGGTGGGGTTTTGCGTGCGCGGGTGGTGCTGGGCGTGGGCGACGTGGGGAGATCGTCCGTGTCGTCGTCGTTATCAGCGGAGGAAGAAGGGGTGGGGGAGGGCGATGTAGAGGAAGATGGTGCGCCGAGGGTTGGAGGTGCTGGTGTGGACGGGCGTAGGGAGGCGGGAGCGCTGACTGTAGGTTGTGGGAGACGCGCAGGGATGTCGGGCGCGTCGTCGTCGGAGTCTGAGTCGGAGAAGTCGTAGTCGGAATCGTGCTCGTCCTCGTAGTCGGCGAGCTCCTCTTCCTCATTGGGGTTGTACTCGACGGCGTAGGCGGTCTCGGGCTCGTCCTCGTCTGCCTCTTTCCACCACGCAATGTGGCTGATAGGTCCGACTCCCAAGCGCTCAAGGTTGCGGACTGCGATCCTTAGGTCGGACACTGCCTTGATCGCTTCTAGGCAGTGCTGGCACCAAGCCGGCTGGTTCGTGAACAAGGCCTGGGCAAGTGACTGCGTCTGCGAGCGGGTACGTTGCAGCGGTGGCTGCCGATTGACGTCTGTTAGGTGTCCGCAAATCCTCGCGGGACGCCACCGCGAGGAGGTGTTATCTCCTCGCGGCGGGACCTCTGGGGCGCCATTGGAGGCGGCGGGGCGGGCTTGCGTGGGTTCGTCGGCCATGGCTGACGTGGAGGAGGGGGAGGTCTCGAGGTCTTGACTCGCCTGCGCGTTTGAGTTAGCATGTGCAGAACTTGTCTGAGGCGGAGGCTCGTTGGAAGGCACGCGCTTGGGCGGCGGGGCCATGGTGATTTCAGGCGGCGGGTCAGGGGGAGGAGGCCTGGGGTTGACGGAGCAGGGAGAGATCCTTACCCTGGCCATGTTTTCGGGATTGTGGTGGCGAAGAGGAAGGGTGCGGGGGTGCAAACGACGCGTGGTTATATAGCAGGAGCACAAGCCTCGCCTCGACTGCCTAAACGAGACATTTCGGGCACGCACGTGTACTCGACGGCTGCTACAGGTGTCTGGGAGCCTAGCTGCCCAGTCATTGGCCAGACTCTAATGTCGAATGTAGCCTCTAAGCAACCACCTCATCGTCACTTCACCTTGACTCACACCATGTTTGTGACCACCTGTCTCTTGCAAGACTCCACCAGCTTCTAGAAGTGACCCGTCATTTACATAAGAACCTTCCACCCTCAACACTCCATCTTCTCTTCCTATTCCTCTACGACCGATCACCTACTCACGCACTCACACATAACTCCGTAAGTACTTTTATCACCCACTCGCCCAAGGCAACCGATTCAGATAGCTCTGACATGATGAACAAAGGCTCCAAGTCATAACATTCGCCCCGATGGCTCGTGGAATGGGAAGGAACAATCGAGGAGGGGCGCACCTACCAAGGTCCAACAAGCCGGTCGGAGTCGCCAACGCCGGACCAATCATCTGTGGCATTCTCGCTGCCATCGCCATTGCGACCGTCATCGCCATTTGGCTGGGCATCGATCGTTGAGAGGAGGGAGTTGCTGGTTCTGCTTCGGGAGGAGTTTGCCTCATACGGCAATGATACCAATCCATTGTGTGAGCGTTGAGCTCGCTGACCTCTATACCTCTATGCCATGTGCTGTTGAATGCTGAGTGAAGACTCGGCCGAAAAGAGTTATATACCAAGGAAACGCCCACCTTTGTACCTGGGAAGAAATCTGGAAGAAAGAGAAAGAAGATGGGGAGTTGAAGAAGTCGTCCGGACGGTCTCTTCAATGCTCACCACATGCCCTCGTCCGTATGGATGCTTCCACTCCAAGTGTTAGACGACAGTCCCATGGGGAGTTGAAGAATCGATCCGGACGGGACTCTTGAATGCTCACCGTATACCCTCGTCCGTATGGATGCTACCACTCCCAAACATTCGACGACAGCCCAATGAGGAGCTGAAGAATCCATCCGGACGGCCTCGCGACAACACCCACCGGAACCCACATCCAGACATCGACGCCTAACCCTAACCCTAACCCTAGCACCACCTCGAAGCACTCATCCCTCGTTCAAACCGCCACACCCCCATCAAAAACCCCCAACACACTCTCCAACTTCGCCACCATCTCCTCATACTCCGCGTCCGCATCGCTCTGCGCC